>VZRW01011326.1:139282-222187 GCA_013398125.1 Aegotheles bennettii | reverse complement strand
CCAGTTACTTTTAAAATAAGGTCTTTCTTCTGTTTGGTTTTGGGTTTTTTTGACCAGCTAGTCTAAAAATTCATTGTGGTGATGAACTCCAACTGACAATTTTCACTGATTACTTCACCAGCATTCAGATTTTAGTGCAATAACCTATTAATGTTTCAAGATTTAGCAGAGAATAACAATACAATTGTAATATTTTAGAAGCATATTTCAGTTGTTAATAAATGCAGCATCAGATCTCCTACCATTCAATTACTGTTATTATTTAAAATGATTAAGATAAATTCTTAGTGATGCTTTTTTGGTTACATAGATTAAAAATCTTGTAAGTTATTGCAGATGGAAAACAGGTATTATATTTATACTATATTATACTTAGTCTTGTAAAACTTTTACTTGTGATCCTGGCCCATTAAGAAGCTGCAAGAATTGAAGAATGTGTTGTGCACAGCAGCAAGGCAGAAATGTCAGAAGCAAGAGAATACCCCCAGGAGCAGAGCCGCAGGCAGCAGACTCACTCAGCAGAAAGCACATGGAGCGGGCAGGAAGATAAAAATTTAGAAGCAAAAGGGAAAAAAAAAAGGCAGGTATTTTAGAGACAGAGTGAGAAAGGAAGGGTAAGAGCTTAAAGGCAGGAGGCTAAATAAATGATAGCAGGAGCTGGAAAATCCCCATCCTGCTTTAAAAGAAAAAATAAGGTCATGAGGTGGCACAGTAAAAGAAGAGCTGTGCTATTGACCAGCAGCAGGGCCAGCTTAGGAGAGGTGCAGTTTCTTTGTTTAAAAAAGAAAAAATAATAATAAAAAAATCAGCAAGGGTCCTCCTAATGGGCACACTTGACTGGAGGGCATTCTCCCAGAGGAGACTTCTGGTCTCTGCTATTTCTGACTAGCATCAGGGCATAGCACCGTGTTGTTCTTTAGGTAACACAACATGGTGAGGTGCTTTAGCTTTAGCTTTTATGTGGAAAACAATGTTTCAGAGGAAGAACTCTTGAATTCCAGTTTAAATGTTTCTAAAACACAGAAGTTTGTTGGGTTATGCAGCATGCACCAGCTTACAGGTGCGGCTGCATCAAGGTCAACAGCATTTCTTTGACTTGACATCTATGTTATTTGGTTTGTAAGAGTAGATTAAGTATATTTTGTAATCAGAGGTACTTGCAAGAGGCACATGCATCATAAAAGGTACTTCATACTTTTTTTTTTCCTAAGATCAAGTGTATTTTTCCCACTTGTTTTCTATTTTACTGCTAAATGCCAGTTTCCTTGTGGGAGACAATTTATCTTCTCAAAATCCCACAGGATAACCCAGTTTGTGCAAATGCAGAACTGATAAAGAAGTGAAATCCTGAGACTGCCATACGTAATTTAGCTATGTAATTTTACTATTTCACTTTTTTGTGTTTCCAATATCCTTTCACCTGTTAATCTACACAAAGATATTTTTTCTTTAGAATTACATTAACACATTGCATTTTATTAGCTGGTAGGTATTAAATACCAGAGGAAAAAAAGAATTTTCTGATATCAAATACTTTGTTAACTGGCTAACTGAATTAATAACCTACTATATGAAAAAACAGTGTTCCTCCCAATTTGGATGCTTGCAGCTTGCTAAAAAAAGCCCTTTAAATTGACACAAGTTTGTATGTTAAATAAAGTCAATTTTATCATTCCAATCTTCTCTTAAAGCTCATTTTAAACAATCTTCCAGTCTAATTAGCATTACCTTCTGGCTCCTCAGTACCATCCTTTTGAATGCTGGCATAGTTAAAACACTCAGGTCTATTTGGTTTAGTATAGTGTGGCAAATGTCAGTGAAATATGAGGGCATATGGCATGTAATTACAGAACCATATGGAGGCCAGTAGCTACAGTCAACAGTATTTGAATGCAAGACCAAGAAAGTTAGAGGAAAAGCAATAAAAGACCACCACACGTGTTATAAAATGGATATATATATCCATACATACATTTACAACTGAAAGAAGCCTGTACATTCCTGTACTCAAATCAAAGCCACTGTGTCTGTACAAGCATACAGCTGTAGAGTGCAGTCTACATTAGTTCAGTCCTGGTTTGGAAATGTATAAACCCAAATTATTAAGATGAGTGATGCAAGAAATCACTTACCAATGCACATAGCAGATCAACTGCTTCCAGTATCAGTTCTTGGTGGCCAATGCGAGTGACTCCCAGTTCCTCCAGCTCCTGATGAGTGATGTGTAGCAGCTGCTCACCATTGATCTTCTCTCTTTCAAAATTTTTTATGTATTGTTGGAGGCAGTCATCAAGGCCTATTTTAAAAAAGCCAACAATGCACATTCAGAGAATGGAGACAATCAATCATATTCATAATTACAGAAATCTCTTGGGACTACAAGTATAACTCCTTGTTTGGATCTATTATGGAAAACGTGCAAAAAATTACAATTTAACTTACGTAGTACAGCACTTTACTGAAGAGAGAAGTTTATATTACTGACATTATTTTCTACATTCTTAAACATTTTAATACTAATTCTAAACCTACATAGTACTTATTAGGGAAACAAGGCAAAGGACAAAGAAGCACAGAGAGTGACATGATAAAAAACCTCATCCTTATGATGCCATGAAGACCTAAATATAAGTAGAACTTATGATTAGGAACATATTCTTCCTGGTGTACCTCTTGAAAGACTTCAAAGTCGTATGGTACGACTGTCACTGGTTAGGAAGTGTTTTCCAGGCTCAGCAGCCACCTGCACTAACTCTGCTACACCCAGTGCCAATTTTTTTTTTCCCCAATTCAAAGTAATGTAAGGAAACAGATACTAAGTACATGATAAAATTATCTGTTTAAAGATAAATTTGTACTTATTTTAACATTTTTTGAACCACAAAGGTCTTTTTAAGTAACAAGATGATAGAGTTAGGCAACATGAACAGAAATATATTCCTCTCAATTAGTACAGGAATGTTAAATGAGTTCTATGAGGATGAAGGAAGTTCACAGAAACCATATTAGAAAACCAAATTCCTATCGTTTACTCCATTTATAAGCACACCTTCTCAGATAATATTAAGCAATTTAATTCAATCTAATATAATTGGTCTACTTCATTGTAATAGAAAATATTAGCTAAGCACATGAGTAACATGCAACCCCCCAGCCTGACTGAGTGCTGGGATTAGTCAGCATCCAGAGATTAATTTCTAAACATCATAGGAGGACTTGGCCAGAATACCCAAAGCACCTGCTGGGGAAGTGAAAGCTTGCAGCAACTGAAGTCAGAAAATGTGAAATTTAAAACTATCCTGGAGACAAATGTAGTTGGTATTGTCCATGGTTTTCCATTGTCAGGTTTTTAAGCAGAGTATCTGAGAAAGAGAGATCTGACACCTTCTATTTGCCATGCTGAATATTACCACATTAAGTCTAAATTAAGTCAACATAATTCAGTTGAGACACAAGGACTGAGATGACAAAAGAACTGAATAAAACAAAACACTGTATTTGCCTTTTGTTCCATAAATACAGGCAGATACGCTGCAGTTTCCCTCAATTAACTTATCTTTCGTAATTACTGAAGTATTTACTCTGCAAACTGATAGTCCTACGTTACCTTATCGTGCTCATTTATCATTGACCAAGTAATGTGCACAGCTTTATAGTCGCACATATATCCCATACAAAACCAGATTAGTGATTAAAATGTCATATTTCAAGTTGTTATCGCAAGTATGAGGCAGTTTGTTTGCAGCAGTCTGTTTGTTACTAATACCCAAGCCTGTTCTCTGTTTCTGGAACAGTCTGCAAACAGGAGACCACTTCTCTGCATCTGTTCATGGCTTTAAATGATTCACTGGATGATTCCATGTGAGTATGCTTCAGTTTTCATTGGTTGAAAACTGGTCACTGCAAGCCCTGCATTTATTATTTAACATTTGAAATTCAGAGCCCTTACACACTTCTGTCCCCTGCTTGCTCAAGAACAATTCTTAGAAACAACTTCAGAGCAAATTCCCAAACCCATGTGTTCCAGATTTGCTTTTGGTGAATATTTGCCTAAAACTCAGGAAAAAAAAAGTCACTGAAGTTTTTGATAGCAGAAAGTGAATTATTTCCAACCAACGTTAAATTAAAAATTGAGTCTCAGTGGCCACAAATAAGTATTTGTGGTATTCAGAAAGATTTTGAAGACATCAAATGAATGTGACATCCTATGAAAACTGTGTAGCCAGATGTATTAAGTGTGCCTTTGTGCCAGAGAGAATGCATGACAGAAAAGCAAAATATGAAATTTGTATTATTCATACTGCTCTGTAATAGCTCCCCAGGGCATCTTTAGAGAGTGTTTACTTAATGGTGCAAACAGTATGGCAGTTGACAACAGAATACAGAAATATATCATTAAAGGACCAGGCTGTCTCATGGCATGACAGCATCTAATAAATACACACACAGAGATAGATTTGCCCATTACTCTCTGCTTTTCTGTCTACTTAGGAGTTAGGTATTGTATTCCACTGTTCCTTTTCCTGCAAGGTAAAATTTGTGTTGATAAGTGAGAGGTGTTACAGAGCAAGAATTCAGCTATCAGTGGTTTTATTTGGTGGTTTTTTGTTTTGTTTTCTGGCTTTTTTGTTTGTTTTTGTTTTTTTAACATGGCTCTAGTTGTTTCTAGCATGAGAACATGAAAGATGCAATTAGAAAGAGTACAAAATGAGATCATTTTGACTCACCAAAAGCCAATGGAGTATTTATTTCCACAAGGCACTTCAGCCTCATCAGTGCTCTCTATGCAATATTCAATATCATTTCTGTTTACAGGTAAGACTTAAATTGGTTAAGATTCATAACTACAAAGAAGTAAGGGGCATCCACTCGGTCTGATATGTAAGTAAATAAAATTAAACCACTATTCCCAAGTTACACAGTGTCAGTTAGGCAAGAAACACAGGCTCACAGTTCTGTTTCTGCACATTCTATTTTTTTGGGGTAGTTTGTAACTGACCAATATGGCCTTCACAGGGCAATAATTGATTCAGGGAAAAGGGTTTAAACATCTATGCTTTATTTTAAAGCTGAGACTTAACATCCATCTTGAGAACTGTGGTGTCTTTCCATTTTTAAGGAAAAGAAACCTTATTCCATCCACATGGACTAGGAAAAGTTTATCACTGTATTCAAGGATTAGAGGACAAGCAGCATCTCTGGTATGTTTACTGCAAATGATGGGCTTGCAAATAAGGCATGGAGCAAATTGCCTAAATCAAGGAAACAGGAAAAAGAGAGGAGGCAGAAAAGTGGTAGGGTGAGAGGGCAGGGTAAAAAAAGCCAGTTAGCTTTAAAATGTTTATTTTCTGAACCACATAATTAAGAGAAAAGGGATCATTAAAACAATGCAAACCAACATGCTGTAAGAAATTCTCTGTAGAGCTGAAATGAGATTTAAGCATTAACTCAGATGCACACGTTGTGGGCAGCAAGACCCACTGAGATTAAAGTGAATCTTTCCATTGATGTCAACAAACATCAGGTTTGTCTTACATTAAAAGCACAAACATAGCTGCATGTTATGTAAAGATCTGTCCCCTTCTCTCTGGCATTAGACAGGGAAAAAGAAAAAAAAGCCTGTAAAACTAAATGAAGGAAGAGCCCAGGTTGTTGCCCTCTGTGCAGGCAGTCACATCATGCAGACAGGGCAGCTCTCCCAGGGGAGAAACGTGGTGACAATAACTCTGTCAAGTGTGATCCATCACAAAAGCAAAGCAATCTCTAAGTTAAAAAGTCTGATTCCCAATTTTCACAAATCTCTCCATGAATTGCATATGTATTCTCTTTTCCTTTTCAGATACTTTAATGGATTTTTGTTACTATTGTGAACTATGCTGGTTTTGCAATCTATCCTAAAAATTCCTGCCCAGATGATGGTTTTGTTCATCCTACATCATTATTCCCAGAGGAAAATCTATGGCAGCTGGCTGGAACAGCAGAATGCTGGCTGTGAAATGGAGGGGTGACAGGGAGGGCAGGCAGGAAAGGTCCTTGCCAGTTCAGCTTGTCACAAACACGACTGCTCTCACGAGGGGATTCTTCTGACAGAAGAGGGTATACAAAATGATACTCTCTGTTCCAAAAATGCAACATTGCTCATTCTGCTTCCAGGGGCTGGGATGAAAGAGCAGGAAAACACCTCGGTGGAAATGCATCTCCTACTCCTGACTTCTGCAGTTCAGCACGGGGGCAAGGAAGTGTCGGAGTCCACTTAGAGCCAGTCTGGCAAAGAAGACAAAACCACTTTGATTAAGGGGCTAAGAAAGTATTTAACATTTTTCCTAACTAAAATAATTTTTAAAATAACACACATGGCAGAATACTAAAGTCACAATTGCACAAAGGTTTGACACAGCAGCAAATCTGAGGTATAGATACAAGAATCTGTGGAATCTGGGTCTAAAGGACAAAACCTGGGAGTCCCTGGGATGATTTCAGTTTGTTCAGAAGGATGACACTTCGCTCTGCCAAGAGCAAATTCATATTCCTATTCATGTATCTCATTTGACTAATGAAAGCCATACAAATTTATCTCTGTTGTTGCAAAATGGTGACCCGTGAAAAATCAATAAATCAAAGTGAAAGGGGGACAAAAATCAATTTTCCAATGTTGTTGTGTTCGATGTTGGAGGAAATGCACTGAAGCTGCTGTGTCCTTCAGCCAAGATAAATGCAAATGGTGACCACGCAGGCTGGGGAGGGCAGATTATCTTTTATAATGTGACCACAGCTCACAGCAGGAACATGCCCACACCAGCACGTACATCTCAGGAGCGTAAGCTGAGCTCGGAGCCACCAGGGGCATCTAATAATTCAAAAGAAAACTGATTGTAGTGAAACTAACTCCGGGTGACAAGGGTAAAAAAAGGACAGAAACTCTGCAAAGAAGGGAACACAAAAGGTAAAAGACAACCAGAAACTGTGTGTGCTTTGAGAGAAGGCAGAGAGAGGAAGACTGCTGCGGTTGGTGTGGAACCACAAGAAGAGAAACACATTGTTTGATTCCTGCTGGCTTTTGCAAGTGACCTCGCACATGACCTTCCAAATGCACAGGATTGCACCTGAGACACCTCCCCTGATCCCTCCCAGGGCTTCTCTTCCTAAGCAAAGCAACCTGCAAGTCCAGAAAATTCACTATTCACTCATTAGAAACAAAACAGAAAACCCAGGAAACTGATTTCTGGGCTGGAAATTATCTAATTAGTTGGAGAAGGCAGCACAAACTTCTGTCCTGTCACAACCTTCAGTGTACATATGCAGATCTATATCCAGCGTTCAACAGCATCCACAGGCTCAGCCCAAGCAGCAGTTGTTACACACAGCAAAAAAGCTGGGGTTTGGTGCTTTTTGGTTTTTTTTAAAAAAAACAACACAAAAACCAACAAGTGATATTTTCTACCTAAAGCAATATTTAGTAACTAGCTAGCAAGATATGATGAGGTTGATTAACAGAGAGAAGTAGGTGGAGAATGCATGCCTTTTCCCAAATGGAATTTTACTGAATACACATCAATTCATGGGTGCTCTCCATCGAAAACCCCTTTGATTTATTACACTGGGCTCAGGTACAGTGGAGCTTTTCCAGTTCTTATGTAACTTCTGACAATGCAAGTCATCAAGTGGGTATTTTTTCTCAATGATGTTGAAAGCTTTAAAAGAATTATTCAGTCCAAATAAAGAAAAGGTATAATCCTCAGGACCATGTTCATACTAAGCTGACTGTCACATACCAGCTGTTTGTTCTTAAGCCCTTTCAGGAGGAAAAAAAAACCATTCAGAGTGCCTGGAGTAAAGGATCTTCACACTCCCACAATTCAGAAAGTGACAAAGGGAATGTGTTTGAAAACACTGAAACACCAAGCTTGGAGCGTTTCAGATCTAAACTTTCCTTAAATTTAGAGCCTAGCTAAAAGCTAGCAAATTCATGCAGTGTTTTCCATCTCTAAACCTACTTGTTACAAACCTGACCTACAGCAATACAGTAGCTTGATTGCAAAATGTCATACCAAAACTGCACTCAAAATTGCAAGTTGTAGCATGAATGCACAAACACACAAAAAGGAAAGAATTAAGATTATTCTGAAAAAAAATAATCCCTCAATTCTGGCATTATCTGACCTTTGAATGCTTGAGTGTGCAAGTATAATGTGTTTAAATGTTGCTTCCCGGATGAGTTTCCTCTGCGTCACTCGGATATTCACACGGATACAGATGGATGTTTTAGATGCAAATACAGGCAGGCTTCTGCTACTTGAATTTACAGATCCTTCATCTGCACGAACAGGAACTGGAGTGGGATGAGGGCTTTGAATGAATGTTTCCCAGCCACTGACTGACACTAAAAACATTGACTTCTATCCCATGGATGTAAACGCTTCCATTTGCCGCTTCCATTTCCAGATGTCACATTTTTTCTCCTTCCACACTGTCCCTGTTCTTGTATTTTCGATGCCTGAATTATCCCTCTGTACCAGCAGGGAAGCAGTGTTATGAGAGCACAAGCTGGAGAGAGATGGAAGCCTCTGACCTCAGTTCCTCTTCTCTCCTGAGAACAGGTCAGAGCTTCCCTGGCAATGACAGATCTCCTCAGCCACAAGAACTTTCTGTAAGAGGGACATAATCCTCCAGAAATTTAAAAATCCATAGGAAGTTCCTAAGCATATGAATACCCTTTTTTTCCCTCCAAAGTGTCCTCCTCTGTGAATAAGGGCAAATATCACAGCCACTTCACTAAGAGTGCAAATCTGAACACAAGCCATGCTTCCAAATTCTAACTCAGATGCAAAACCAATGCAAATCATTATCACTGGAACATTATTTATTTTTTTTAGCATGGCCAAAGCAATGGGCTTTCCCGTAATCCCAGCATCTATAAACACAATCTCTTTCTGGCAGCACCTTGCCAAGATGACTATATTATCAAGACAGAAGCTGTTCTGAAGTTATTAATATTTTAAAAGAGCAGAGCATCTGAGAAGGTTTTGTGAGGGGATGTGTCAAGCAATATTAATACCCAATAAACAAAGGGCTGCCCTTATAAAATTTGAGGCAATGATGAGCCATCACCCTTAAACTGACATTTGCTTATATGAAGTAAATGAGTTAATATGGTTCTGCCTTCATTACTGTGACTCAATAACAGGAAGAGCAGACATTCTATCTTTTGCTCCTCACAAACTGACAGGTGTTGCTGAGCTGTGGTATTATCACAGCAGTAATAAACAGCACTTTCAAGAAGCTTGCTGGAACTCCACCTGACCTTAAAGATGTTTCTGGAAGAAAAGTGTCACACTGAGAGCCTGTATCACATTTTCAGACACAAGAGCATGCTCCTTGCTGTCACATTTCACAACAATCTGAACCTCGAGACGTGCCACTGATGCTGTTGCTGATGAATTTCCCATAGTGATAACACAGAGAAGTGTCTTTATTAGCTCTCTGTGCTAATAAAAATTTGTGTCTTTCCTTAGCCTCATTAATTTTCTCCTTGATAAAGCTGCAACAACAGCCTCCAGTCATTTTTGGAGCAGCATGACTGAAGACTGACCTGGAAATGCTAGCAAGCCTCTAAAAGCCAGCACACTGATACCTCACATTTATTTGATTCTATTCTTCCACAGCCCACTGTGACCAAGCTGAGGGTACTCAGACCCTGAATCTGCCTCGCTACATTTATTTTAAAAGAGAAATGCTTTGGCCAAATGCAAGAGGAGTACTTCTATCCATTTCCTGCACTGGGCTCACCTAACACACTGCTTTACTTTTTTGGGGCTGATGAGAATCTCTTCCAGCAGAAGTGCTGGTTCCAACTTCGAGCAGTACCCGTGTGCATCCTGCTCCTCGTGCGTCGTACGACTGTGTGGCCATGCAGAGAACTGGGTCAAGAACTGCTCTGTGCTAACTTCACTCCTGTTCAGAGCTATTTTTAACTGGCACAGACGGGGCGGAATACACCAGTGGATGGAAAGAGCAGATGCTTAAGCTGGCACCACTGCCAACATAGATGCTTTTCAAGCTACACCATAAGAAAGCCATCTTTGATAATTCTTTACTCTGTTTTCTCTTTTATTTGCTGAGATGGCAAACTTATGATCACCATCCCACCCGTTGTTCAGGCATCCTGAAATACATATTGAGAGTCTAAAACACATTTAGAATTAAAGAGACAATATAAAAGAAATTGGCAAGACCAAAAATAGATTCACGTTTAGAAAAAGCTCCAGCTACTGTTTTGGTTTGTACTCCAGCCAAAAAGCAGAACCAGTGTAATAATTAAATCCTCAAATCTCTTTTCCCAGTGACGAAAGAGCAAATCTCTCTGCATCAGAACAATTCTGGTGATGATTGAACATCTCCAGGCTCAGGAATAACAGTCAGTAGGAACAACAACATCTGCCCTGCATGCACGAGGGGCAGTGTTGCTTAAAAGTGGAGAATTGATGTCATCGGGTTTTGCATTCCTCCTTTTTGCAGTGAGTGCCAGAGGTTGTGTTCTCCTCTGCCCAGACTGGAGGGCAGTGGCAGAGGTGATTCAGAGGGTCTATTCCAGCTCTCTGTTTCCAAGAAGGTGTTTCTGCAGTAACCATTAACTTGCTGGCAAAGATGACGGGGGAAAAAGCCGCAACATAAAACAAAACCAAACCCAAAAACCAGCAGGAAAAAGGAATTCTTCTTAGGTGCAAAGAAAAAATATTAGGAAATGAAGTATCATTTCCTTCACTAGCATCTAAGCACACTGAGGTGAGTTTATTTCAGACCCTTGTTGTCTTCACTTCAGAAAGGTCAGAAATTCTAATAGGGAAGGGACAGCATTAACGGTGTCCTCACGTACAGGGAGTGATCTTAAAAGCAAAAGTATTAGAACAAATAATGCATCTGAAAGCTCCTTTCTCCAGCTCCTGAGGATTTACCCACCTTCCTTATCCCACAGGAAAGTCTTAATCACAGATTGACCTTCAAAGAACTACAGTTTGATAGGATACAAACCCAAACAGAACTATTGTACCAAACAGGTCTTGGTACAGGTAATGCAGAGCTATGCCCCACTGTCCCTGTCTTACATGTGAAGAAAAGAAATACTGAAGAGGTAGGTAACGAGAATGAACAGAGAGGAAAATAACTTGTCTGACAAAATTAACAACTATAAGGCAGATATTTAGTTAGGTGAAATGAATTCTGCTCTAAAAGGGTCTCTGACGAGCTCGCAGTAAGGCTCTACATTAAATCCAGTTCAGAATCATACTCAAAAACATCCAGGCATAGCATCCCAGATGCTTCAGGAGAGTGGGTTCCCTGGCCAAAACACATACAAAGAAGCTGAATTTTTCTGAGGGATATATATGGCTGCAAACCCTACCAACACAGCAAACTCATAACAGGGTAGCCAGAATCCCCAGATCGTGTTCTCTGTCAAAGCTGAGTGGTGATAAGAGCTGACATAGAAGAATCAAACAGAAAGTGCTACAGATGTTTCAGTGCCAAAATACATTAATTCTTGTTTCGACTTCACTGACATATTTTACTGAAAATCCCAGATATTCAAAGAAGAGCCAAATCCACTGTGGGCATTCACAGCAAAAAGCCCAAACGAGTAAGATTTCTGCTCAACACAATTTCTTCAGCAACCGTTAAGTCCACAACCTAATTCACAAGCAACAGCTTAAACACCTGCAAGATCCAAAGCCTTGAAGTAGAAGGTGGCCTTGGCAAATCCTCACACAGCTCTTCACACAGCTGCCAAAAATCACTGGGAAGCTGCTTCCAAATTTCAGAAATAAACCGCTAGGATTCAATTTTTCTTCAGCGATATTCAGAAGCTTTGGTGACAGCATCTGTTGGTTGACTGCTCTGCAAAGGCTGTGGAGCAGCTGATCTGAGGCTTCACGTGCACCCCACTCATTCCTCTTATTTCAGAGAAACGCTGAGGACGTCACGTGCAGCATCACAGCTCTTCCTTATGTTGCCCTGACAACTCTGAAAGTCTGGATGATCTTAAAGTAGGTTCTTTACTTAAGCAGTTTGGAGGAGTTAGCTCTAGCAATCTGAGACTAGCTCATTAAAAGCCAGGTAGCCAAGCAATTATCAATTAATTGTCAGGAAATTCCCAAACTAGGAATTCATATTTTTATCGATATAAATTATGTGAAACTATCAAAAGTAGGCAAATGGAAAGAAATCAAACTGTAAATCCTACTGAAGAAAGAAGCTTTTCTCTTTCCTTACATTTACACATTTTTATTCTACTTATTTATGTTGCGTGGTGATGCCAGACAAATTTATTGTAGTTGTTATTGAACAGAATGAGAGCTAGAAATTTTTATTCACTACCACTTTTCATGTAGTATCAGATTAAGATTAAATCTCTGGCTTCAACTACATGATGAAAAATATTACTACATCCTAAATCACTATTATTTTGTGGTTCAAGTCTGAATTCTAAATGTTTTGCTATTTGATCTGGCCATAGCTTATCCAAGATTAAATACTTCCATGAATAACATGAAACTGGAAAGAATTTTATCATCTCTAAAGAAATACATAGCCAAAAGTCCATGAATAAAATATGATTATAGCATGGGAAGACACTAGAGGTGAGTCAGCTCCTGAGGTCCTCCATTTCCTAGGATATTGCTAATTCTCAGTGAAAATGCATTGTGTCACCTATCACTGCAATTGTTTTTCCCCTCTGATATCACTTGGTAAATTAATAGGTAAATCTGGCCACTCCAGTCCCTCTCAACAAATAAGGAAAAAGCTCAGTGCATCCTGGATCCAAGAGAATTTCTCTTCTGAACTTTTATACATCAGTAAAAAGCAAAAAGAAAACTTGAAAAGCCTTTAGATGAGTGCTATAGTACCTCACTTACAAAGAAAACGTTGCCATTTATAACAAAGGGTTATGATGAATGCTTACAAACAGGCTATAGTAGGGTTGTTGCAGACTCAGAAGTTCTGGATGAGCAGAGCTACTCAGGAGGAATCTGTTACACAACTGGCCCGTGGCACATTCAATCAAAAGAGCAGGAGAAGAGCAAATGCAACTCAGTTGCTAATTCGGCAGACCACAGCAAAATTTCAGGCTGCTTCATCACTAAGAGGATTTAGCAAACAGTGAGCTACTTTTAGCTTCTTCACCCCCTGGAAATGGCAGCCCAGTACACCTGCGTTAAGAGGACTGGACAGGTAAAGGGTGACAACTTGCAGCTTCACTTGAGCCAGCAGCACAGGGGCATTTGTATGGTGTAAGAGGATTTGATTGTAGCTTTAGATACTGTTGTGCTGCAGCCGTGTGCTCTTCCAGATGGCATGCAACTTCAGCTCAGGAGGGGTCTAAGAAAAACTAACAACCTTCTACACACCCCCAGCCTCTCTCCCCCCGAACCTCAGCACCAGCAGCAGCCATTCCTACCAGCAGAAACCTTTCCTACCAGCAGGACCTGCAGCCTGGGCTTTTCAAACCTCAGTCCAAAATCAAAACCAGTACATGGAAAGAACTTGAATGGATTCACTTGTGTGGAATAACTTCAGGTTGCACTACTTTAGTGAAAAACTCAGTCTTAAAAATTAAATGCTAAGTGCATTATTTCCCTGAAGCAAGCACAAACTATTGATACAGTTAAAGTTCAATGCATGGAATTATTTTATGTATTTTACATATAAGGTATATTATAATTCTTGCTTTTCAATGCTTTAAAGGTATCTACTTTAGATAAGACATCTGTCACCATATCCCTCCCTAGTTCAAGGTCTCCGTAATTCAGAATTTCAAGAGTTTCAGAAGCCAAAAGGTGCCATTTTGATCTCAAGCAAGGGTAAGACTGAATTTGGATTTTTCCTTTACTATCCCTTTGTCAGATAAACAAGTTACATGCTCAAATGTAGTTAAGTAACTTGATAATGTAGAATAATTGACAGCACTATTCAGTGTTGCTTTTCTCTAAAAATGTATAAATGGGATTGGAAAAATTCAAGTTCTGTGACACTCAATACCCATCTAAGGATGCTATTTGCTCACTATGATGAATTTGCAAATCCCACCTTAAAAAAACAAATCTGGTACCTGCAAACATGCTAAAGATGATTTACAAAACTTGACTGTCCTTGACTTACTTTAGTCATTTTCAGGGACAGGATGAAAAATTAGTATTTCCTCTAGAGGGCTTCAGGGCCTATATTACTTCACATGTCATCTAAGTTACACAGCACTAAGTGACTGCACTACTACGGGTCAGAAAGGCTCATTGCTATTCTGATTGCTCCTGCTTCGGAGGAGAAAAAAAAAGAAAGTCACAATTAGTTAAGTGCAGAGATAACACTCTGGTGATCTCATCTTGGCTAGTGTTTCACTTTCCAATACACTATAAGAAACCAAAAAATGAGAGGGAGACTGGTTATATGATTATTTTTACCAGAAGTGCTGAAGCTGATCTATTTGTACTTTGTGTTTTCTTGGAATATTGTTCCCAGTGGAGAATCAGTCCTTTCTTTAAAGATTATTTTAATACTACACTAATACTAATTTAGAATTTAACAATTTTAATTAATCTGGGACATTAAGAAGCAACGCACATATGAAACTCATACACTAAATAAACAACTTTAATGTTTCTCCAAGTCTGTATTGTGATAATCTTGCTGTCCAAGTTCCCGATTCAAAGGATTTATACACTAATAGAAAATTTAACTAAAGATCAGGGCTTCAAATTTAAATCACCTTACTGCCTCAATTTTTCCATGTCTGTCACCAGAAATCAAGTATCTGATGTGTCAACTACACTCCTAAAGATGATATATTTCTTATCTTTCCAGATATAAAAATGTCACTGAAGGGGCAGTTCCATAACCGGCTTAAGCCAATTCCAGACCACGCTGCTGCCAAAAGAGGCAACAACTTTTCCTCCCTGCTCCTCTTATGTTGGCATTAGCAATTTTATGGCAGCACAGTGAATCAGATCAGCCTGCTTCAGCAAACTGAAGGTGAAGCACACACAAGGTGAAGGGAAGCTCAACCTTTTTTGTCAACAGCCTGTGAAACAACTTTGATTTGAAAACCCAGCTGCTAAAGCAGTCGTTTCCTGCTCTTCTCTGCCTCTTGCCACTTGCTGCAACCTCCAAGTGTCTTTGTGGCTGCAAGTTGAGCTGACCTGGGGAACTGATCCATTTGAACAATAGCCCAGAAAAAATAACAGAAAAAAGGTTATTGTTTGGCAGGTGAACATCCTCCAATCCAGTGTACAATACAGGCACGGAAACCAGAGCCAGCATTCACAGGAGACAGGGCAAGGAGGAGCTGCAGGGACAGAAGCACCCAGATGGAGCAAAAACTACTTAAACCAGGATTGCCACAAAGGAAGTCGTTTGATTGACTACATTCATATAAGAAAAGCTTGGAAAGATGATTCTGATGTACAAGACTGCTACAACTTACACAGCAAAATATGTACAATGTATGACAAACACAGAGCACACCAAATGAGTCCCTTCCCAACGGGCAGAAATTGGTTTAGTCCCAAGTGTCTCTGGTGGGACTGGTGATCCTTTTTATATAAATATGACGAAGGAAAGGAGAAGGAAACTGGAAACCAGGTCAATGAAACTGTAAGATGGTGGAACGATGTGTTGCACTAGGAAATCAGAAATCAGTTAATCCTTGACAGTCATGTGGAATCTTCTTAAGATGTATTTTATATTTAATTTCATAACTGAAACTGCAGTCAGTCTGTAAAACTCACCAAATCAAGCACGTTTTCTTTTAAATAGCAATCTCATTAGACTTGTTTCCAGGTTGATGTTTGTCAGATAATTGCAGTCTGTGGCAACTGTAGTGCTAGTGTTTCTGCTAGAAGATCCCCCCCTCTTCCAAAAAAAAAGATTCCTGGGCACACAGTTATTTGAAAAATAATTTTTTTTATGAATTCTGGTCTCATCATGGAGGGTCCTATTGTTGGTACCAGTCATTATTTAATATAGGAAGCACCACAGTGATGATTTGTGTGAGTGTGGCCTCGATCCAACAAAGAACTTAAGTGCCTGCCACGCTTCCCTGTATATTGCTAATCCTCCAATTGATTTGCACAGGAATATGCACATGATTCAAATCAAACTTAAGTGCATTGCTGGAGCAGAGCCAGAGTGCACTGAACATTGCATGACTGAGCCCACGACGGCCAAGGGTTTGGAGATGGTCCCATTCAATTTCACAAATCAAAATTCATATCCCTCTGGAAGGGCATCACACAGAGAATTTATACCTCATTTAAAGCCTCCTCCACTTGGAAAAATCCTCCACAAGAATTAATGCCTCCGATGATACTTACTGGTATACATGTGTGCCAATTTCCTCAGTAAGGATGCATTTTGGTAGCACATTTACATTTTCCAGTCCTTATAATGGCACCACTCGATGTCTCTTCCACTCTAGAACAGGCAGTGATGTGACTTAACACCTACTTGTGAAGAGGTTATTTTCCTCTCAACACCATTAGGTTGTTGGTTCCAGAAAAAGCGATAACCACTAAACAAAACTTATCATTCTGTCTCATCATCTATATGTTGTCTTCCTCTGTAATAACCTTGCAGTGATATTTTAAGAAAATTATTATAAAAACCTTTAAAATTGTACATAAATATTAGTTTAATCAAGAAAACACTATATAACCATTCAGGCACTTGAAGTAATGGCTTTTCAGTTGACTGAGAAGGTGGGAAACAGGAGAACATAGGTCACATTCAACAAAGTGAAGCTACTGATCACAAGATGATGAGAAATTGCCCCAGACCACAACTGATGTGTTGGGTCAGCTCTGAAGAACTACAGCGAGCCAGGAGAAGTGGCAGTGGTCTGGTTTGGACTTTCCAGTGCTTTACCATGAGCGTGAGACGCAGAGCTGGAAGAATTTCCTTTTTCCATTTTCCCTAGACAAGTTTCTCTTCGCAAGGTCAGGCTGATAGGTACTCTGAGTCTGAATTGAAACCAGAGAGATTTGGCTACACGTATGGAAAGACAAAAGGTCAAAACAAAGCTGCTTTTTCAAGGACTGCAGGAAAAATCCTTGGAGACCAGAGCGATAACGGATGGTACTTAAATGAATGTTCTCTTCATCAGTTTTATTAAGCACATTCAGACCTCCGAAAAAAACCAGATGCTCAGCTACATCCACTTCTCCTTTCAGAGCCAGAAGGACACAGTTTTATAAGTACCAGTGGTTCTTGCCACCGAACAGCTGTCTGAGTTGTGCTGTAGGAGTCTGGAACATGAAGTTCTAGCACAAAACTCTCCGACAAAAACACCCCCACACTGCACAAGACCAATCTTTCAACTTCAGTCCTAGAGCATCAGTAAATGTCATCACCTTGAGGTCACCAGTGTTTGTGTATCAGCTGAGATACGGAGCACACAGAGCTATACACTGCTGTTTTAGATGAGGACTGAACATGCCATATGGATATTGCTAGGGCAAAAAGATGATCCATTCCGGGCTGTCTGGGACACACAGGCATCCAAACCATAACAGATGTGAACACTTACTCAAGGACGGAAAAACAGAGAATGTGTTCACTGTGCTGGCAGAAAAGGTGTCCCACAACACCGATACACTTTCAGCAGCTCCTTTAGATTGGGCAGACCCACTGAAGTCAACCACACGTTTGAACAAACAAGCCAGTGGCGTAGTTTATCAGGGGACAACTAAGGGGTTGGTTTTTTTTCCCCCCTCTTCCCAGCTATAAGTGCCTAATTAAACCCTAAATTTTGTTGAGATGGTCCTCCAAGGACCATCTCTAAGCCACTTAAGTTTTATTAAAAACAATTATTTAAAAATGGGTGTTATAAGCAGGCTGAAAACAACACGTATTGAGTTTAGTTTGCATGTTGGGAAATTTTCATGTTTCATTCGGAAGCAGACTGTTACATCTCGCTACTCCACACTTGGCAGTTGTGCTGTATTTTGGATATACTGTGAACACATTTTGATTTGATTCTGGCAGGCTCCCAGTTAAGCTGAATTACAGTGGATGCCAACACATTACAATTTCTTTCAGTAAACACAAGCCACCGTTGCTTCGGCAAACACCCATATGCTGTGTTCTCACAGGATGCATTTTTAACCCAAAGAGTTGAATTTAGCTGTTGCTTATGAAGAAGAAAAGACAGTCAATTGAACTCCTCCTGTACTTAAATAGCTGCAGTTGTCTCAGTGTCAGAGAAAGATCAGTGTACAGCTATACCAGCTGGGGAAAGGCAATTCCATGTCCAGGGACTAGAGACAGAGGGGAGAGCAGGAAGTCAATGCCTCTCATTCTGTTTTTTTCTGTGTTTGCTTGAGTTGAGGGGATGGAACACTGGCTTCTGTGGTCATGCATGTATTTCAAAGCTACTCCAAACCATCAGTTGCTGCTGCATGGAGACATCTAAGCATGCCACTCTGAGGAGTGGTTTCAGGCTGAAGTGAATTCCCTTTGAGAACACTGAAATTTATTTTGGAGAAGATCTCATCGCTCACAGTGAGTCTGTATGTGACATGGACTTCCAGCCAACTAAATATGAAGCTCCACAAACTTCTCAGAAAATAATTTCTGTTCAAATTGATTCCGATCCTGTGTTGATCAAAATATTCCCAATACTTCAGCATTTCTTCAAGTCAGTTCTGACAAAGCCCCTCGGATAAGGCAGTGACAGGCAGAAGTGCTGTGAGGAGATTGCTCTTTTGTTATCTTGATAAACCCAGCAGAAACGACAACTCTCTTCTTTGAAGCCTGACAAAAAGCAATGGGAGAACTCGAATTCACCTCAAGGGGGGGAAAAAAAAAGAAAGCTTTCTAGGCTAGAAGGCACTTCCACAGTTACAGTCACCTTCTGCTGAGAGAGGTGGTGGTGCTGCTCTGCACCCCTCACCTGCACATTCTGAACCCCTCTCCTGCACCCACACTCACCATCGCCAAGCCGTGCAGTGAGGTATAAGAGCTCCCCAATGTATGAGTGAGAATAAGGTTTTTAATCCTGTTACAGGGCAATGCATTGCCAGCACAGTGACAGAACCACTGTGACTGGGGACAGCACGGGGTTAGATCAGCTTAAACCCATGGGGAACCTGCACCACGGGGTGCCCGATGCAAAGCTGCTCGATTTCCAGACTATTTCCAGAGATATGCCAAGGTCAGCTCTGGCTTCTTAGCATAGAAATCTCAAGGAGTGCAGATATATAAACCTAAAATATGTATTATTACTATACACAGGTATTATTATTTATAACAATGCCTTATCCTTACATAGCACTTTTTTGTTAGCAAAACTTGGAGCTCAAAAAAATCCTTGAGAAATTTCAGGAGGAAGCACAACTATGAGCTCTGAAAAATATATGGAGCATTCCACCATTGTTTCCATAACTGAGAGCCAAAATGGACTCTGATGTGAACAAACTCCAGTTCCTGTCTCATTTCAGTAAGCAGGATGGATATAAGCTGCTTCTTCAGTGATGGTGCCGTCTTCGCCATGCACCTTAACGAGACACAGCTCACCTCCAGTGCTACACCCACTCCTAGCTCAAGCTCAGGCTTTTCAGAAGTGCAAGCAACAACAGGACTGTTGATGCCAAAGCTCACTCGTGTTTAAGAGCACCAGACCTCAGCTGAAAGGCTCTCCATGCCACAGTCACCTGCCAGAGAAACTTACAAGTTTTCACCCTTCTCACCTTACAGACACTGAATGGCAAAAACATGAGCAAGGGCTGCTTGGAACTTTCAAAACCTGTTTTATTCGTATGCTGCTGGATTTGTGGCTATACCTTAAAGTTAAAGGTAGAAACTAATTAAAAAATTCCTCAAATTTGTCATTATCTCCCAGTCCCATTTTGAAAAGTCTAGTTATCTCACACATGCACAAATAACTTCTCTTTCACTCTTACTCTCATTATCCTTTAATTTCTCTGTCCTTTTTGATCTCAAGCACTCTTTGCTTCCCTCTCTATTGAAAAACATCAAGTCACTCTGGGAATCCATCTCCAAACTCTTTATAGCTTCTCCACTACTTTACCTTCCAAGTCTCATGACATATTTTCTCTTCCTCCTGCACACAATACCTTTATGCTGCCTTTTTAAAATTGGCTTCTTCACATTCCATCAAAACTGCCCCCTTTCATTTTCATAGCCGTAGCAGGCAGAGTGTGCTCATGAAACACGTTAACAATAAACTTAAAAGGCTGTGTCAATAAAAAGACTGAAATATTGTCTGAACAGAACTGTACAACTGAGAACTAGACCACTAGAAATTGAATGAAATACAGTAATACAACAGGTTGTGCCTACTGGGAACTATTAACAGATTACTGCTACTGTGAGGAGAGTCAGAGGAAAAAAAAGAAGTGGAAAAGGGAAGAACCTGAGTACTCTCGTGATGGAGAGATGATTCCTGACAGCAACAAGATGGGGCTGTGAAGAAGGGAAATAGGAATCTCAAGGGAATTGAAAGATAAGTTTTCAATATTTTAATTTACTCATATTAAAATGAGGCAAAGATCTATACTGATTTTCTCCTTTTCTATTGTAAATCTGACAAAATTCCCTTAATAATCAGCTTCATTACTAAAGCAAAAAAAGCTAAGCAAAACCATGCTTCCTAGATTTTGCCACAAATATAAATGACTTGAAGTGCACCCTAAAAGCTGTTAGTCTTCATTATTTTATGTTTGCTCTTTTTATTTTAGGAGCCCGGAATGCCATATTGGATTCTCTTTAAACCCAGAGCCTACTAGATGTGTTACCCATCCACATTTTGTTTGCATATTTCCCTAAACAACACTAGCATCCAAAGGGACCAGAACAGAGAGAGAGATGCACCTTACACTCCATTGCATTCTTTATTTGGCAAACAAGATCTTTAAGTTTAAAATCAAATCAGTAGAACAGCTTTATCTCAGTACACTCAGTAAAGGTAGTTATTGCCTCTAGGTGTTGTACATCCTGCTCCATCAGCATTTTTCACTCTGATTTTCCAGAAAAACCTCACAAAATTTAGATGATCCTATTGAGGATTCTCTCATTTTCTGCTCAACTCCCTGCAATTCTGATTTCAATCCAAGATCTGTGAGAAATCACTGGGTTTGCACCTAAGAAACTTCTTTGGAAAAAAATGAGAGGGATAAATAGCACTGAGGACATGACAGCAGAACCTCAAGTGCTCCCCATCAACAGGTTTTTCTTTATGACAGACCTACACACAAGAAAACAATAAAGTGGAGTTGTATCTAACAGGTGCAGTGTCCCATAGGGACAGTTCTGGTTTCTGGCTACATCTGCTCATACACGCTTTCCCAAGAATCATCCTTTGCCTTGTCAGGTTTCAAGTGCCTTAGGAGATTTTTAATCCACTGCCACTGAATTTAGCAGCTACCAGTGTAAGTTGTGAGCACAGTTTCTGGGTTAACCAGGCACTTTTCGCATCACATTATATAAATACAGTGTAAAATTCAGCATTGTCACATTTATCAATTTTATCAGATTACCAAAGTCACCACATTTTTCTAACGAGTCTGCAGTGTTTGTTATATAACAGAGCAATTTGCCATTACCTCAGACTTCATTTAACTTTAATATACTTTTTTTTCAGGCCTGTGAAGCTTTGTAATGTTCACAGACTTAATCATCGTGGACAAATGCATTAGCAGACCTGAAAGTGTCAAACCATTTGCTCTGCAGTTTTGCCGTGGAAGGAAAAACATACTGAAGGTCTCAGAGAGTAAAGAACTGGAGGAAGTAACCAAGTTTTTCTGTTAATAATTAGAAGATTGGGGCTTTTTGTTTTGTTTTTATGAAAGTAAAAGTTAGGAGCTATGTAAAGATGCTTTAAAAATTTAGCATAAATTCTTACCATTTTTTTAATAACCTGAGTACCTGCTGATCCTCAGGTCTTAGGCACTAAAAAATAATCAGTGCACAAACTCTCGTAGATTTGGCTGCTGAATTAGTTAACTTTGGTTGCTTGGGGGTTTTTTTCCACCTACACATGATTAATAAATTTATAGTTGATATTTGTAACCATAACATTGACAGAATGCCCAGAGGAACTTTAGAAAGAGTAAATCAAAGGACTGTGCTCTTGAGATTGTGAAGCACTATTGTAGAGAGCCAACCATTACACATCGAAGATATTTTGCTGCTACAAAGAAGGAATGTTCATTAATGCTCATCTGTTATTACAGAGTCATGCCAGATTAATTTCATCTGTAACACTGTCTTCATAGACATCTCCCATCAGATGTGTCAAAGAGGCTGAAATGTTCTTTACTACAAATCCAGCATTGGTGTTATTGTATAAATCTGCCCTTAATCTGAACAATTTCTATCAATGCACACATTTTCCACCCACCAAAAGCGTGACAAGTTACACATTAAAGATCTCAAACATGTGTGTACCTTGAGAAGTAAAGTTTGAATATAAGGTTTTATGCAAGGTTTACAACTCCCCCTGAAAACAGCAAAAGATGGGAAATAAATTAAATTTCAGACTATTTTCAAAAGAAAGAGTCTCCTTTTGTATTTCTCATGAATGAGGCAGGGAATCAAACTCATGCCATTTTTCAGTGACAGGAAATTCTGACAGCCTGCAGCTGCAATTAAACTTGGTGTATAAAAATTCTTAATTACCTATTACATCCAACTTAGAGGTCCATCTTAGGCCAGTAATTTCTCTCTCGTGGTAGCCAGCAGATACTAAACACAGCACAAAACTCAGGGAATTGTGCTGGTTATAGTCCATAAATCTGAAACTTCATCATTTATTCCTAGCCCTTATGTTCTATTTTTAACAAGTACTCATCCACAAAAGGACTTCTCCTTTCCCCTCTCCCCCACAATATTTTGATAATGTATGTCCAATACCATCAACCAGATCAAAGATGCCTTTATCTGCATGCTCACCAGCTCCCACAACGAACTCTGATAGATTTAGGAGGCACGAGTCCATTTATAAAGCCATATTGATTCTTCCCATTGTATCGTGTTTAGTCATGTAACTCTTAATTCTTAACAGCAGTTCCTACCAAACTTGCCTAGCAGGGAAATCAGATTTATGTCTCCAGCATAGCACAGTCACACAGGAATTCCTTTTCAAGATTTGCATCTCATTTGCAATCATCGATCCCTTTGGTACCAGGACTTATTTAAATGAAACATTATATATCAGTTATATTTGATGTTTTGGTGTGTTTTGTGTTTAGAACTTTCTTATTGTCCACCAATTTATTACATAAACTGCCTGCTAACACTTCCCATTTCAGACAACACTCCAGGCACATCTCCTGTAAAGAATATCCTCCTGGTCTCCTCCAGTAATGACTTATTTATTCAACATTATATTTTCCACTCATGAAATGATCTCCTGTATAATACAGTTTAACAGAGGAGCATCTAACGCTCAAATTAGGCAATTACTTGTAAAACAGTTGTGATGAATACTGCACTTAAACTCAATCATGCTCTTTTTTCAATATTTTTCCTGTACTGTGTACAGGCCAAAGCTTCCTAAATGGATGTAGATATCTAAGCACTGAAATGAATCATTAGCAGACAAATTAAACTTGTTATCAAAACGCAGCTCTATTGTTAACAGATGAAAAATGAGTGGTTCAAATGACTGCAGCAGGAAAATCTAATAACAGCTCATCTGTGACCTGTTGTCTCCTGCCACAGCACTTAATTCATAGTAACATATACTCACCAATTATTGTGTACCTGCACGTATTTTTTTAACTCTAAAGTAATTTCAGAATTCAGCTATGCAACTTAATTCCTGAATTGGTGGTTTCCAGGGAATGTGCTATCAGAGTAACAGGCTGAAAAGAAAGGGAGAAGAGGGAAGCTTTGCCTTCTTGGCAAAGCATGAGATAGGTATTTTAAAGGTTTGAACATTAAAAGATAAGGGAAAAAGGGAAAGCTTAAAATTCAGTCAAGACATTCCCACCTCTACGCTGAGCTTATTTTGTAGTTCTTTGTTCTAGGGACAGAACTAAGTGAGAGGAAGGCAGAGGGACCAAAGGAACAGCCTGCGAGTTCTCCATGTTATAGTTTTCCTCCACATTACCAAATCTCAACTGTTAAAAGGTTTCTAAATTCTGCTTTAACTATCAAGAGACACGCACGGCTCATACCAGTTCTTGATAGAGAGCAAGTCAATCCCCAGCGAGCGCATACAGTAATGATCTTACTAAAAGAGTCCTGCTTTTCAGCAGTCTCTTGGAATTTGAGTTTTCCAGCAAATGAGGAGAGAATCCTACTTTTAAACAGAGATTTTGCAAACCAAAGTACTGAGCTTTTTTGCTCACTGGCTCTCAGAGGTTTTGTGGGTAATATTCTGAAGCAACATGAAATGTAACAGAATGCAGAAACTGAGGCAAATGGGGAAGCACGGGACACAGTCACTGCATCCAGGCTGCAGAGGCTTGTGGCTTTGCTTTGCTGCTGGCCCAGTTCACAGAGGAGAAGTAAAGGTCTGTGCAGATGTGGGAACACCTCAAAACTCAGTATGCATGGAGATGCAATCATCGCAGAATCACAAATAGGATTGAAAATCAAATATCCTATAGAGATTTTATTTATACAGTATGATTTTCCTGTGCAGGCTACTCAACCTTCCCGAGGTAGATTCTAAATCTGCACAACCTGGTGAGTGGAACAGGAAAGGTGACATAGGTTGTGTGGTGACTATAGAACCTAGCACGAGATCACACGATGGAAGGAACACAGCAGATGCTCAGACACTGCAGCACACAGAGCTTGGGAAGAGGGTAAAAGCAATCCTCACCCCAAGATCCTTTCTTCTGTACAGCAAATAGGAAGATTAGACAGAAGCAACATCATTACAGCGCAGGGAGCAGCACAGCCAAGAGAAACTTCAGAGGGAACAGTCTGCTGCTGATATGAACCCGGGATAATCCTTAAAGTGTTGGTTTTAAAAAATATGCTTTTCTGAAAAGGAGAAATCACCTAACAAGCCCTTTTACTTCTTCACAGCACTGTGAAGGAAACACAGATTTGTCAGTTATATTCATTACTTTTCTGCTGTGTTGTGATGACTTTAAATGGCTCATCCAAAATATCAGTCCCCCTGTAATCTTCAAGCCTTTAAACTACAACTGCACAAGAGCTACAAAACCACAGCTTCCTCCTGACGCACATTGGTACCTCAGTATGACTTTCACTTTTCCCAGGAGTCAGGGAGAGCCATCTGCTCCCCAAGGGAAGGCGAGCTGGGAGCTGACCCTCGCACCTCACTCACAGGGCGCAGGCCCCAGCATCCGACCACAACAGGAGAACTGGGGGTTGGTAACAAGGTCCATCAGCAGACACAGACAAGGCAAGCCACGAAGCAGGTGCCAGGAGGCCAGCTGAGACCAGAAACAGACAGGATGAGAGGCAAGATTATGATGTACATCATCCAAGGTGTCCAGCCAGGAGATAACCTACCTACAGCACAGGTCCGAGGGCCACCCAGGGCACAGGGCTGGAGACCAGCACACCTACAGCACAGGCTGGGCTTCCACCGGGCTCCTGCACAGGGGGTGGAAACTCTAGGTGAGGCTGGGCAGGACAATTCAAGTTTATCATCACCCTCTGGGCCCTGACATCAGGAGGCAATGTCAAGGCTGGCACTGCTGGTTTTATGTTGGCTATGCCTTCTTTAAAATGGGAAGGCTAAATCCGAGTTCTCGTCTAGTACTGATTTAACCAATTATTAAGTAAAAAACACACGCTGTCTGGGAGAGAAGGAAAACTGTGTGCAGTATAGTGCAAATCCAGCACTCAAAGCAACAGTGTCTGAGCAGAGGACAGTGTTCTGATGCAGCCAGGATGGTCCAAGGATCATCTAAACACCCTTTGCTACAAACTTTTAATTTGCCAAACAACTGCTAGCATAAAAACCAATTAGCACCATGCCATCCGTGCTATTGTGAGGAGAAACGTTCTCCTTAAAAAGTACATGCAGATATAAAAATAATTTCTGATAATATACTAATAGATATAAATATCACATTGTCAAACCACAGCTGAGAGCCAACATATGGAAGGAGGGAACTGACAAATTGAATCATCATGCAGGAGAAAATAAAATATACAGGTATCAGTGGGATAATAAATCCTGATACTATCTGGGAGAGCCCTGGAGCCATCACACCATTACTGAAAGTATTATTAATGCGAGTGAAATCTTTATAAGAAGATTATCCTCATCTTCCTGTAAAATACATGGCATTCTGTGGGAAAAGCTCCAAAGTCTCTGTGTTCAGCTTTTCACTGCAATCTTCGATTGACAACTTCTGCAAGTCAGAGTTACCCAGGAGTCTGAAAAAGCTTTTGCTTGGGTTTTCACAGATGGGAAGAAAGGAAATTACAAAAATCTTTCTTTTCATTCATGGCTCACTTTAACCCTGAATTTGCTTTTTTATGAGAGTCAAAATACACGAGTTAAAATGCAGTGCTTGCCCCAGTAAGAGAGGGCACAAAAAACTTCACATGCATATCTTTAAAAAGGTGTGTCCCTCTGTTTTACAAATATTCTGAACTAATTTCTATGATCCTTGATATTAGGAAGAATTTACAGCTTCACAGCTTTTTCAGTTCAGTGAAGTAATTTTTAAACTTCACAAGAAGTCTCTGTCAAGTACAGATCCTCAAGCTATTGTCTCCAAAACACGTCCTGCCCAAGCTATGGAAGAGCGTGAAGACCACCATTTCTTTGTGTATATTATTTTCATAATGCTATTTTAAGCCAAGTATTTCTTAAAATGACATTTCACGGTTTCAAATTTATTGTAAAAATACCAGCCAGTAATTGCTTTTACCAACAGAATAAGAGCAGCCATTAGTATGATTTCAGTTCTGTAATCAACGCACACTCTTAGCCACACAATTCAGTCTGACTCACTCCCTGCACAGACTCTAATTAACTTCCAAAGGAAAGCCAGGGGATTCCTGTTCGAGTAATAACGCTATTGAGACATTATGCAAAATTTCACCTCTAGGAAATGATCTCGTCTAACCGTGATTGCATCTTAACAACAATGCAGAAGGCTTTCTAACCTGGTCGTGAAGAGAATATAATCAATCTGGTAGCAAGAGCGATGGAAGATTTTTGGGTTTTGCTTTTAACATGAAAGTATATCCAGAAAAATTATTATTGAGAAAATACCATAGATAAAATTGGATCCTATATTACACACTTTGAAGCTGTGCAATACATTATATGATATTCATCAAAATACAAAGGCAGTGACTTCACACTCCAAGCTTCTGAGAGCCAGCACTGTTGAGGGTGCCATCACCAACACAATTCCTCTGCTAACAGGGGGAGGAAAAAAACCCCCAAACTTACACAACATGACTGAAACAGTACAGGACTCAAAACCCCAAACTACCATCCCTGAAGAATGGGGGGTAGGGGTGGGGTGTATTTTAAATTTCTAAAAACAAACAAACAAATATATATAATAAGGTGACATTGAAATTAATTTCTAAAAGAGAGAAGCAGGCCAAAGGATATCTAATTTCAGTTATTATTTATTTTTCTTTTTTTCTCTATTAACTGCGTGAGACACTGTAGTCCCTTCTCCCTTTCCTATGCAATTCCAACATCCTATATTTACACTTTATCTGCTTCTGCAAGAGTAAAAATGCTCATTTTCACATTGCAAGCCATTCTTGAACCCCATTTAATTCCTTTCTTGTATCATTATAATCTTATCAACCTCCTTTTTTCCATTACTTCCGCTGAACCAAGTTTTTCTGGATCTTCATTACTCCTTTCCATTGGCAGGTGACTCATTCTTGACATGCAATCACTACAATTTCATTCTGTCCTTCATTAAAAATCTCAGCTGGTATTACATATAAGATCAGTGTAAATAAAATGGACAGATTACTGAAAGTTCGGTAAAATTGTAAAGAAAGATGACATCAAGGCAATTGTGCAGCACAATCTGGATCATTTAATAGGTTTGACCCACTCAGAGTAGTGCATTTTTTAAACAGCCAAATACGTTTGGCATGCTCAGGAAGGCAGACTGTAGGGCACACTTTCAGAATGGGGGTAGACATCAGGGTAATCAGATACTCCAAAAAAGACTTGAGATGGTCCAGTAACTTAATATAAGCCCCAGGCTTAATGCTATGGTGAAAGACATGACTTGATCCTTAGATAAACATGTAGGAATGTACTAACAGAACCAGGGGAGTGATTTTACCTCTGGATGTACCATGGGTGAAATGGTACTTAAATACTCCTCCCAATTTCAATGCCTATGACTGTAGGATGTTAAAAAAAACATCAGAGAGAGTGCATGAAAGTGGTACAGCCTTTAGAGGAACATCATGAGATAAACTCCTCAATTCATTTAAATTATCAAAAACAAGACTGAAGTGATACAGCTAGAATTTATTAGTATCTGCTCAAAGAAAGAAAATATCAGGAACTGAAGCACTAATTTTAGCTGTGAAAGTTACAGCCAGACAAAAGGATGGAAATGAGCTGCTTTAAAAAACAAACAAACAACAGAACACTGAAAATCCGTCAGAGAATGTTATTAAACAGAGGAACAAGCACCCTGGAGAAGCGATGGATATTCTGCTTCTTAATCTTTTCAAAGGCAGCTTTCTGGAAAATTCTGCTTTAGTAAAATAAGTTACTGGGCAGAGCACTTTGCCAATGGGTACCAGACTTTATGTAGCACACAAACCTTACTGGTCATCTCAGAATACCATTGCTATTCCATCAGCTGTATGTTTCATAATTTATCACATAATTATTATTTTATTACCACTAGTACTATTTTAAACACTATGTGTAGTTACCAGTTTCATTTTTTTCCTCATTGCAGACCTGCAAAGAGATAGTCAATTGCTGCAAGCCTTAGGAAAAAAAAATAGAAAAGAAAGTGAGAAGAAACAAAAGATGATGGGGAATACATCAGGCATACAAGACCCAAACAGCAATTGCTGTGTTCTCACTAGTGCTGCATAGGTTCTGTGTGGCTGTTCCATGTAAATAAAGTCTTGCCTTGGGTAGTAGGCTCTGAACTGTGCAAAACATACAGCACACTAAGGTAGTTAGGGAAACCCTGCAGGAGTCTTAAATGTCAAAAAGCAGCTTTCTGGCTTGAAAAGGGGAACGCTCGAGAGCCTGTATTACCCCACCATATTCATCACTACCAAACCAGAAAATTTTCAAATGCCAGAATAAGTATTTGGACTCTGAGCAATGGGGTTATCCTGGTTACATACCACCAGACTATAAGGGTTTCGTGGCCGTGTAGACATGCCTTTAGCCTAATTTATAAGGTTATATAGATAAATAATATGAACAACCTGGCTTCTCTTCTATACACTCTGCAATTTAATTTTGAAGAAACAAGTGATAGAGAGGGGAAAGGAAAAACAACAATAAGAGAATGAGGTTTTATAAGTCATCACAGTGTTACAATGTGTGGAGTTAAGACTCTCTTAGTATTACACTAATTATTACACTAATAATACTCTCTTCATTGCTTTCCAGTATAACCTGGATTTATTCTGAGACAGTTGGAACACTTTTTTTCCCCCCACTTAAACAGGACTCCCTTGAGACTGAGATGATGAACAATTGTTTCAAGAATCCAGAATGGAGAATCAGGGTTTTTGGGAGGGAGGGAGTTGGCTTAGGTCTTTTATTTGTTTTCTGTCCTTTAAAATCAAGCAAGGATCACTATAAAACCAGTATTTACTTAGACCAATGCACTTTAGGGCACTTGGAAAGAGAATTGTCTATCAGGTTAGGACTGGAGCTTGATTTTTAAAAAGAGACTGTAACTTGAATTTTCATTTGCTGATGAAGCACAAAATTTTACAGAATTCAGAGTTCTTAAAATAAGTTGACTTTGCTCTAATTAGGGCTGCAGGTATTCTGCAGAAATCAAGTTGACAAGCAGAACTACACAAGGCAATTCACATCTCTGGCAAAAACCAGCAAACCTTACAGTGGTAGAAGATCAAAGCAAATTCTGCTGTACTTTAAAAATTTCAGAGAGATGAACAGAACACACTCATCCAGCCACACAAGACGTTCAGGGTTAAAAAGAAATTGTTAGATATTTTATCATTTGAGTCCATTCTCTTGCCCAAACCAAGTGGGGAATAACGGATGACACTGTTCTACTCTGATGGAGCTGACACTTTCGGGTACCTTTTTTCCAGGAGGCTAACAGCAGGTAAAGACTAAGGTCTTACAAAATAACAACAGAACCAGTATGACCACCTGCATACAATATCACAGTCAGATGCCAGGATATTCAGACAGTGAAGTAGGTATTGGGTTCCAGATCTTCACAAGGGACTTCCCCAAATAACGAACTGCATTAAAGAGCTGTGGTGTTCTAGAGAGACCACACACCAGCTAGAAGACTGCATTAGATTAGTGAGATATTTAGAGATGACCTTTCAAAAGCACGAACAAGCATAGTAATTAGAGCTTTAATCCTCTTTCATCCACACACCCAAAACCCAAGATCAAACCAAAATTAAAGTTACAATAAAACTTCCATCATGCAAGTATCCGAGAAGGGCAGTAGCTGAGTGTTTCACACTTCAGCCAAAACTTACTAACATTTTTCTCACTACTAACAGGGATATGAAGCAGAAAACTCCCACAGTAAGTGACTTGAACTGTAAGGAACACTCGTGTTCTTCAAAGAAAAACAAAACCCCAAACCAAATAAGCCCCTACCTGGAATGAGATGCTGGACAGGTTACTGAGCTAGTGAGGGCATTCTGGTGCAAGTGATACATAGCCCAGGGTAAAATGAAGTCTCTCTTTCGAATTAAATGAGCAATCACTCTGATTTGGAAACGAGCATTTTCAATGGAACTTACGTTTATAAGTTGTTAGCCAAGACATCTTCTCTACAAACACTGACATTTCAGTAACATCAAAGAGTTATCATACACGATCAAAAGAATGGATCTTACAAACCCATACTTAGCAGTGATGAGTAAAGATTAATATGGCATGCTGTCACTGCAGCACAAGGCAGCAGAGAACTTTATTTAGACAGAGAACTGAATGTTTAGGAGTTTTCTGAATAGCAACACCAGATGATTTTATGCATTATTAAAGCCAATTTCTTACTTAAGGATACTACTAGATAATGCATATAAAACTAACACATGCCAGTCTAAAACACAATGAGCAGGAACATTTATCCATTCCTCACCTCATGGAACAGATTTTCCTATATTACACATCTTATGGCATAAATATGTGAAGTTATGTATATTGGAAAAAAAAAAGCACTTTTGAAACTGGAGAGATACAAAATAACTGTAAAGAAGAGTAAGTTATGTATTATTTGTATGCATTAAAGTTATCAAAACCCATCCACACTCTGTAAAAGTATTTAACTGTGAGCTGCGATTAACAAAAAATAAAACAATATTTTCATAGTTTTCCAAAATATTTCTTAGAATTACTTTACCCTATTCACCAGCTGGGACCATGAAACATAACTGAAGGCATTTGAACTGGAAAATTCTAGTGAACATCTCGTGTAAGACTCAACATAACATACCTGTTTTCTTTCTTTAAAGATCACAAGAACTGCATATCCTTCTGCTCAGAGAACATGCAGCATAGATCTCCTGATTAAGTACTCATTTGAGCATCCACTGGAAACAAAATGCATTCCCCCGTGGTATCAGACCAACTGGCACAATCTTTACTGCCATATATATGTAATGTTCTACTGGAAATAAAACAGGTATTTTTTAAAGAGGACTACACTAAGAAAATCCAAAAAAACTCTGGAATTAGTTTATAAGTATCCTTTTTAGCAAAAAAAGGTAGTTTTATGCTTAAACCAGCTTAAAAATGAAAATTTATTTAATATAAATACTTAGGGCTTGATACTCCAAGCCCCTAAATACTCTGGTGTAACTCTAGCTAAGCAACCACTTAGGAGCTAAAGAGGGAACACCTGGGCAGTTCCAATCATCACCAAAGAACCATCACACCTTTGGAGAAGAGCTACCTGAATTTATCCTCTCAAAAAAGATTAGGCAGAACCACACAATGTAAGGAAAAGTCTGTGCCTGAGAAAGGTCAATACTTCGCTCCTATTACATCCGCAATGTCTCCAGCTGATCTGCTAGGAGGATTTGATCATTAACACATCATCTTTCATAATTAAACAGGATTTCAAAAATTATATTCAAACTTTTAATAGAAGTGGGTACATCAACCTGAGACTCAGCTTCCTGTTATATTATTAGCAAGCTCATTATTTACACTTCCTGAATACATTTCCTCGTTAACAGATAGATCTAAAACTGGCTTATTGCATTCATCTGAAATACTCACAGCCACATCCCCAAAGCTAACTTTGTGCCAGCTTTTTTTAAAAAGAAAATAAATAAATTGTCAATAGCTCAGCAGGAAAATGAAAGAGTTTACTGTATTCAAAACAAGTCAAGGCTCAGTTCCATGTCTGAATAAGCACAGAATAGAGTAATATAATATCTAATGAGGCACTTGGTAAATTATACACAGTGCTCCTTATTTTGGAGGGAAATGTTGCATAAACATAATCACAGAATGCTCCAAAGTATAATCTTTTACAGCTTGTGCATTAAAACTAACGTCCAGCAGAATTCCTCAGATATGGGACGCAAATGTCAGTAGAATTTGCCAAAATTGGCTGCAGATGTCTGCTGGCCGTGCAATCAGGCAACAAGTCAGAACCAAAATGGTATTTAATGCAGCCATGAAAAATGAATTACCCAGGACCCCTGTCTTTGTCTGGTTTTGAGAAGATGCCAAAGTTCCCTACACTATTTTATCTTCACTCATAACTTCTCGTTAGCCTTGTAAAAAGCTATTTCTTCCTAAATTCCTTCACTGTATCTGATTCCAATTCCCCATTTCTACCTTCATCTGATTCTTTGCATAAATCCCGCAAATCCTATGAAATTATCAAATTGTCCAGAGTCTTCAGACTATCCCAGTGATTTCAATTCATTTTTTACATGCCAACTTCTAAAAAACTTCCAAGGCTGTAATGGTAAATTTTAGCGTATTGAGAACAGGCTCACTTTTCTCCAAAGAAGAGCACCTGAAGTCAGCCTGAGTGCCTTCCTATTCACAGACCCCTTCCGAAGGGCTCCAACTATGAACATTAAATTGGCAATTAATCTATTCATGATTACAATTTCATGCATTTATGTAGAATTAATATAAATGAAGACATCACCTCTTATATATTAGGAATTATAGAGTTTTCAAGATTATTCACCTTTCCAGTTCTTGCATCTTGACCAGAAGGGAATGTAAGGACTATAAATGCCAGGCACTGATATGTCTTAATTGTTAATTAATGAAATTATTTTGCCCTGTGAAAATATAGCACTGTATCACTTGCACACTACGAAAAGCTAACAGAAATTTTTCATTAAAGTAATCCATTTTTTTGCAACCATTTTATTCTGCGTTTAAGTCAAAGTAGATAATTCACAACAACAAAATTAAAACAATTCTTTTTTTCTGTTTCCTCAAGATACTCAATGATTTCCATTCATCAGGCCAGTTATAAAAATGTGCAAACATAAACCTTCTATCCTAAAATTTTATTTAAAAATGAAGAGGTATAGCAAACGAGTCTACAAGCAACACAAAGACTGTTACATTTATTGAGTGAGAAGGTCTCTATCTAAAGGGGAAACAACCAAAGTATCTTTGAACATGTTTTTAACCAGCAACACTTCCACATTGGGAACAGAACACCTGATGGCCACAAGTGTTATCAGCAAAAGAAATAAATGGTTGTTTCCAGTAGCAATAAATACATAAACCTACATTCAGCCCCGACAAATATGATCCACACTACATGTTTTACAAATAAATAGTCTGAAAAAATTGAGCAGGCAGGAAAAACAAACAATGTCCAGCATGAATAGTAGTTCATATTGGGTAAATTACATTACAGGTTTGTAGAAAAAATGTAGCAAATAAAGTGGTTCAGGAATATTTTCTCCTTTGGGGGCAAAAACACATCATGGGTGCTAGGTCTATTTTCCTTTATTCTGATTCCATGTGTTATTCAAGAACTCAGATAATAATGCAAATATATTAATCTCTCAACTAAAACCATAAAAAGTCTTATTCAGCCAATAATACTTCCAGCAAGACTGATTTTTGAGTTTCTTTTAATACTTTTTTTTAATACTTTTAAGCAGTATTAATTGCTATTTGGTTTTCCTTCAACTGCCCAAGTAATTTGCTTTGCTTAACAGAACGCAGCAGTTTTCCAAAGCTTTGCCAGAAATGGTTTTAATTAAATAAACATGGAGAATTAGAACTATTCTACTTGTTAGTCTGCATATCTTAGTAAATTTTTTTAATTCACATTTTATGTTCTGGATAAGTAAGTCCACTTACAGAAAATGCATTAAAATTATCTAATATCTGCTCATTCCCCTTTCTAACCTTTCAGATTCAAGCCAACACATATCTGAAATGGTTCGCAGTGTGCGTTAAAATTTACATTTGACTGGTTTGGTTTCAAACTATTTTAGCAGCCTGAAAACTTTCTCAAATAAGAAGCTAAAAGTAGTAAAGATAGTAGGGAAAAGTTACATTTTGTTTAGAATTTCTCTGTAATGATCTCTATCAACATACCAACTGAAGCAATTGCATAACTACTCAAAACTCAGCCCTGTCCCTTGATACTTTTATATATTTATGGAGAAAATACCACAATCCATGAAAACTGACGTTAAATTTTAGGTTCACTCCGTTTATATTTATTGAAAAACTAAAAAACTCAAGAAAGATTACATATTTCCTTCTGTTTAAGGTCTTGTAGTAAAACTCTGCTTCAAACACATCTACATTTATACAAATTTTGTTGTTCAAAAGCCCCTTTGGAGAATACTAGTGCTACACTGCTGGCATGAATGCAGAGGAAAAAACTGGAGCATGAATAACTCCTAGAATCACAAAGCCATTAAGGCATCACCACCATCTACTAACTGGGAGCAAGTTTTAGAGATCTTTCAGAAAATATATAGGTCAGCATCTGTCATTCAGAATCCTTCTTGACAAAGCCTCTAACTATCAGTTAATGTTTTAAAACAGGTTTGTCACCTGGGACTGTTGCTGTATGTATCGAGCAGAACAAAGTATCATTTACAGTCAGCTAAATTATCCTTCCCTGAGTGCATTGTAGATTATTTCTCTTCCTCCTTCCCTCAAAATACCACCCCCCCCCAAAAATAAAACCAAACCAAAAATCAGCAGGAGTACCGTTTGTTTGCTGTTTGGGAATGAGTTTTGCTTAGCCTTATGTATTTAATTTCTGAGCTAATGTGGCAATCCTTAGTTACCATGAAGGAATAAATTGGCCGTAACTGCTTATGCTATAAAACTAGGAAGTTTTACAAAGTGCTAATCATTGAATGCTAATCACTGCATGCATTTGGTTATTAACATAACAAAAAAAAAAGTTTTAGGCTTCCAAACCTAGCTTTGATTGAGCCTCTTAGAATTCACTGAACCTCTTGAATAATTAAAATGTTTTTTGTGCTGCTCGATATGACAGTAAGAATGCAAGAATGAGATGCCAAGCAAAGAAGAGTAACTTGTTACCACCATCCTGCTCAAACTGATTTTTCATTCCATGTGAGACTGTGCACCACCTCTTCCCACACAGTAAGACTGGAACAGCATCACTATTTGGACTCTGTGAGCTGGGAGTCATTCTTCAGGGCTGAGGCAAAAAGTGGCCATGGAGGAATGCAATGACATTGTGATTATAAAAAGTGAAATTACTCCCAGCAGATCAATCCACAGGGAAGATATAAAATTACTACCACTGTAAGGTAGTAAAACTTCCCTCTAGCTGAAGTGGTAGAGAACTGTACTTCAGGACTAAAGAAATCAAGGCTACAGTCTTAATTCCCTACACCTGTATGTTCATAATTAATGCATTTCTGGAAATTGTTGCACTGATGTCTGCTATGTGGTCTAAAAATAAAACAAGTGATCTTAAAAAACGACTGGAGCAACAGAACCAACCTCGTTATTGTGGATCAGTTAACTTTGCTGGCTGCCAATTTATTCGAAGTTATTTTGGATTTGTGTGCACGATGCTGCAGCTTTCAGTAGGGACATTTCGTCTGTTTACATTACACTGATTCCTTCCTGAATGCTAAAAAACAAACCAAGAACATGTTTTAAAACAGCTAAAAAAAGACACAAGCAATCCCTAATGCCAAGATCTGTCTCGGAAAAACAGTATGTTCAAGCTGAAATGATCAGAAGTAAATATTGTCAGCAGCACTCTTCATGGTGTTTTAAAGTGTTAAATTTGCCTGGTTTAGCTTTGCAGTGTGTACACCATTTAAGATTGATTTGTAAGAGCTATTTCTCTGAGCAGCATGGTTAGTGATTCAGTAAAAGAGTATTGCCTTATGTTGCATTTGGAAGATTTTCACCACAGCAAAATCTGGAAATGCTTTGAGCAACATTTAAATCTCCTGTAACCCTCATTCAGACCCATTATCAGTGAGTATTTGCAGACAGAATCTGACCGGCTATTTGTTATACATATTCTCCAATAAAAAATAGCCCAATATAAATTCTTGGCAGGACTGCCGGCACGTGCTCCGATACAGACACAGCTTTTGTGCTATTTTCACCAAAGAGCATGATTTTATGCTGGCAACATTTCTGCCCCTGAGTATAGCCCCTGAGTTGGTTATTTTATTATGAAAATGCTCACACTTGAGTTCCATATTCCTCCTTCTGTAGCAGAATAACAAACAAATTACATCCAGATAATGTTGTCCCTATAAAGAGGAGTAACTTATAGTTCTAACCAGGGTATAAACTGGGCCAGTTTCAAGGTATATGGTAAAATAGCCTTTTTTTCCCCCCACATGAATTTAAAATTAATAGCTTATCTATCAGATCTCCACTTTACTCATTTGACCATTACTTGTTTACTTACAGAAGTATAATCTTTTTACTTACATAGAAAAATAATGGCTATAAGATTAATATTTAGAACTGCTGCATATACCCTGGAAGCTCCTATTTAAACAATATATATAATCAGGCCTTTGTTTGATCTCATTTCCCTTTTTTTTCCCATCCCAAGACTCCTTTCAAGTGTTAGACAAATCTCCTCCAGTCTAACATCAAAACATACTGACAGGAATAAGACTGCAAGGCTGCTAGCTTCTCTCAAGCAATGCCACCCATTGATCCATGAATAAATGTTCCAGCTTCAAGGCACATCTCTGCTGTAAAGCTCTGTCCTTTGAGATTCAAAGAAGAGCTCCTTGTCTGGTGCCTGGAGATCTAAAAACCTGCTGTAGTAACCGGGGGAGTCAGCAACTGACATCGTGGTTTGCAGCGTTTGGTAGGATTTACCATCTCATTATCTTACAAAACAACAACAGAATTTTAGAAGAATTACATATAAGATAGCAGCACTTTATTTTCACATGCTGGCATTCTTCTGCCAGGGTTTTTTTACATTTTATAATTGCTTAAAATAAAAACACTGCTTCTTTTCTAAATTATATATATATATATATATGTATTATAATCCCAAACTAAAATGACAAGTATTGTACCAAAAATTTGCCTAAAAAATTACTAGGGCACTGTATTGCCTACAATATGTAGTACAGCTACAATGTTCAAGCTGTAACAAGTCTTTTAGAAATTCTGAATTTAGAAAATCTTTAGAAATTCTCAAACAATAAAAGCTTTCAGGTATGTGGCTTTGGTTTTACTTCCATGTAATGAACAGAACTTAAAACATGCAACTTCATTCATTTTGTCCCAAAAGCCTCTGTGAAGTAACAGCCAGGCTTCTTACTCAGACCTTGTTTTAAATCCCACCCCAGCACTAGCTCCTGCAAACCAAGTACCTCTAATAGTAGTGCAAAAGCTCCTGAATGATGTTCCTGATCTTAAATATAAAGTAAATGTATTTTTAATCTCTATGGCATTCTCAGCTTCAAAAACTCACTACTATTGAGGTATAGGGACTGAAAAAATGCTAACACACAGACACTTAAATTGATATTTATAATAACATTTTCCTGCAATTTCATGGCACTACTTTATTTCATGTCAAGTCCTGCAGTGTGTAAACAAACCTGAATGAGACAGTCTGAAAAAATGGGGGAAAAAAAAGAAAGATAACAAATATAACTGGACTCCTGACTGACCCTTATCTGAAGAGTTGTGATGAATGCTGCTATAATATATCAAATGCCATTTAACAATAGTCTACTGAAAAAAGAGCTGGCTTTAGGATATATTTACTCACGTAATTCTTGGCAAGCATACAAAGTATGAGTCAGTCCTGGAACATTTATACTACTTGTTACAGTTAAAAAGAGATTCAGGTCTGACTATTAATATCCAATTCACTTTTAAAAATATTTGGGTTTTTTACACAACTGTTTCCTAAATTCTGATGTTGAAAGTATATTTATTTATTTTTTTTAAGGAAAAAATACCATCTTGGAAGCAGAAACCAATTTGTGAAGCAAAGATGGCAATGTGCATTGACTGAACCTGATTCTAATTTTCTGAGCTGAACAGTGAAATTGAAATATAGGTTGAGACTAAGCTGCCAACCTGTTTCTGACAGAGGTTCTAGCTCAATTACCTCAAACCTTCTACAACAGCTCCTATATTTGCAACAACTGTCATTAGTTTTCCAGGGAAAAAAGACTGTAAAATCTGTTCCAAAATCATACCAAGTTGCCAGAACACAAAATGCTATCACCTTTCAATTACTCAAAGTAATTGAGAGTTCTGGTAACACAAATGAAGCAAAAAATCAGTAGTTCTACAAACACACAGATATTCAACTGCAGAGAGCACCGAAGAGTCAGGCACACGGCGGATTGTGAATGCAGAGATCCCCAGTGAGCACTGACCTGAGTCACGAAAGCCACATCTCCCAGCACTGTATCAAGTGCAGCCACTCCGCTTTCACACCCACACAGCTCAAGGGGAACCAGCTCTGGGTTTCTGCACCTGCAGCCTGAGTAACTGTGAGGTGATTGCAGATGAAATCAAAGAAAATGAGCAAGCTTTTACTCTCTGCAGAGCTATTTATCACAAAAGCCTAACTGCAGTGCATGTAGATTGTAAGGAACTAGAACAGGAATGGAAAATAATGGACTGCTGCTTTCCTCAACAGCTACAAATAATATGATTTTAGCTTGAATATACCTCATTATTTTCTAGAAAATGATATACACAAAATTTACAACAAATACGGAATTTAAAATGTGATCTGGATTTTATTGCATTACATTCTTTTAGAACATAAGGTAATTATGGAGTTATTCATACTTGATAGATGAACAACTAGGCACATACCTAAAATACTAGGGATAAATATAGGTATTTTTTTAGTCAATAATGTCCAAGGGAGAAGCTACAAGTACTTCAGTGAGCTGATTCTTTTGGAAGAAGACCTATAAAACTGTTGGGAAGATTATAGCAGGAAATCAAGGTGCAGATGAGGTTAGAAGTGACTGTGGGTTTTGTTTTTGTTTAACAGCCAGTACTAACTCAATCTGTGCTCAATTTCAAAAACCGAGCAGACAAAGCGATGTGACTGACTACTATGATTTTAGCAGCTCCTCATCAATATTTGGAAAACAACAGCAGTATCTCATTCACACATATTTGCACAAATATGTGTTCAGTCTCAGCGCATTGCATCTGTTTGTCCTACTCACGCCCACTCACGTCAGCGAGCGCTCATCCCACACAAACACTTGCTGGAATCAGTTCATCCCAAGCAGGCTCCACCATAAATCTATTTAGCAGAGTATACAGGCAGACAGGAATGTACAGGGTCCATGGCCAAGACTCTTCCACAGCCGTTCACTACGCTGTGCTCCCCACTCGTGTTGTGCAGCTCCGGCCCTTACACTTTGTTGGCATTCTTTCTTCTAATGCATATATATATGTATATATACACACATGCACATCCTCCTTCCTTCTCAGACACAAACCTCAATTTCCTCCCTCAAACCTCAGTCTCAGACCATGGGAAGAAGCCTCAGGGAAGCTCTGGAAGAGCAGCACAGACTCACCTGTCCTCAGGTCCTGCCATTTCACTCACATTGCTGTTCTCCTCTGCTGTCCTGCCACCCTCTCTCCAAGCTGCACTGCTCAGCAGGCCCACACCATCGCCACAAACATGCCTTCCTCCAGAGCATTAGACCTCCACTTCCATGGCACCTCAGCACACTTCACCTTCACCTTCCTCACCCCACACCAGCCCTCCCCTCCTGAGGCACAGCCAGAGCCCCATCCTGCCCTCCCACAGCTCCATCCTGCCCTCCCACTGCCCCTCCTGGGCAGCAGAGGCAGCCCGGTGCCCCCCTGGCCCTGCCCTTGGCAGCGGGTTTGCTCCTCCTGAGGCACCGCCATTTTCTGTGGTGGTTCCCAGTGTGGGGGTCCCACAGGCTGCTCTGAGGGGAATCCCCTTCTCACCCTCCTCCTTCCTCTCTCCACACCCTGCCCGTTGAGCTGGACAGGCATGGCTGTGACGGTTCCCTGCGATGCCTCAGTGACTGGGGCTGTCTGTATCCCACCCTTCAGGAAAGGGACCCTGAATTTCACCTCTGCCTCTGCCTGCGAGCAGCCTGGCTGGTGAAACTGCAGGCCTGCAATTCCCTCCCGGAATATTGCTGCATTTCAAAGACAGGCATGTGTTTGGCCTCACGGCATCGCTTTGTGGGTCCCTTTGCTCCCAACAGGGAGATGGAGTTAACTGTGGAGGGCAGGAATTGCTTGTGGAAGGATCCAGTTTCTGAAGAGCATTGTGTTTTCTTAAGTACACTCTCTATTGTGCTTTCCACATCCTATTTTAGGACAGCAAAATGTATAGAGGTTGTTCACATTAATAGGTTATTTAGGAATAGAAATCTTAAAGAAAACCATGCTGAGGCCATAGGGTTTCATATTAGATTTATACATTTACAGTTTCTTTTCCTTGACATCATCTTGTTGCTCTAAGCATAATGTTCATTTGGTGTAAGTATGATAATTTTTTAAAAATGTAAATTATTTCATGAAAATCATGTTTTATAGCCACATAAAAGTTCACTATCATATACATGACATCCCTTTAAAAACCAGAAGCAAGTTTTACTGAAGAGATTTTGTTTATCTCAAATACCTAAACAATTAACTGAATGCCCAACTGTGTTCTTTAATCAGTGATGAGTGCTGCTGTTTTTGCAAAAAGAGCTGGAGGTGGTAGTGAAAAAACAGAGGTTTACGGAACTGTCCCCTTACAGGTTTCTCTGCGTGTTGGAGATCAAAGAGACTGCTGAGTCTTTTTCAAACCAGCTTTCTGGAGGCTGCAGGGAGAACTGGTTCATAATCTTCAGGCTCTCTTCTGCACTGAAATGTTTCTATATGCTCAGGATATTGGATTTTTAAGGCATGTACACCTCAACAGCAGATTGCTCATATTTCCTCAGTGCAGCTCAGTGTTAGTCTGGGACCTATTGTGCAACATAATCGTTAAAATATGGTTTCTTGGAGCCAAGCAATTTTTGGTTGTATATTTAAAATAGTAGTATTTGCACACAGACATATCCTTTTCAAAAGCCTGAGAGAATCAAACAAAATCTATTTTTGAGAAGAAAACAAACACTGAATAAATAGGCAAGCCTTTTAAATTAGCATTTGTCCAACCTTAATGCTTGCAACTTGATGGGCAGATATTATGGACAGATTTATGGAAATTTAATGGCTGATAGGCAAATACCATTCAGCAGCCTACTTCAGCCTGATGCAGAAATGCTGTCAGACTCTTGGCATGGACTTTATAGTCCTTGGTTTTTTAAATACTGCCTAAAAACTTAGGAATGTACAAGATAGATAGAAAGAAAATTGTGCTAGGCAAATAAAATAGAGACCTACACACTGTCTTCATGTTTCATTTGCTTTCAGATTATTTTGGGAGAAAGAAGTTCAGAAGAAAGGAATTTATCAAATAGAAAAGGACAAGACAGAAGTATCCCTCTCTCTTATGTGGAAGAATTGTACTGGAGAGAGGCAGAAACTACAAATTGTCACTGCTCCTGTACACTAAAGATGACAGTGGGAAACTCAGACAAACACAAACATATTTGCCTTTGGATCAGTCAGACTGTGTTAGCATGTCTATAATTGAATCTGCCTAATTTAAAAACAAGATAAAATGTTTGACATTATCAAATCACAGCAATATGTGTATTAATCTCTGTCAACACAAATATGTATGACACTGTTGAGACAAGAACGCACACACACATATATATGTATCTTTGCAGGAATCCAAGAAATGCGTGCTGTGGTTGTGCAACTCCAAGGATATTAATACAGTTTCTGATATGGATATGACTATGCAAGTTATCAATAAGGCATGACTGCATTATCAGACTGAGTTAGGTTTACTGTAAGACTTTTTCCAAAGACTGGGTAGCTTAGTACTCAGCTATCACTTATATATTTATGTTGGTCCACCTTTCCAGACAACTTTCCTTTTGAGTGCTATTAAATATTTATATGCTATCAGGAGTAACAAGATGGAATAGTAACTGACATTATCAAAAATAGTAAAGACATGTAATCTTACTTCTCCACTAGTTTTATGAAAAAAAGACATCATCTACTAAATAATTTGGATAGGTTTTCCATGGCCCAGGACTTTGCAGAAAGCATGGAAGATCAGGATAATAGTATCTTCCAAGGGGAGAGGCACTTTCATAAGTTTTACATAGTTTTAAATACAGACACATTAGTTGAATGTTGTTCTTGTTTTCCTTTCCTTTCCTACCTTGGGCACCTGAACTAGTGCACTGTAGGAATAAATGGCTAGTTATAAAGAAACAAGAATTCAAAAAGGAATGTCATATTTGAGAACTATTGGCTATTTAATTATGTTTAAATTTAATACGTCTCTTTAGGACTAATTCCTTTACCAAGTTTCATATATCCTTATATAAGAGCTGCAAATTATAGAATTACTACCTGCACTACTCCATTCATTGTCTTAAAAACTAAGAGAAACATGGTTGAAGCCAACAAAGTATGAAAGAAATTAACTGATCCATTTATTTCCAGTAGACTAAATTTTTAAAAGTTAGTTTGGATAACAAGATAATTTGATAAATCATGAAGACCTGTTGGTATAAATGCATAATAATGGTAGCACAACATGTGAAACACATGTTGGGCATATAGCCCTGATCAAATTCCTGATTGCTAGGCACCACCTCACGTTGAGACTGGCTGCTGAGTCACTAGGATGTGACAGGGCTGTTGCAACCAATTTTCCTGTGTAACCCATAGGGCTGAATTTGCATAACCTGTGAAAGCTATCAGAACTGACTTGATAAAGTCAGACAGAAGGATCCAAATGAAGTTCAGTAGGTATGTCTTCATTTCATTCGTGCGTAGCATCACTCATGGAAATATGTTTGAAAAGCCAGCCTGCATGCTTCTCTTTCTGTAGTCTTAAGAGAAGACAGTGTGATGAGTCATTTCTCTGCTGAGCTTGAGACTGTTCAGAATTCATTAACTGACTCTACCTGGAAAGCTGACAGAAAACATCAGCGAAGACTCCATCAACTCCACCTCCTCTCTTTCTCCTTTTGTGGGTTTCCACTCCTTCCTTTGACATGTTATGTAAATATTACAGTTGCCTGTAATAGCTCTCGCTTTTGAGTCAGTGATGGCAATAATTCCCTGTCTCCACTAACATACCAGACAAATGAACCGAAAGACCCTATTATATTCTAGGGACTATCCTTGTCAGATTTCAGGCTTCCACCACCAAGATCAGCTTCCCTCCATGTTAGTATGAATAGCAGAAAGCTCATAAATAGCCTTCAAGCCTAAAGATTCATTAGAAGAACAAAGTAAAACTCCAAAGCCATCTGAGTTAGGATCTGAGTCCAGAATCAGATAAGCAAGTCTGGATGTTTTGGTGGCACATTAAGAGGCACCCACTCCACCCACACACGGGTGGGTCATCATGTTTTAGTCGCATTTCTTGGCCCTCTTTCAGAGGTTATTCATCCTTCCCCCACCAGATCCCTGGGTAGAAGTATAAGTCTGTTTTTTCCTTAACTAGACTGTCAAAATACTCCAGGTTAAAAACCCGTGTTTTAGAAGTGTTTAGACTAATCCAGGTAATTTTCAGAATTGACTTTCCACAGGAACCTGAGGGTATGTAGCCGCTTGTGAAAACTGCAGTCCTCTTTAGCGGCTGTAAATCAGCATGTATTTACAGCTGGTGGCACGTAAATCCCCAGAGTATTAATGTGTTTTTTAACATGCTGCCTCTCAATTTAAAGTTTTTATGTTAATCACTGTGCCTGCTGGAAATAAAATATATCAAGGTAATTTTTCCTTTGTGAGTTAACTTCAGTTCTTCGGTTCATTCCTGAGTGTTGGCTGTCTCTGAGTTAGGATAGCTTCTCCTGAAGGCTCTGTATTCATTCTAAGAAACAGTAGACTGAAGTGCTAGAAAGTTTTCTGTAAATTCTATCTTGATGGAAGTTACCAATCTATGCTGGCAGATATTGTCAGCTGTTATTATTGCTTTATTAAATACAGTTGTCTCTTTGATTGCCTTTGCTATTATGCATATCGTTCTTCTCTCAGTTCAGAGGCTGATAACTTAATGCAGCAGTATAATTGAAGGTATTAACTGCATAACCTTATGCGTGTTCTTTTCCAGTTGCAAATATGATCCTGTTAGAATCTCTTAGGTGCACTGCCAAGATCTTGCCCTCAGGATGTAATCTTGCTTTTTTGTCCTTTACAGCCAACTCTTTCAGTATCTTATTGATTACTCTTCCACTCTTTAAGCCTACCACCTTTCACAGTCATGCATTATGCATCTGCTTCTCTCGCATTTAATATTCTTACTACTTATCTAATGTTCTCTTTTTTTTGGCAAATGTTACTGTTTTTACTAACTTCTTTATTCCAGAAAAATGTCAGATACGTCTATCCTCTGTAGTTTCTTTTTTTTTCCCCCTAAAAACATGCAGGAATACAGTCTGGACAGTTTGCTTGCTGCAGTGATCTTGATATGAACTGATTGTCCTTCGTAAGTACACTCACTCTTGCTTCCAGCTTAAAAGTGGAAGGTGTTCACTTTGTGTGTAATCAGGCTGGTGGGAACCTGAGTTGAAGTTCATGTTTTCTGTGTAAGCAAGATCCTTAACTCCACGAACTTTCAGGGGACTCATACTTCTTAAACCTATTTACAGCTTTTCTTATCCACAGATGGAAATGCTATCTGGCTGTCTCGGTTCTTGGAGTAGAAATGTTTGAAAGGAAACTGTTGGAAGGGCTATGAGCTAAAGCCTTTTTTGTCATGTAATTCAAATTTATGTTCCACCCTGACTGTAAATCCCAATGTCACTGACACTCATGTGCAAACCCATAGGGTCCTTCTTTGCAGACACTACGAGGTTTTTTAAATGTTGCATGATAATAGACCTCTTTGGCAGCTGTAGACGCCTGTTCTTAAGAGAGATGATTTGCTGACTATTCCTATATGTAGAGAGAGGTTTTCAAGTGGAGACAATTTACATAGCCTGTGCTGATGTGCAGTTTGCTGTCATAGGGAATGATACTTCTTTGTATATGGATGAACACAGCTGAAAGTAATAGCAAAGGCTGCAGCGTGCAGTGGCTGAATGACTTCCAAAAACATGGTATGAAAAATCCCCTGCCATTTTGAACAGTAAATCAACTTCAGTTTGTTTTGTTTTTAATCAATATATGGATATATTTTTACAAAGTTACTGCGTGGACTCAATTCTAGTCAGCTTTTTTCTGTTGTCACAATCTCCATGACATATCTGGGCTAAGAAAATCTACTTATTATTTGCGTTATTTTACAAACAGCTGTGGTATTAGAAGATGCTATATTCATGCACCTCTTTTTCAAAGACCTTCCATGTCCACATAGCTTAGTTTAGGTTTCAGTATTTTTATAGAGAGCAGGCAAAACACTTTCTGCCTACACAAATTTAAGTTGAATTTCTGCTAGTCCATGTGGTTTCTGATTTTTTTCATTTACAGTAACTTGATGTCCTCCAATGCTGTGGTATCATCATTTTAGGCAAATTGAGCCTGCTGCCCCTTTCATATGGATGTTCCAATAGCCATAATGTAAATATTTCTATGAAAATTCTTGAGTCCATTTATAAAATAAAGATATGTTCCTTCTTTAAGGGTGCAATAACATCAGAAGTTTTCAGCATTTGGTATACTCAGTGGTCATTTTGTCCATCAAGGGACATTTCAGGCAATACTTTAGGGAAGTACAGACATTTTATTTAACCTATTTCTTACGATTCTTATGATCTTGAACCTAGTCACACAAATATGGAAATCAAAGGCAAGTGGATGAGACAAATGCAGTTTGTTCTCCTACAGAGCAAGGCACCTATGGGGATAAACTAAATGTGACCCTGAGAGCTGTCAAGACAAATTAACTGGTCAAGAACCATCTAAACAAATTCAAATTTAAACTGCATAAAACTAAAATGAGAGGTCTCGCAGCTGTCATACTTAACATTTAGACCTACAGTGTTTAAGGAATGAGATGTACCTTCAAAATTTTTTCCTAAAGGACAAACTTGTTTAAGAAATAAACAGTAATGTCTGAAGCATTACTGAATTCTTGCCAGCAGCCAGAATGAGCTTTAAAAGTCAGGAAAAGAAGGACTTTTTTTGAGATGGAAATTAATTCAGTAAAAGTTGTCATAGTTGCCAAACTGGTAATGTGATGACTGGGAATTTGAGTTGTAAGCAAAACCAATCTTAATTTTCCAGGCAGATGAGCCAAACGCCACAAAAGAGTATTAAATCTCAGGTATTTCTTTGGAGAGAAGTCCTTTTTGTGAGAAAGGTGATTTCTTATGCAAAATCATAGAGCCTGTCTTCTGAAACTTGGCTGAATCCTACTTATGGACAAGGCTGTAAAATGCTAAAGTTAGTTGTTGGGGAGAAAAAGTTTTGGTGATTATGGGACAATCTGATAAAGATACTTATGCAAATTCTGGTATCACTCTTGCCCACATACATTGCATGACAATGACATGAGGTAATTAAAGAGCCAGTTCACATTAAGACTGCAGTCATAAAAGCTTCTATAACCTATTTCTCTTAGATGGTCCTAACCTCTTTTCAGGATCTCACGTCTCATATTCTGTAGTAAATGTATTACTAAATAATAATCATGCTCATTCAATGCAACTGCTGAAAATCCTGTGCTCCAAACTCAAGCTGGCAAGCCAGTCTGGGTAGGTCTGACACTCGAATGTTGCTGGCGGTCACACTACTAATGAAGTGGGGACTTTGCTGCTGGGTCTGATAATGCAGCTCCTCTCTGCCACTTGAGTGCTTTTTTTAAATTGTAAATCTTCCTCATTGAGCCAAATTAATTCAAGAATTAACCCCACAGTGAAGATGTTGTAGATTCACAGTGAGAGCTACTGACTGCAGCAGTGCACCAGATGTACCTGAAATAAACAATACTCTTTTTCCAGCCAGTGTTTGACAGAAAAGCGTAAGACTGGATTATAATTGTATGGAAGGTTACCTTTAAATCTGTTGGTTTTCTTTTGGAATTGGTTGGGTTGGGAGCCTTTAAGATATAAGAAAAGATGTATCTGTAAAACCTACACAGGAAAGCACGCTCTGTCATTTTTTCTGAACCAACCTTCCGTGTAGTTGTCATCTGTCAGAAGGGACAACCACAAGCGTCCAAAAGACCTGCCAGAGGAGCCCAGCTCCAACATGACAGATCCTTTACTATTTCTGAGAGAACTTGTTCTCTGATGTTTGAAATCCACTTTTTTCTGATTTTCAGTACAGTTATTTTGTGTGGCAGTTGTTTAGCTGTGCCTCCCCTCTTGATCCTTCTGTCACTTCTTTTAGCAGCTTCGCTCATAAAAGCCCACTTGCTGCATGTATTGATTTCTGCTGCAGTTGCTCCCTAGAGCTCTGAGGTATCGCTTTTATGACGCTTATAATAGAAATCCTCTTTTGAAAAATGGAGATCTCATTTATGATTTATGTATTTGCCTATCAGAGCAACCATACATTTTTATTGGTTTCTGTTCTCATGCAAACTTTGCCTTTGCTGACATTCTTGCCTTGGTCCAAGAAAATGGAAAATTGTGTGACTTTGACTGGACTTTTGTGCATTTCTGAAGATTTTTATGAACTGGGGATTACAAGAGTTGATTCAGCTTCAGCTGAACTCCTTTAGGAGACTGAATTCAGCTACTGAATTAAAGATCAGACATTTTAGGAAGAGAACATAAACGTCACTCTGCATTTAGGCAGTATTCTGGGAAGCTGCTTCCTGTGTTTGGAGCACTCAGTCTTCTAAGACAAGATGTACTGAGAAACGGGCCCTTGCAATGCTATCTGTGTAAAATAAACAAAAAGAATGTCTTAGGGAATCAAATTTGTTATAATTTTATTCCTTTTTTTCCCCCCCTTAATTGCTTACTTTCATTTTCTCCTGGTGGAATACTTAAAATAGTGCAGCTGGTTAGAAATTCAAAACTGAACTAAAAATTGTGTAATTCAGATATAATGTGTTAGTGTTCTACATTCTAACCATGCCTTTTAATTTTGTAACAACCATTAGTGGAAGGGCTGACAAATGACAGAAACCTGAAAAAACGTGACAGTATAATTTCACGCTCTTCCTTTTCTTTTCCCCTGCTACCTACGAAGAGCAAAGGAAGTATCTGAAATTACATCAGCCAGAAAAAAATAGAACCTAGAGTGAGAGATGTGATGGAAATTCCTATAAAATCTATTCTGTGATTAGAGGTACCGTAAAGAATATGAAGAAACATGGGGGATTGCCTGGAGTTTTCTTATGACTCAGAGGTGTCATCACATGGTAGGGCAGACAGCTGTAGTCTTTGTGAAACAGTAATCTTTTCCAATATATTTATTATGGCAAAAGTTAAGAAAAAAAGTGTAAGATGCAGTTCTTCAATTAAAAAAAGAGAGGCTGGGCAGCCTGTTTTGAACTGAAACACAAAAAAAGTGCCCTCTCTAGATTCATAAACTAATTAAAATCTATAATACAGAGAGTACCGAGAGAGAGATAAGCAAACTTTACATATTCAGCCTAGCTCTGTAATTTTTTTGTCTTAAAGGTCTGTGGAGTGCAAAACTGAAAAGAAATTGCGCATAGAATTTTTACTTTATTAAATTGCTAAAACAAATAGTTTTGAGCATAGGTTTGGTTATGAAGAGACAGTTCTCTGCTTCCATGTTTTAAGATGGGAAATAAGAATGGCAAGTTTTAAGCAATGTACCCCTGAAATCATTATGTCATTGGACATTATCCATAGCTTTAGTTCTGGAAGTTCCACACCTATAGTTGATGCAGAAAGAAACCATTATTCTCACCTTCTCAATGGTGATAAAAAGTACCGTTCACTGGAAGTATGAAAATAACCTGATAGCCTTGTGCTGAGCACAATGTTTTCTGGCTCCGTTTTATCACCAGCGTAACTGTGTCACTACAAGAAAGGGATGCAGATCTCACATGTGTCTCCCATCCCACATCCATGTGGCCTGAGGGCTTCAGATACTGCTGTCATCTCAAAGGTGGCACCCCAGGCAAAACGTATGAAAGTCTGTAATTAAATACCTGGTTAAGCTTCAGAATTCGAGGTTAGAATTTGTGATAAAGTTTTAGGTTCTCAGTATAGAAAGGAATACTGGAAGTTTGGCAGAGGAGATGTGCTCTTCTGTTAGAATAATTTTCTGCCTGAAAATTCTGTATTTCCTTGCAAAAAGGGAATATAAAAAAGGAAGACTACAGAGTTTTGACAAAGATGATGACAGAGCTTTTGTATGGTCCAGGAAGTTCTATGGCAGAAGGTTTTTCATTCTCCTGTAATTCTCCTTTGTGGTGCCTACATTTATCAGCTTAGTGTACATGCTGGTTGAGGAAAGATTTTTGTTTTGCTTTGGAGTTTGTTTGATCTTTGCATTTTCTGCTTTTCAAAATGATCAACATTCGAGGCCAATGCTTTCTACAGGGCAACAAAGTATATTGCAAAGACCCAGCTACATCTTTCCAAAAGAGTTGGCTGTTCAAACACAGCGTTCCAGAATTGTCCATCTTATTTGATGTCTTCCTCAGCCTGCTCCTCCTCCTTTCCGAATTTCCTGCTGATGTAAAATTTTTTTTAAGGATAACATCAAAGCAGCCCGCATGCATGTCAAGCCCACAGTGATACTTAGCACATTGCAGGCGTTTAAGTTATGTAAATGTAAGAGAATCACTGTTTGAGAAAAGCTGCTACAAAGCAGGTAGTGATTTAATGAAAAGGACAAAGATTGAAAGGGGTTTGCAGGAGCCCTGTGTGATGTGAATGTTAAGGAGCCCATTCACGTCATCAGCTTCCCTGCTGTACTTTCTATGCTCCCTCCTTTTTCCAGCCAACTCAAATACAGTTAGAAATGCCTAAGGAAAACATTCAACCAAATGTGTAATCAGTCTAGCCACAATCAATGCAGCATAATTCATAATTTTTATTAACTGAATTAGCTTTTCTTTTTCTGCTGTATCTGCATCTTTTTTGAGACTGGAGCAACGCAAGACATATTCAGAATGCAGTTACTTTTGGAAAAGTCCATTTATACACTCAAAAGAAAAAACAAGGCTATTCTTTCTAAGACAAGTGTTCAGGTGATATATAGTTAAATAACAAAAGCATATGTCTAATGCTTAGTTTAACATGCAAGTTGAGCTCTGAGGATCTGACTCTTCTCAATAAAAATATGAACCAGCGCAGCTTAAAAAAGAATTTTAGTAAAACTGTAAAACCACTATTAAATGAGAGTTTGCTGGAGTCAAGGCATTTCTGCTTGAATCAGTTATGGGATTACAGCCAAGCTAAGCCTATAGGTGTCTGGAGCTAACAGGAACAGACAAATGATCACCACAAGAGCTTTTTAGGTTCACAGAGCCAACACGGGGCTTGTCTCAGCAAGTCTACAAATTTTACCTGAAGTCTTTTTGAAAAAGATAAAAAAGTGCCTTTGTGATTGGGGCATTTCGGTGCCACCAAACAATACCCGTTTGTTAGGTTGGTTTGTTTATAGACACAAAAATATTCTGAACAGCACCATATTCTAGAAGTGTCCCATTGATTTAAGTGGACCATGCAGTGCACATGCTGTTGGTGTCACCTGCGGGTGAATAAAGTAGTTTTATTTATCCAATAGGAAAAAATGAAGTGGACTTTCCTTTACACTTAATAAGGGAGAATTCCTTTTGTTTCTAAACAAGTTTGGTTTTGTAAGCAGTGTTTGCCAGCGGTTTTAGCAAGCAATGCAGCATAAATCTATTAACAGCTGGACACAGTGATTCATAGTGGGAATGTACCAGTGATTTACAGTTGTGGGAATGATAGGAGAATGAGGCATCATATCCCTATAAATGTTTTTTTTTCCTATATATATACTGTCATTACTAAAAAGTCCGTTGTAACTGCTGCAAAGTGAAATCATCGAACCTGTTGCATCCTTCAAAATAAACGAAGCATCAAAGCCAAGCATTTAACACTGGAAAAAGTAGGCTGGATGGTAAAATATTTCTCTTTATTAAAATTTGTTTTGGCACTACATGATACAGGAAATGAATGTTTTTATAGAATTTTCTGAGTTTCTAATCTAGCAGTGTTTCTTTCACATAAGTAAATAGACTGTAGTACTCAAACGCCTTGGAATTCCAAGGGATTTGACACTCCCAAGTGTAATTTAAGATTTTTAAAATGAATAAATATTTGATAAAAATATATTACCGAATCTATAATAGTATAATTACTTAGGATTTCTTGCCCACTGTCTGAGAAGTTTTCTATAATTCTTATGCACTTTTCCTGTGGAAAAACTTTGTTATATAAAAAACCCCACTTTGTTGTATCGACCCACATTCCTCTGATTTATTTTCTCTTATTCATGTGTTTTTGTTTTCCTCATCTTAATGCAAATCGAGGAGCTAATTTGCATGCACTGCTTTAATTTCAAGCCTGATAAGATTACATTGTTAAATATTGGCAGTATGTGTTTTGGCCAATAGATCCTTTTCAAGCCACATTTTTTTGCAGTGGCAAATTTGAGCTCAAGTCAATGGCCACTGCTCTGTAGAATTTCAAATTTCTTCCTGACTGACCTGCTTAAAATAATTAGCTATTTCCTTATGCTGAACTGACAGCTACCTGAGAAACAGCAGGCATTCTCAATGTTAATAACGCTATGCAGCCCAAGGCTTTTTTTCTTAAATTACTATCATAAAGAAGATTGCAGCAAGTCATATTTGTTGAATAAATTGTGAAGATGTTTTAGCTTAACAGAATCAAAGATGAAATCAAAATACACAAGAAAAAGGAACAGAGAATTAATAATTATTTTCCCATAGGCTCTAGTTCACAAAGTACCTGGCTTATGATGACTGGACTATGGGATTTTGTTTCCATATTCATGGTTAGTACTTGAACATGAATTAATATGTGACCTATCAAAGATATCTATAGGGGTTGTTTGGCCTTAGACAAGAAGAAGATTCTCCATCATGGCTTGGGATAACTCAACAATGTATTGCTAGGTGAAAAATCATCAGACATGTATTACCAAACCAAGATTCATTGTGTGCATGCTGCATGCACTCATAACAGGAGGTAGTCCCTTCAGCAAACCAGGTTGTTCCATAAGTGCCCAAGGAGTGGAAAGGATGGCCACAGGATAATTCTTTCAGGTTAGCAGGGAAGCTCGGGGACCATGCCAGAATTATCACCTCGTTAGTCTTTCCCCCCGTCCACCAGACTTCTTGCTGGGCTGTACAAAATACAGTGGCTGTACCTGATGCCACATACCCACTTACACCTTCTGCCTACACACCTGAGCATTTGTACCCAGACATACTTCACTACATCCCTACCAGGTAAATTCATACCAAGCCTTGACACTGCAATGCAATAGGCATCCACACATACACCCTTTTTGAAGAGAAGACCATTTACCACATAAAAATCAATGCAACATAAAGCATTTTCTGAAAATTAGTTTAGACAATAGATGTGTAAGTTATTTTCTACTTTGAACATATTTAAAACTAAGTGAGCTCAGTAACTTGACAAGCATTGCACATGCTTTTGGAGAGCTCAAGCTCGCATGGATGCCTGCTAGGCTTAACCACAGATGCAGTTTATTTGCTTCTGCTCTTTCACCATTGTTGCTTGCTTCATTATGAGAACAAACATGGACTGTTCCAGGATGGCATTAACATGGCTTAGCTGGTTAATTAAGGTTTAGTTTTGCTGGTGATATTGTCCTTTCATGTGACAGATTATCAGTTTGCAAGCAAAAATTGAAATATTGTCTATAAATTCCCCTCAAAAGATGGGATGTTCATGAGATTGGAAAGAAGAACTTTTATGAGAATTTCAGCAATGGAAATGAAGTATGACATTAGATGGTCAAAGATAAGCACTGGGGTGAAGCATTTTGTATGCCCTGCAATCAGGAGGCCAGTTTGACATTACACAGAAGAACCAGAGAACTTCACATGGAATTTCTGTCTGGACGTATGACATGGAAGCTGGAGACCTATCAAAGACTTTAATGGGATACTTAAATACCAAGGAAAATTCTCCATGTGGCTTGGCAATGAACAATTAAAATCTCTCAACAATGGACAAATAAAATCTTTCCTTAATGTTCTATAATTTAGGACATGTTCATTATGAGCTCATTGTTCATGCTGAGTGATCAATAACAGATGCCTACATGTGTCTTTCCTGGTTTTAGGAATGCACTCACTGCAGCACATCCCTGTCCAGTATAAGGTATGTTCCTATCCATTGCGAAGAATTTCATCAATAGATGTTGCTGAACTACCTCCCCATGTCTTCCAGGGAAGCAATGTTTCATAGTCTGAAAGAGAAATTAGAAGCATCCTTGATATTCACAGGAGATTTCCATGCAGAATCAATGAACATCGATGTATGCCCCCTTCCAGCTGCACCTGAAAGCTCCCAGAGGTTGTGCCAGAGATCTTTAGGCAGGTGGTTTTCAACTCGCTCTAATTAATCTCAGGCTGCCAAAATGCTAACCCTTTATTTATGAAAGAATATTTTGGTGGAATTGCACACATGTGCAGCATACAGAAACACTCCTGGTCTGCCAAGCTTGAGATCAAAACTTGCTGATATATGTGACTGAGTTTCTGTTACCTATACGCTTAGTATGGACACTCTTGGTTATTTTGATAGAGTAGAAATATTTGCATTTCAGGACAGACAGCGTGGAACAGCGGCTGAGCTTTCTGTTGTTTAGCATCCTGCCTGAACTCTGTACTACAGGATGGTAAAAACTCCCACACAGGACCAGACAAGGATCAAAGAATACTGGGGAGAGAGGAGAAAAGGAATTTACCATCCCCACGTTGTTTCTTCCACTCGTTTCTCCCGTTGAGTTCACTTCCGAATCACTGGAACCCTCTCTGAGATATATAAGGCCAGAGCTCGATTTTTTTAAGGTTAAATGAACAAATCACTTCACAATCTGATGCTTACTCTCCATCTGATTATGAAAAAGGCAGGAAACTTACTGCTAGAGAATAATATGAATAAACAAGGGGAGAGAGACGAAAGGAGGGCAGGGGAAGCTGGTGGAGAGAGCTCTAACATGCTCTTCATTCAAGTGATAATTGCTTTCCCTGAGTTGTCAGGCTGATGACACTCCTGTCTGTCTGAACTCAAACAGAGGTAGTTTTCCATGTAAGCTAAGAAGCAGATGTGCCAAATCAGTCCTTTCTATAGTTGTAGCAGTATCATTGCAGTTATAGAAGACACAGTCTCTGCCTTAAGAACTCCTGAAATCCATAGTTTTTCTAGGCTTGGTTTTAGAATGAAAAAGGTGGGCATGTTTACAGGGAATAAAGCTGAATGTATTTTGTAAAATTGCTATTACTTTTCTATGTTAAACATATCACCTATGTTATAATTAAAATGCACCACAGCCTTTTAATAATTCATTTTTACTGGAAAACGGTGGAGAATTTGAGTAGGAAATACCAAACATTGCATTGGCCTTGAATTCTTCTGAGTGCATCGCTACAGGAGGTCAACAAGGATACTTGTTGGGAGCCATTTGAGTATTAGTTAATCAGAGATAATTTCATTTTGACTCATCACTAGAGCTCTTCACAGATGCAACCTGATAAATTTTTCCTCTCTCTGAATCCTATAATGATAACTCATGAAGCTCCCTCTTTCCAACTCCTGTCATCACTACAATGGCATCCAGGAAACAGGGGAAAGTTTCATGTTTAGCAAAAAAACCTAAACTACAAAAGTAGCATGTAGAAGATACCTACGACACTATTCTTGGGGGAAAGGATGAATGTACAATGCAATTCACCTTTCTGCAAAGTTAATGTTTCTGAAACTGCTTTCCAACTTAGGTAGCCAGAAATACTGCAACACTGAGATATCCTGCTGTTTTTCTAACAAATACACATTTTATAAACTTGTAATAGTAACTCTGAAGTGTTACTCAGAGTTCTCAATCCTATGGTACATGTGTTGGTGCCATTCCTGCCAAAGCAAGGAATTAGACTCTGGAATTAGTAGGGCACAAAAATGTTGTCAGGATTATGTCTAGGAAGAAACCAGGAGGAAGAAGCTTAGGAGGACCCAGTATCTTGGCAGTTTCTTGACATACAGTGCCTCATTTAATGTGATCTGAAAGTGTCATCCCCAGGATCCAATTTATTCTGAATTTTGCTTCCTAATATGATACATTGCGAAATAATGGAGATCGGGAGAAGGTTGATCTCTTCTGAATTCACATTGCTACTCTGTTCTCCCCGTAATGGTCAGAATCTAAAGAAAGTTGGGGATTTTGCATAATGTGTCTCAAGTACAAACGGTAAGGTTACAAGACACAGCAATGCATGACAGTTGTGTCTGGCTGCCTGTAGTAAGGTTCAAGACAATAAAATAAATTTCTCTACGTAATGACCTGGAAGATCAGTTACGCTTGATAAATGTGACTTGAGAGACATTCATTGAGCTCAGACTTTTCTCTGCAAGCAGAATTACATTTATTTAAAAGGTCTGAATGCACCTGCTTTATAAATAGGGAAATTTTAGAATAGATCCCTAAAACTCCAGATAATAAATATAGACTATTAAATTGCTAAATGTTACTGAAATCTTTTATGGAGATACTGCTAATCCAGTCAGTTCTTGGGAGATACATAGAACAGTTTCTAACTGGTCTTCAAAAAGGGACTAATAGTGACAGGGATACAGAAATACCTCGGTCAAGTAATTTCCATAGAATATTTACAATTCATAGCCAATATAGACTGCAACTGCTTTCATTTTCCATGTGTACCATAGGTGATAACAGAAACATGACATGCTTGCCAGGTCTTTTGGCCAGTAACTCTTATAAATACTAATTCTTAGTGATATGTAAATCATTTCAAAGAAAACAAGAATTTAAAGTGATTTAAAGAAAATCCAGACAATGGAAGATAAATTTAAAAATTAAAGAGAAAGTAAAAAATTAAAGGAAAGAGAATAAAGGAAAAGCCAATGTATCCTCATATCATGTTTACTCGTCATGAGAGGGCAACTCCCCTGTGCTAGACTTCCTTTCCAAGAGACAGCGAGCTGAGATCCTAAACTTCTAGTTTACAGTTTGTGTATGAATTTTTCATATTCTCTCCTAACCAAGTTGTATTTACCCCCCTAATACAGTCTTAGTACTCAGTATATTTGAAATGCAGATTCATCCCAGGCACCTACCTATGTCTGCAGCTAGGACAGCCTTCTCACACAGGTATTCTGGAAAACATAAACCATGAAATACCCAGAAGGAAGCCAGAACTATCATCTCTTTGGGACTGTTTCACATGCTTCAAAGGTGAGGGCCATACACATGCAAGAAACCATTCCAAGATATTCCCTGAGTCGGCAGAAGCCTTGAGAAGACATTAGGCCATTCTGCTGTGGACAGGCTGCATACATGAACCATTCCAGAAGTGTGTTTGTCTGAGCTCTTAACTGTGTTTGAAACTTTCCACAAAGGAAATGGCCAAACCTGCCCAGACAGCTCATTCCAACACTTTACCTAATCCTGGGAACCCGTTTATTGAAATCTGATCTTAACCACTGATATTGCAAAGCAGTCAACTTTGAGGTGTGCTCTGCTGACCCTTTTAAAGCACATAGTTTACAGCATTCAACAGAGAAGTTGGTGCCAAAATGCATTACTAAAAAGTATTACAGTAAGAGGAATGGGAGGGGAATTACAGACAATTCTGATTCAGGGACTTCCTAGCAACAACTGGAAATGTGGCACTAGTAAAATCCAGTAATCCATGGGGAGCCCCAACAGTCAATTATTTGTTTCAGTTTTGAAATTGGTGAGAATAGAAGGAAAATTATGAAACCTTTACTCCAGAACTGCTTGAAAATTCAATGCTAATTCTAAAGGCATCTCTATTTGTGGCTCTCGGTTCTATTACAAACCTATTTGTCCTCAGAAAGAAATGAAAAGATGTTATAAAACCTACATTTTTCTAAATAAGATATGACCTGGGTTATCTACTCAAGTTTCAAATTGCATCTCGTGAAGTCGAGTTCTTGCATTATGGAATTCTAAGGTCAGGAAGGGGGATCAAGGAAGCCAAGTAGCATCCAGCTCACTACCTGTAAGGCTGCTTTTGCAGTAGATCATAATATTTAGCCGTGCCTCCGGTTCGCTCTAAGATTTTATATGTTGCATTCTGTAAATAGAGGAGACTCCCTGGTTACGCCATAGTGCTAGAGAACAGGTAGTGATCTAATGAAAAGCAAAAGAAGACGGAGAAGGGGTTTGCCGGAGCCCTGCGTGCCATGAATGCTAACAAGTCCACTCACGTCATCAGCTTCCCTGCTCCCGGCTCCCCCCTCCCTCCCTGCCTTTCTCTTTTATGAGCCAGCTTGAAATCAGGGAATTACATGCTAAGGAAAACCCTTCAGCTAAACATATAATTATTCTGCACAGGATCAGTGCAGCACAGTTAATCAGTTTACCAACTGAATTAATTTTTATTTTTTCATGTCTGCATCTCCTGTTGAGAGTGGAGAAATTCTAGATTTAAAGGGGAAAAAATGGGTTGCAGTTGTGAGAGGAGTATCTGAGGCTGAGCATTCATTATGAGAGAAACCTCCACTGCAGGCTGCTTCAGCAGACAAACCTCACTGTCAGTCCCCGAGACTTTGAATAACTGACTCCATGTGGAGTTATTACCTACAGGTACTTAGGAAATAACCGTCTCCCGATTTTAATTTTCAGCTGTTTAATAACATCCCATTCTCTGGAAGTCACAGCTCTATTTCAGTGTATTGTATTTCATTTCATTTAATTGGATTGTTTTGAAAAGTTAGTATTTATTTGGACAGAGGTGTCACTTCACTGTAAATGAGCTCACATTTTAAATGACCTACTTGTAAGCTGCTTCACTTAGGAAGTACAAAATCTTAAATGCTGTGACTTGTAGAAGTACAGAGGATACCCTTTAGACTCTACTTACAATGAAAACACAAACTATGATGATTTTACTAATTCCAAGTGCAAATACGAGTGAGGAGGAAGACATCATACCTCCTCCCTGAGCCCCCAAAGCCCCCAGATGCTGTAGAGGGTTCCCTTCCTCTGTGCATGCATCCATATGCACATAACGGTCTTTGGTTCAGGAGAGATCACACTGAAGATGTGTTCCCAACTGCAAAGTGTCACCGAGTTTCACATTAAGTGTGGGGGTTCTTGGGCCAAAAAAGCATGCAACATCTCTAGGCAGAAGCATTACAGATGTAAATATTGAAGTATAGTTTGTCACTTACTCACGTTAGTAAGTTAAAATTAATCAAAGGAAAAGCTGACCAAGCTTGAAGACTACTCTGGTTCCTAATGTACTTGCAAGATTTATGGGTAATATTTGTTTTCCAAGAGTGCCACGATGGAATTTGAGCAAGGCAAAGTTCTTTCTCTTAAAGTACCTTCTAGGTCCATAGTGCATATCCCCAGGGAAACATTGAAGTTATGTAAGAAGTGGCTCATCCCAGGAGAAATGGTTGCTCATTTTCGGAAGTGAAAACCATTTAGAGAAATTTAAAATTTTGGAACATTTGGAAAAGAAAAGAATAGTGACTGAAAACTGATGTTAAAAATATCTTAGTAATTGTTTTCTGCTCCTTTGAAAACTTTTTGACCTCAGTGCCTTCTGCTGTGTATTTGCTAAACTTTACACAATCTTTCTGTGTAAAGACAATTTCTTTAACCCAAAGGTATCGAGAGTCTTAAATTTTAGATCCTCTTTAAGCCTCAAAAATCAATTCTAAAGACTTGCATGGCCTTTTCAGGTTGTCCACCCCAGCAGATGCAGTTCCCAAGTTGAATTCCAGTTGAATGCGTTCCCAAGAAAGGAACTGTGGATAAATACAAGATGCCAACTTGTCATAATAATGTTCCTTAAAGCCTACTGATTTTTACTCTTTGGTCAAATAACATTTTCTTAAGGAAAAGAACAGAAGGGTGTCCCCTCTTGGTTGGGGCTTAGGCTACAGCTGCTTCTGACAATAGCACCCTGAACCTCGACACGTTCTGGGTGGCCAGGGTTAAAATTATTAACAGCATTTTTGTGGCTTTCTTCCATCTTCTCTTCAACTATTTGACGTTGCTGGTGCTCACTGCTGGTTAATTTCAAAACATGGACTTTGCTAACAGCTTTCAAAAGTAAGATACGATAGCTTAAACAATTATGAAGACTTCAAGTTAAAAAGACATATTACTATTATTTCCCTATGAAATGTTATAATTTACAACCTTTACAAATAAAGCTGATTGACCATTTATTTTTAAGCCAAATAAAGGTAGATGACACTTGCAATATTTGTTACATTGTTTACATGTTGCTTTCTATAGCAAAGATACTATTCCACATTCACAGCATGGTGATTTTTCCAAAGTGTCCTTACTATATCTTTTAATGCTGGCAAAGTGTCCCATTCAGTATAGAAGACATACATAAAAGCTACTCTACACTTACTTGAATATTACTACTTGTGCAGAGCTCTGACCTCTCTAATGCATTAATAGCTGTTTAGCAGAATGACTATAGCTAATGGAGCTGACCTCCAGAACATACGTGAATTGCAGGTAAACAGTGGGCACAACTGGGCAATTTTTGTAAAGTAAGGGATTTACAAGTAGTTTTTAACTAATTCTGGTATGTTTTCATTTGCGTGTGTTTGGCTACAGTTGAAGTATGCATTTATAAAGGTAAATGCCAGGATAAAAAAGGGGCTTGTAATATTAGCATGGTAAAAATGGACAAATGTGCAACTTTACTGTTTGTGGGTCTGTAGCACTCACATTACCGAGGCAAATACCTATCTTGTGAATACCTTAATGTTCATTGCATTATTCCTATTTATGCTTGAGCTTAAGCCCAGAGGCACACAACTGACAGCACTGTCTACTCCAGACATCCCTGTGGATACAGTTTGCAGACTTTCTATAGAAATTTAACTGTCAGGTAACTCCATGCATTTAAAACCCTTTTCTTTGTATGACCTTCTCGCTTCCCATGGTCTGTACTGCACATTATGGATTGATGTTACCCAAGATGTAATTAGCAAAAAGGGTAAAAAAAATTAGCAGGAAGTATTTTTAAATTTAGCAACAAGTATTATACACACTTTGACATTTAATTTACATTGTCATTAAAGCATTGAGGTAAAATAGCATAACGATCTGTCCACTTTTTAAATCTTTCATGTACTGAAAATACAGAAAACTCTCTGTCCATACGTTAGGAACTGATTTCAACTACTGACATTGGATTATGGGAATCAGTCCTATATCTAACAGTTTTGGGATCCATCCTGATGACCTGCTTAAGACCTCCCAATTAACCTGAGTTCACAAACACCTGAGAAACAAACTACATACATCCCCTTCGGTACCTTTAGCTTCATTACACTGTCTGCTTGTAAAAGAACAGTTTGCTCATAATTGTAATGTGTCTGATGAGCACCTAAACAGCCCAATTTCAGTGAAGTATGGAGATGTATCTCAGCAAAATGAGATCAAACCATTCCCTTATTACTGATAACACTTTGAAAGCTTCAAGGATAATATAGTGCATCCAATTCAACCCTCCAAGAAGTTCAGTAATCACATTACAGGAATTATTTCCATGAGTAACGTGCAAACAAAATTTGCACCTCTTCTTCTTACATAATGGAGATCCCTTTTAGCAGAAATTATTTGTCTCTAAGAGACAGCTCAACAGAAGCAATGTATAACAACACTAACACATCTAACTGTGGAAATACATTTTGCCCCACTCTGGAGAAATTTAAAATACCGACGATCACAAACAATCCTTCACCCTCCCATCCAATCCAATCTGTTTGCAGCACAGCTGAGCATTGTCAGGCAAAACATGTCACAGCTTATGGCTGTGTTGTGAAACTGCGAATGTGCAGGGAAATCATCCTTTCTGTCAACTTATGGGGAAGAGTTTCCCCCGCGGAGCGGTGCTGAGCACAGGCTGCACTGCCCACGGTGCCAGCGAGGGATGGGGACGCGCTGGGCACGACAGCAGCACCAGCAGGAGAGGCTGGGGAGCCTGAGCAAATCAGGACGTGTCACTAAAGGAGCAGAATTCCTCAGTCCAGTCACCGGCACCTTCTGCTTCTTGTGGTACCCGAAACTACACACGAGTGCTGCACAGCCACTGCATCAGATCACCTGATATGAGCAAAACAGACCTAATCAGGGCAAATTTAAAGCAGCCAAACATCATAACGTTACACTGTGCAGTGCATAATGGAGCCATGAGACACAAACACTTTATGTCTGCATTTACCAACAAACGCATTTGATCCCTACTCAGCTCCCAGCAGAAATTCCAACAACATGCTGCACAGCTCACACAGCCTCTCTCCTCGGTCGTGTCTCAAAAACTACTGTGCAAAGCAGCATATGCAATATTCAAACTGAATAAACTCTTCCCAAAACAAAGAATACAAGAGCAGGCATGTAAATTGCAAGGATCCAAAGTACAGACAATACATGGTAATAAATGATCATACCTTTCATCCAATCCACTACTTGCTTGGGCGTCCACTTGCTAATAGGTTCCATAACGAGAGCCATCATCAGATCACTTTATCATTCACACCAAAATCAGAAAAAGGAGAGAAAAAATGTATCAGAGCATGGCTGGGCTGAGAGAGCTGTAGGATTTTACAGTGCAGTCCAAAGAGAAGATGATGCTTTGTCCCTCCAGGTTTCTCCTGCACTGATTCAGTAATGTATAAAATTACACTGCTTGATCAGCTCTGGCACCTCCCCCACTGCACACAGCCTGCAACACACTGGAGCACAGAGTCAGGAAATGGTGCAGTACGTATAGACTTACTTACAAAAGCCTCTACCCAGTGATCTACTTATTAGACTGGCACAAATATAAAATTATATTACACAGAGAGCAATTCAAGCTGGAGCTATTCCAGACGCTGAGTTTTAAGGAGCTTTATTCCAACAAGCTCTGGGATCTTCATCAGGGAAAATATCACTACTGTAACTTGATAGCAGATTGTCTTGGCTTCATTGTGAATATGCTGACTGTCACTCAGTTTAAAGAGAAGATAGAAATATCAGAATATCGTTTGGCATCTGGCAAAATGCTGAGCATCTCCATCTTTACAATACAAAATGTTGCTCGAGACTTATACTGTATAATCATGCAATTCAGAATGTCAAACACAGTATGAAAAGTCTTACCCAAGAAAAAACTGTTGGAAGAAAACTCTTTTTCTGGCCACATTCAGAGTCAATATATTTCCTCCTATGAGCTGCTCATTTTATAGTGAAAGAATGACAGCATCAAAGAGTCCATTTTTACCACCACAGCACTTTAACATAGACAACTAGAGCAAGTATTTTGATTCAAAGCACTGGGACCATTAGTCAATCTCTCCTTTTTGCTAGGGAGGGGAAAAAAGGTTTTAAATATTCCTAATACTGAAGCTTACTACCCTTCCATAAACCAAAGGTGGAGCATTTTAACGAGATGTGCCAAACAGTGCTTTCTGGACCCTTTTGTGAGTCCTTGCACCTCATGCCGCATCATGTGGTTGAAGGGGTGCGTGCTTTCCGTTTGATCCATTGATCCATTGCTTGAGATCTGCAGCCCCACTATTTTATCCTAGGGGGAGAAGCTCAGATTCCAGAAAAAAAAAGACAGAACAAAGCAGTTCCACCTTTCTTTTCAGTAATCTTTCATCTGTGCCTTTTCTTCCTGCGCTGCTCCAAGTTCCATCGGCACATTAGTGTAAGAAGATGATATTGTTACCATGTCTCTCTCGCTCCGTTAACTTACCCAGGCTGAGATCTGTCCTCTCTTTCTTATATGGGGGAACATAGAATGGAAATGGAATATTGAAGCTATACTGTTTCGGGGTTCTTCTCTGAGTCTGCATAGATAAGGATGCAGACAGGCATCGTTCCTCCCCCCACCCCCAGTGTCTCCAAAGAGATGTACCCTTCTCAGCTCACTGAGGCACTCTATCCTATTTTATTTTGCTTTTGCTATGGGAAGTAGTGTGATTAGTATTCTATGATGTATTTTGAGTGCTCAGAGCACAGATCTTTACAAAAGGATTCACATCAATTCTCTTCCAAGAAGGCTGTTTCCAGCTGAGCAGCATGTCATCTTCCTCCAGGAGTTTTGGGAGACCACTTCCAGCAGCCTTAGTTCTGTCTTAATGGCTGTTTACAATGGACATAATAATGACAAAGATTTCAAATGCGCAATACTTCTCTTTTTAGACAATAGTGGACTAGAATTGTGATACTCAGGATAAGTTAGCTGTTGGAAACAGTACAAGCTGCTTGCTTTGAGCCTATGCTTTCCTGAAATTATTGTCATAAAATGATCACCCCTCTTAAATTCTTTTAAGTTCAATACAAGCATGGAAGAACTTGAGATAAGCTATATTGTGTATGAATTCATTATTTGGACACAATTACATAAAGTAATCTCCATTCATGATTGTTTGGACTATTTCCCCAATTCCTGCAATTTGACAGGCGTTCAGTCACTGTCCTTTTGTCTCACATTTCCTACCCGTGCTCAACTGGGCTGACTTGTTTTTGTATTTTTTGATATATTTTTGCAAGAGGATGGAGCCTGAATTCAAAGACCATCAATGTCAGTGGGCATACTTCCATTCACTTTAATTGTCCTTAGATGACAAAAGAAGCCCCAGACCATTATTTTGGAATCAGTAATTCCATTTTCAGAATGAGAACTTTGAAAAACTTTTTTGTGTCCTGTTACTGCTGCTCCTCACCACAAAAACTGTTTGTATTTTCATTTATTCATACTGTTTTTCACCACTGTGGTGCTAGTACTGCCTGTAGTTCAGGCAGCAACTACAATTTGTCTGAAAGATCTTGACTATTAGATAATCTCCTATGTTTCTTCTTTATTATTCCCAGTCACAGTTTGTCTGGATTTAGGGATTTTACAACCTTTTGGACAGCAGCCTACTTTTTATACTACTTCTTGGAATGAAATATTTAAAGTTGTTAAAAATGGTAACTCTGTTCCTCTCGTTCCCGAGCAGATGATTTATTCAGCTTCGTTATCCGCTGCACAGATCGGTGCGCGTGGTCGTGGTTTGTCACGAGTCATTCTAAACCCAGACAAATGCTCCTATAACTTATCCCGTGGGTACGTCCATCGTGGCACTCCATGGAAGGTTGTGCCCACGTATTTCCTCTGCTTCTTGCTTTGTTATGTCAAGAAAGATTTATTTCTCCCAGGCTGCCGTGTGAGAAGAACACAGAAACATGGGAAGCCTTGTCTAGGTCAGAAGGGGAACCTGTGCCTGACCACAGGAGCCCCAACAACTGGGGCCAAAGGGATCACGATCCATCCAGACTATTTCTGTAACCACGGTTCGAGTCAGTTCACAGCAGTTTATAATACAGGTTGTCCAGTATGCCAGCTACTCTGAAATGAGTAATCGTGGAGTAAGCCACCCATCTCACTGAGCTATCACCCTCACTACTGACACGGTTCTAACCATGTGCTGGAGCTAAATCACCTGGCTCACAGCTATTATTATAATCAGTTATTGGCAGCTATAGGTCACTGTAGTAAAATCAACTTCAGTAAACAAGGAACTTTTTTAAAAAATAAGCAAAACTATGTTATCCCTAAAGCTATTCCATGTGTTTTCTGTCCATCTATTGCAAGGCTCCTGCCTCGATCTATCCCCCAATCTGCCTTGCATTGCTTCCTAATACTGACATAAAAGAAACAATGCATTCCCATGATTGTATTTTTCTTCCAGGCTGAATACAGCAAATCAACAGAAAAAAAAAAGATCAAGGAACATCTTCTCACTATTATTCTATCTAGGTCATGTAAATGAGAAATACTTTCTGAGTGAAGTCTGCACAGGCATTGGAGCAAAGTAAGGCGTTTGAAACAGAGCAAGGGAGCAGACCTTGCACTATATGATGCAGGGATGTTGTCAAAGGCCTATAGAAAATAATCTGGTAATGTCAGGCCATAATCACTGCCAGCATTTTGACAGCAAAGGCCTAAGGCTCAATAGATTGGTTGAAGGGTTTCGAGTCCCTCCTTCTTCACAGCAATAATGCTGGTAGTTCTTTGGCTTTTGAGCACTGCCTGGTATCTCTGAGATTACCAATTAAACATCTTTCTCTGAATTTCATGGTCACTGTGGGAGGCAGTTAAATGTTCTTGTGTATTTCATGGCCAGCAATAACTTTCCAGCTAATGATTATTCTCAAACCTAGTAACACCATTAGGATATAACTCTTAGGGCAATCATATATTTCGTCCAGTTTTCATTTGGTGACAATTATCCTCATATTCTTTGATGAAGCAATATATGTTGTGAGCTAAGGCCTTTGCAAGCAGGTCAGTTTGTGAAAATCCCAGCGTTGCATTTGCTAGCCATTAAGGAAAACACAGGCATGCAGTTTCAGATTAAATAAGCAATGAATCCCCTGAAAAAGTGGTATGTAATGCTTTAGCTTAAGACATTTATAATTTATATTATTAATGGTAATATAAGTAAATTACTAAGGAAATTACTGCTGAACTCTTGGTTATCATTAAGGTTTTTTCTCGTGTAATATCCACTCATTACACAGCTGCTTTTTGTGGAAGAGAACTTTTCTAAAAACCAGAATGCAGCTGAATTATGAGTTTTGATCAATTCTGTTCTAAGCCAGGTTCTGCCTGATGCTACTTTCATGCAAACTTGTCTTTGCATTGTGATTCCTGAGACTTGAGTTTCAAAGATACAGGGCAAACAGTTTGGGGAACTGCTATGAGCAATAAAGTTCATGCTATGAGGAACAAACCCCCAGCTTACACTTGTGATAGGGGCAGCAGATATTTTACATTTAGTCACAAACCTTTGCCTTACTTAACCCTGAGTTTAACAGCAAAAGGGCTGGATTTGGGCTCCCCAGGTGAGTTCAGCAGAGCTGGAGGAGGCTTCCTGTGCTTCCAGCAGCCCATCCGAGGGCTGTGAGGAAAAGGTAAGACCCCTCCCAGCTCCCAGCAAGTGCTGTGTGATAGATCCGTCCCACTGCTCTTGCACTGACAGCTGAAATCGGTTCTGTGAACTAAGCGAGCAGATCCTGTGCCTCCTCCGACATCCGCACCGCCGGGTGCTGGGAGCTGTTTTCGCCCAGTGGAGGCATCAGCCCCTGTTCTCCCTTCTCCAGGTGTCTCGACCCTGCCACCTCCGCGGGAGCTGCCGGGGAGGACACCCCGCAGCCGGCCGGTGTCCCCGTTCTGGAGTGCCATCTGCTGGCACCGCGCTGCCGGCCGCCTGCCGCCCGGGGCCGCCACCGGGGAGAGGGCACCCCTGGCCCTGGGACCCCGCACCCCTGGCCCTCGGACCCCACCTCCTGCTCCCCGCCCGACTTTCCCCATTGACCAAGCCGGGACGATGGGTGGAAATATTCCCGCAGGACTCCACCTGCCTGGGCTCTCAGCAAGGTGAAGTTCATGCAAGTTTCAAACTCCAAAAGCAAGGAATTTTTGCCTCTAGAAGAGGAACAAGCAGCCGGTTTTTACCGCTGGGGTTTGTTGTTACAACAAGTCACAGCACTCCTTCCCTAGTCACAGCCTATTGTATTCATATTCCAGCTTTTACGTGGAGTTTCATTAGAAATGTTTATTTTTCATGCCCTATTAGGTGATATAACTGTTTTATTAATGTCTGTTAGTGATAACATACCATACTTTACATCAATTTGGTACTAAAACACCCTTAACAAATGGTTTGGAAGTCAGAGCTAACATGGCAAAAATGCAAGAAATACTCATTTTTTTCAGCGCTATAGAGAAATTATTTCATAATCACTGGCTAAAAAATATGTCTTGACATTGTCAAGATGCTTTTGTGCAGTGCTTTTTTCCTTAGTATATTTTAGTGTTCACAAAACCTCTCGTTTTGACATCTCTTGAGATTGAACTCCTCTATTTAGCCACAAAATATGTGCAATATGGACAGAGGTAGTGCAAATTTCACCCCATCTTGCCATCACTTTTACCATAATATCATCTATTCTTTTTTTTCAGAAATTGCCCTTTAGGTACGTTACAACTCCTTGACATCAGTAGTGGTTTATATAAAATGGATTCTCTAGATTATGTATCTCTGGGGAAAAAAAAATGATCACTTTTTGCAGCCACATTCAGAGTTTTAAAGGTACCTTACGTGTGTTAATGCCAAAAGTACCTAAAACCATGCAAACAAATAACATAAAGAATATAGTCCTTCTCTAGTATAATTCCACTGACTTCAGTGAAGACACTGTGGAGTTTAAACAGGAATAAAGGTTTATAATAGAAGATGGTTTATAATAGATTTATAAAGGTTTATAAAGGTTTATAATAGATTTATTAAATTTATTAGATCTATTAAACCTATAATAGATTTATAAACCTTTATAAAGGTTTATAATAGATGCTGCTTTGACTAGGACTGCGAGTGTTTTTCTGAGCAGGGAACACAGAAATGTTTTCCTATTAATGGAAACAGGATTGTGTGTTCAGTCTAATACCCTCAACATGTTTACAGTCTTCCAAACAGCTCCAAATAAGAGGGCACGCTCCAACCTGCACGTCACTGTGACAATCTTCAAAGCCCAGATACAAGAGGAAAGCAGCTCAAAGGAGTGCCTGTCACACAGCTTCTACCTGCCAAGGGAAGGGATGCTTTGATAGCGGGACTTGTACCACCAGAACGAGCCACAGCTTCCTCCCCACAGAGGAGTAAACTTCGTGGGGATACCGATAGTTGGGTAAGCTGCTAGGAAACAGAGAGGATTGGTAATACAGGTGCCTCATCTGCATCATTGATCTCTTCAGCTTGCCACCATCAGTCTGGGAAACAGGGAAAAACTGCTGAAAGATCCTTTGTTATCATTTTTCTGCACAGAATTCCTCTGGGAGTAACTATAAAGTTCTGCTAAATTCAGAACTGACTGGATAGCATACCTAAACTGAGGAGAAACAGGAAAATATCTTGCAGCAAGTCTGTTTGAGTCTCACATGCACCTGTTACCTCGGAGGGGATGCTGTTGCACTGGGCAGACAATTCCATGCTCAGAATGGATTCACTCTCGTAGTTCAGTTTTCCAGAACCTAGGGTTTACAGTATCACAGTCAGAGGGTCAACGTGAGAATTTCTGAAAGCAGAACTGGACAATCTCTTTCCAAAATATGGTCCAGCTTAGCAGAAATTGTCCTTGGGATGCTAAAACCATCACAGGTGTCTCAATGGCCAGGCCATATTTTCACAGCTCCTGTTTTTGGCCCTCAAATCTTTGTATTTATGAACTTTAAAATTTGAGTGGCTGTTAACCCTAGCTTCTTTTCTTCTAAGAAAACAAAATATTAGAATCTTTATTACTGCAATATGTTTCCTTTCCTCTCAGTGTATCCACATGCATTTGTATACAATATAATTCATATTTGCCTTCCCCCTTCTTCAGGTAAATAAATGGAAAATATTTATTTGATAAAATCAGGAAAAGTGTTCAATATACTTCCTCTGCAAGAATCGTAGAACCACTTATAAGCAATAAACCATCTGCTTCTCACTACATTAGGTAAAAAATATTACTTTGGGAAAAAAAACAGTAATAATGGGAAACTTGACAACAGTAATAAAACTTCCAAACTATTGATACCAGTTTCCCTTGTTATTCGTTATTTGCTGGCTGGAAAGCAGGCTCTGAATCAAAATTGCCCACTGATTTTCCTGATCCAGGGAACTTGGTCTGTATATTCCGTGTAACAGGTGTTGTTTGAAGGAAGCAGTCCAGCAACATTGCAAATGGGACTTGTTTTGCATTGAGGGCCACTCACTCTGCTGCTGGAGGAGAAACAAGCTCCAGTTCAAGCGTACAGGAGAGCACTGGAGTGCAATCCAGGCAATGATGTGGAGAATATTCCACTCAGAAAGACATTTTATTCTTTTGTGCTTCAACATCACCTTCTCCATCATCCCACGGTGAAATTTGCCTTACAGAAATATTTGAACACGGGCTTAAATATTCAAAGAGTCATTTTGCCTTGCAGAGATATCTGATGGGGTCACTCAGGGCGTGCTGGCAAGGAGAATGTCAGATTCATAAAATTATAACAATTATTATTATGCCATCTTCATTTTTCTGGGTGATTCTCGGTCCAAGCTTGCCTTTCATGTTGCCAAGTGACTGGTGACAGGCAAAGTTTTTCTTGAAGGCATTCTTGAGATGGCTTTTTCCTTGTCCTAGTATCTCTGCAAAGCCCTGCTATTATTAGGTCTTTCTAATGCCTTGGCTAAAACCTCAGAGATTATGCTCCTACTTTATACTCCCATAGTCTCTTCATTCACGATGTTTAGTTAGACTAAATATTTGCTTGGAGGACTGGCTGTGCAGTGACTACAGAGATATTCCCAGAGCGTGACTAGAGCCAAAATTTTTTGTTGCCTTAATATTGTGAACAGAAAAAGAGATACAATAATCTGAAAGCTAGAAAAGGAAAATTCGTGTAGGTCGCTAATACCTGCCAGACAAGCCGAACATCAAAACATTTGCTGCAGCCTTCCCCATGTTTGCTTCAGATAATTTCATACGTGAAGCTTCCTATCCTGCCCTTGATAAGTCTGTGAACCACTGATGGATGAAACATGGGGTTTAAATGCAGAGCTGGAAGTTTTTAATCCTCTCTGTAGCCATACAATGACACAGGTAAAACACTAATAAAAAAGAAGGATGCAGAATAAAAAGGTCTCTTCCCTTCAGCCTGTCTCCCCAAATTAACTTGTTTTGATGCTTAAAGGGACCCAGAAGATGATGGTGATATGGCCTGTCATGTTTTTCATTACATCCCAGCTGTGTGCTCTTTGCTCTTAACCAGGAGCCTTTGCATTAGCAACCAGTTTCCCCTCCCCATAATTCACTTCCTTTGCTCCTTCCATTCCACACAGCTCTGCTCTCTCCTACATGCCATGGTAGCTCTGTTTTTAAAGAGCTTGGGAAGCAAACAACATCATGTTTTCCTTTCCTCTTAAAAATGCACTTGGACAACCTGAAACCATTTTAGATGGTGACAATACTTGCTCTGATCAAGCAGAGGTGGGTATAAACTGATTACCGAGAACTGGAGAGCTCTGTAGCTGTGTTTCACAGTCAGCTTTCATTTCTCTCTCACTCTCCTGCAGTCACAAATTGCATGAGCTCAGCTCCAAAATAAAGAGCTGCCATCCAGAAGTCTTGTTTATACCAATAGCTGCCAGAAACCCCCTGCCATCTGCACCGCCTCCTCGCCTTCCTCCTCTGGACCTGTGGGGCTTCCTCCCCTCTGTCGGGTGTCTCGACAGCTCTGCAGCCAGACGTTGTCCTTTTGTTTCTGGTGAGAGAAGGACAGTCGTGACAATAAAGACCATCCACAGCCCTGCCAATAAAATCTAGGAATATTCTTCATCTTTCCTTGTTTCAGGGATCTGCAACAGTTATAGCAGTTCTTTAAGTACTCTTTAATGATGATAGCCAAACTGCAGAGCTTTTCCTTAGGAGCTGTGTCCTCCAGGTTCTTGTAATGGCTATTTTCTATTCAGGCCTCCACGAGGAGTCAGTCTTCTCTTTCCTGGGCTCTTTGGAGTGAGATAAACCTACATTTTTAGCTCTTCTCTTATTCTGGCTTGTGTTTTGCCTATAAGAATTATTAGAAATGCTCCCTAATGCCTGCAAGTATCAAAATACCCAACCCCAAAAAAGGAGCCAAAACTCTATGCAGATATGACCCTGACCGAGCTTTGCTCCTGGAGTCCTGCTACATGTCCATCAGCAATTTCCCATGTCACTGAGTTTTACTATTTTTGTTCCTCAAGCTTTTGTTAGTTTCTCAGTCAAATTCAGTCCACCAGCTGCAGGACAAAGGTTTTCTCTGAAGGAAAACATCTCCTGCAGTTCAAGTGTTTATGTTTTTATGTTGACGTTCAGTGCAGTAGCAGCAGCAGCAGACATTTTTGGCTATAAAACCTCTCTGTAGGTCGTTGGCACTGTCAGCCAGTGCTGTGAAAAGGTGAGACAGACAAGAAATACATTAAGAATTTGATCCTTATTTCACAGTCCCTGTAGACCAGGCTCTGTGCCTTCTGTCTGGAAGACCTTGATGATTTTAGTGACTATTTCATTCTATTCTGAGTGGATTCAGCTTCCAGTCCTCATGCCTTCTTGGGTCTGCTTCTTATTATTAGGGACATTAAAATAAAACATCATAAATGCAGCTTAAAACCTTCTCCCTAGGCTTAGCTGAGACCAGGGCTCCTGCTGGTTGATTCAGCTCATATTCCACCTCCTCTCTGACTTGGAACTGGGTGCCAATTTCCTCGTTGATTTGGGATAGGTGATGTGGGTCCCGAGACGGTGCCGCAGCTCGCGAGCAGCCGCTGCAGCAGAGAGGAGTGAGAGGTGCTGGCTGAAGGCATCCTCGCTCACACCTTCAGCACCAAGCTCAAGTTTCAATAAAAACCTAAGCCGTATATTCCAATATTCTCTCATTCATCATTTTTCCTTCAAGGTTAATCTCAGGTTAATACCTTTTCATCATATAAGCTGCTCATTTAACATCTTCCCAGCCCTTTGGTGAAGGAAGTAACTGCAGCTGTCTTGAGTTAATTTGAAAGAGTTAGAAAAAATACTGTTTTCATTCATCTATCTGTAAAACTATTAATACTGGTTCCATCTATTATTTACAAATTCATTTTGCAGTCGAAACTAAAACACACACCATTGTTTATGTTTAATGCTGCTGCACATTTTACTGATGAAGTGCCACGTTCTTGACATTTCTGCATCAAATCTTTTTAATAAATACATTCCTACAATCATGCATCTTCTGAAGAAAGTTCTTACACCTTTTGTAGAGCTCACCACTTCTGTCGTGGTGCTGCTTTCTCACACTGCATCATCATGTGACTCAGCAGAACATTTTTCATGTTAATTGAATGTTCTGCCCATATATACACATATTTATAATCTCCTAGGGGAAAAGCCGTTTTAGTGGGTTTTCACAGCACAATTCATTTTCATATTTTTACTTATTCACAGAAATTGCTAGGATTAAAAACAGTATAGGCTGGAAGCTTTTTTTCCCTAAATTTCCCTTAAACAAAATTTCCTTAAACAAAAATATATTTCATTTTAAGCCCTGAAAAAGTGACAGGAAAAAAGATTGATTTTGAAAAATATTGATTTATTGCAAATAGCCATGTAAGCTGGTCACTAATGCACCTTTGATGAACTTTTCTGGTAGGACATTGTCCTGTTTATGATTCTAATGCACATACTAGACTGTAAAATTTAATTCTTCTGCTATAAATACCACTGGCATCAAAACTTTGCGGGAACTGTGACTCACATTTTTTCTATCTTTGCAGTTTTGACCTCAAGAAAAAGGGATCCTTTGGTGGTTTTATAACCTCCTAGTTTCCCATTCACTATACTTTTGTCTCCATAGGCTCAGAGCTTCTGTGCAGATCTTGCTTTATTTAAGTGCTTAGTTCAAGTTAACTGGAGGATATTTAGCCTGGGCTTCTTCCACATTCATTGAAATGCTTAGATAAATTTTGTGGAAAGAGCCATCAGGGACAGTTTTTAGACATCTAGTATGAATCCTTTGTTTCAACTCCAAATAAAACACAATTAAAATGTCCAAAAAGAACCCTTCAGATTCAAAACTTAATCCCAAATCAGTATATATATACAAAAGTGAGGTGTTTTTCTGGAGAGGCTCCTTGGCAATACTTGATCTCAATAGCTGAGATCACAATGAGAAAGTCTTTGAGAGCTTGTAGTTGGAGTTGCCTAATGAAAAGGAGAACTTTATATGGCAATTAACTTTGTCAGTGCAATTATTTTTGTAATTGCACTGAATATTATCTATATGTTTTATCTCAATGCTGTCCAAGTATTTTAAATAGATAATCAGGGAGCTGGAAGCATGGCTTTCTATCTAAATTTTTTTAACCTTTTTTTGTGAGCCATGGGTACAAGTGTATATGGCTACTGAGGACATTTTTAGCACTGAGACCGAGGCAAAGATACTGGAATATTTTGGCTTCAGACACTTCCCCAGCTGGTGCAGTGCTGTAGGATGCAGTGTGTGCCTTGAAGAATCTGGAAAGGCCACTGGCTGGGCACCCAGCTGGTGCCTGGTTTTCCAGGCACACGGTCTGACTTTATTCTAGAGTTTTGCCAGGATTTGTCATGGAGAAGATTTCAAAAACAGAATATTGTATTCTGGTTAAATGACATTTTCTAAAAATATAGACTGGACCTTTTTTCCAAAGAGTTGCTCATCTCCACTCTTGATATGCCAACACAAGAGAGCTATGTTCTCCTGTTATTTAAATGAGCAAGCCACTTGGTTTAACTCCTTCATTTAAGAACAATTTGAAATTTCTCAACACATATATTCCAACATGAATACATTTTGTAAGTACAGAAGGGGATTGTAGGTACCTGTATGCACAAGTTGTGTGGCTTATAGGAACAGTCTCGTGTTACCTTTCCTAACCCAAAGGAGTCTTTTGGCAACCAGCAGTGATCCAATCATATCCTTGACTGACAGTATTGCCTTTTTATACCAAATCCAATTATTATTCTTGATGAGATTGAGAATGGGTCACTGCAGGCAGATGCTGTGACCCTGTTTGTTGAGACAGCATTTTCAAATTCGTTAACTTACCACAAATGTGAGTCTTTGGCAGTAAAATGTTCCCCGGGCAAATAAAGCATTCCCCTTTGTACAATTTTAGCTCTATCAAATTAATAGCTCTAAAATATGACTTGATTTTAATCCTGTGTTCCATACACCGCTTTGCCAGTGTAGCACCTATAAAGGGATGCAGAATCAGGGCAAGCTTTTGTGGCACCACACCTGCTTGCCCACTGCCACAGTCAGTAAAGTTACATTTATGTCCAAGAAGAATTTTGTTGCCTGGAGTAAAAAATCCTTTAGGCTCATGACTTCCTCTTTATTTCCTACAGGAAGAAAAATGATGGGCTGCATCAATCAGCATGTATTCACATAGTAAAACCACCTCAGCAAAGCATCAGGGCCTGGTTTGACTTGGAAAGTGCACATGCTAATTAGCTCAAATTTGCAAGAATTTGACTCAACAGGAACAAGTTGACATTTAGTTTGAAAGGTCTACGTGTTTCTGTAGAGTTCAGATAACAATACTGCTGGTAACATACTCCTTTTTTCCTTTCCCAGACGATGCTACAAACACAAGAAGTTCATTTGCAAATGTTTACCCAAAATCAAATGACTTACATGAAGGCCTATCAGTGCAGCTGACACCGAGCCCGATTAAGTCGAATCCCTGGCAATGGAGCCTGCCACAGAAGTTGGGCTATTTGCTTTTCTTGAATCCTCCCTGGCTTTAGACGCTTTCAAATCTTTTCTAATCCTTGCTGAAGGGCATAGCTAATTAACCTGGGAACGGCGCAATGGCAGTGAGATACCTGCACAGTCTCAAACCATGGCTGTGGATGTATCAAGTGGCTCAGGGGAAAATGTGTTTGTGGCATGGCACAGAGCCACCTCGCTCTCCCCTTTGGAAGACACACAAAGGCTGCCTCTGACTGCAAAGCATCAGAGACTTGCCTTTCGCCAGGCTGTCCCTGTGACACCTGATTGATGACAACAATTATTAATTTATTTCCATGCTGTACACTTCCAAGGCGTGTTAGTTCTTCAAGCCACGCACCACCCTGCTTCCCTGCCTGTTTTCCCTTAGCAAGCACCGTGATATTTGGCATCTCCTTTGTAGTCTGGTTTTAACACTGCTGTTCAAATCTGTGCTTTGAAGCACTGCTTGCTCTGAAACGGCACAAGTATGATATTGCCTTGACCACTGCTTCACTCTCCATTTTTTTCATTCCCAGTTAGAAATTGATTAGTTGATGGAACTTTCATTAGATAACCCTTTCGTTAGCTGTGAATCCAAGATAAACTCAGTGATTTAGGTCCACTGAGCAAATCCATCAGCTGCGTAGCACGACAGGTCACTGCTGCTTTGGCTTTTGGACCTTTATTGAAATATACTGCTAACAGCTACTCTTTTTTCCCATATTATATTAAAACCCCCTGTTTTACTCTTTAAGTGATGCGTTAGGGCACAGAGGAGGTGGCTGCTCTCTGGGGCCAGGTGTAACGGGAGCTCCCCACGGGACAGGCTCTCACTGCCAGGACCAAGGTGCCCCAGGGGGAGTTGGCAGGGGGCCCTGGGTGATGGAGGTGGGAGAAGAAAGACACCAGAAAGACAAGGTGACAGTATGTAAGCCCGTCTGCTCTTCCCACTGCACCATTTCTGATTCAAATTGTTAATCTAAATGATTTTTGAGTCATTCCAGGTGAGCTAAGACACTCTCATAAATCAGTGCTACCCACCTATCCATATATGTGCTCAAATAACCCACGTGGTTGGGTGTTTAATTACAAATACACATTTGTTTGAGTTTTCTCTTGGTATTTTTAGAGGAAACCAAGTGACAAGCTGACTAACCAGCAGGAGATCGTAAGTATTGGTGGTGCAGACCTTCCTCTACTCAAAATTGTTGCATTTGAACATATGCTGGAAGGGCAGCATACTCCAAACCACAGGTCTCAGCTGGAGTTAAAAGGGTGGCCTGACCATACACTTACTTTTAAAGTTTACCAATGCTTTTCTGACATTTCATTCTATTTATTATGTGGCAAAAAAATAAGGTGGAATGAGAACGAATGATGAAGAATTGTATTGGACTTTGCAGACAAAATGAATCAAAGTGTTCATGTGAGTGTAAAATACATTAGTATTTTATAATGAAAAGTATGAAATACATAATGAAATAAAGATTTTTTTCATTGGAAAATACAGAGATCACAATTAGTTATTGATACTGATAACACTCATGATTAACATTAATTAAGGTTTCATAGCTGGAAGTTCCCTGGTCAGCAATACATTGATCCTGTCAGGAAACTCCAATTCCCAGAGCTCATCTTTGGTGCCCTAAAATAGGATGAACACAGTATTTCTATCATTTCAAATACTGATTGCTTGAATTACAAATGAGTGGATGGCTCTAGATGTGAGTTCCTCCTGTTCTTTAACACCAAACACCTATCGTCAGGGGTAGGATATTAGGCTAAAAAGGCTTTTGATATGATCCAACACATTTGTCCTGTGTTCCTGTATTCTTATCTCGTTTTAAAAAGGAGACAACTCTATTTCTGCACGAAATGCTGCTTTCAAGTGCATCCCCACAGCAGCATTGCCTTATGATAACAAGCATGGGTGACAGCGGCTGGGCCTGTATCTAAAAAAGATTTGGCATCCTGTCTTAACTCAAAGGAGATAAAAGGGCATTCTCTAGATACGGTTGTTCAAGAAGAAGCATCTATTAGGAACCCAACAAACTATATTGCCAGTAGATGGACGCAGCGATTGGGAAATGTCTATAACCTTCCTCTCCTCTTCACAAAACCTTCCCTTTAATGTTACACCATTCCATTTTACCTGGACTGAGATTAAACAAGATTGTATGTATGGAGGAAGTGAAACAGATTGGAAACAACAATGTAGCCCTACCACAAGTAGGATTTCATTTAAAGAAATTGCTTAAACAAGTAGTGATTAATACAAAAGTGCCTGCAAAGCTTTGAAATTACTGTCTTCCTGCATGAAACAAGTCATTTGCATTTAAACAAATCCCTCTGTGCGTAGATAAAATAAAATGACAGGGTTAGTATAGAGGGAAAATTATTTGGCATCAAACCATCAATACTTCAGCTTTATTGTTATCTCAAAGGCAGGGATGGAAGATTACTTTGTAAACATATTTCTTAATAGGATAATTTTCTAATGAGCGATAGCAGTTTGTGATAAGATTTAATCTTACACAGACTTTTTGCAAAATATATGTGATGCTATAGGATTCAACACAGTAGTGTATTTTATCTACAAAACACCATGGCTTTCTCCCAGAGGACACTTCACCTGGTATACTTTGTCTCAGCAAAGCTCAGGAATCCTTCTGTGCTTTTAGAAAAAATTACAAGAAAATATTTTTTGTGAAATAATTAAGGATGAAAATGTGTTTTAATATAGATCAGAAAAAACCCCAAACAAAACAAACTAACAAAACAAAAAAACCAGACCCTTGCTACCCTCACATTAAAAAAAAACCAAAAAAAAACAGAAAAAAAAGAAAAGTGAGGAACTGACAGTTCTGGAATGCAGCTGATTTTCCACTTCCAAAAATGTCAAGAGGCACAGCAGTGTGACACGCAGCCAGCCTTTGGAAGATGGCAGATGATGAAGTTAATTGTGATATTGAATGAAAGGTGAGGAAGAATCCTGCCCAGTCCTTTGCTTCCTCCTGTCTTTACTGGTTTTGTTTTCATTTTTATTCGAAAAATATTTTCACTTCTTTGCACTAGAAAACTCTCTATGCCAGCAATATTAATAGATGGAAGATAAATATTCAGTACTTATTTCCCACTTTTTTTTCTTTTTTTTTTTATTTTTGGCATGTCACATTTTTGTATGTTCTTCAAAATCATGATTTTCATGCCACACTGCATGGAAAATTATCAAAGGTAATAAAAATAAAAGGAAGCAGCATTCCTGATTTTCATAAAAATATCCCAAGAAATAAAAAAGTCTTACAAATCCCTAAAACATACCCACAGTCAGGCTCTTTTGTGGGTTTTGTTCCACAGGCACCAGCTGGTTTTTGCATACCAGCATACGGGACGTATCTGCAGATTCAGTTTATGAGAGCTTTGTTTATACACTGAGTGAGGATTAACAGATAATTTTAATTAATGTGGCAAAACCACGTTCAAAGAACATGGAAAATTTGTAAATCTCATAAGACCACTAAGTCTGGCTGTGTTCTTAGGTGCAGAAAAGGTGCTGCAAGGAATTTTCCATATTAACATTTTTACTAAGGTTTGCACTGTAATCCTTTCTCCATCATTAATTCCCAAGAACCCTCCCAATCCAGCAGATCTCTAATGACACCCTTGTGCCTCCCAATCTTTCGTGTGTCACTACAGCCTTTCTGTAAAACAGACAAATACCATCGTTGTCATTTCAAGTGTCCATCAAGCTGGAAATCCATGGAGGAGCAGGCAACTCAACCAAAGGGCTTGCTTTTTTGGAGCAACACGCACCCATGCCATGCCAATGGCATCAACACAAAAAGAATGGCACATGTTTTGATGGAAACGAGTACATTAATAACAGGCAACTTGGATTTCACAAGAATAAATCATGTCAAACCAATCTAACTTTCCTCCACGACAGAATAATGAGCCTTGTGGAGACACGAAGCAGTAAATGTTCCATATCTTGACTTTAGCAAGGCTTTTGGTATGGTCAGACGTGGAGTTCTTGTAGCGAAGCTGGGGAAAAAGACCCTCAAAACTGGCTGAGGAACTCTGCTCAGAAAACTGTTATTGTAGTTTTTTGACACAGTGAAAGGAGTGAGTGGGGTTTTGCTGTGGTCAGTCCTGAGCCTGGAGTTTAAAAAATCTGTTTTGAGAGATTAATTTGTCAAAGATTCAGGAGGAATGTTAGCAAAAATCTCCTAATGGGAGGGCAATCAGGCACTAGAATAACTGCGAGGTTTTCAACATTGGATTCTCCCATACTTCTTCCCAAGCACAAGTTCAACACTGCTCTTTTTGGGGACAAGGGGACAGATTCAATGACAAGACAAGGCTTTTGGCTGATGCTGTGTAACTACATGATTTAATGCCTTGCAGCAACGTAACAGGCAAATTACTCCTTTGAGATCAGGAAGCATCACACCAAAGTGCTGGTGAAACATTCTCGTGCTTCTTTCCACACCTCTTTCACCCTTCCCTGAGGCACCACGGACTCCTTCAGGTCACCCTCAGGTCTGGCTTGGAGATTCTGTCCTTTAAGGCATCACCAGAATAATGGCACAATGAAGCAAGTGAAGCTGTCCTAAGAAAAGTTTCTGGTAAGTGGGTCGGTTTTGCCTCATTGTCTTTCTTACTGTTTTCTACATTCAACAGAAAGCCAAGAAATGGAAGCAGCAGCCGTTGCTCTGAGCTGTCTCTATGCTCAGGGTCATCACCCGGGGTCACACACCACCTCCTCCCTCTGGGACACTTTTGGGGCATCATTAGAGACCTCTCGTACCTGCACCATCTGCTGAAAAGCTGAACACGCTATGAGAAGGGAGGGGGTCTCGGGATGGGGAAGAGCAGAATTGTGGGGTTTTACAGCTGGGTTCCTGAGTGTGGAACAAGAAATAGGGCTCTTGACCTACTGCACACCCCACATGGGGACAAGGGGATGGCTGTAGCCCGGGGCTGCACTTGGGAACCCGCACGCGTATTCCTGAGGAACGCTTTCTCTGCCACGTACACGCAGTAACCCATACTGGGCTAAGTAACTAATAGTAAGCTGAGCTAATTAGTTTAATGAGCTAATACAAAGTAGCTACATCAGAGAGTCTCGCTTTGATGCTAATTCCCTCATGGAAGGAGTCCTTTTATGTCCCGGGCTAGTGTTTAAACCACTGGACCAATTTGCCAGCCCCTGTTAATTTAAATCTGTTGTTAATGAATAAGAAAGCATGTGGATCTGGTTGCAGAAGAAGAGTACATGTTTTATTTCATCCTGCCATAGTTTTTCCCTCAAGGTTTGTCTCATTGAGAGGCAATACCAGGGAAGGAAGTAAACAATGTGAAGTTCTTTCTGGAGCCTGTCACTCCGCTGCCGCAAACAGCCGCAGCTTTTTTAACTTCTCCCTTCAATTTACTCCTCTATATCATAAACTGTGTGTTACTGAGCACGCCTCTTCTACACAGCTCCTACCACGGGCACGAATATATTTCTTCACATTTCCTTTCCTTCTTTTTTTCTTTTCTTATTCTGCTTGCTAGATATAGACTTTTCTATTTCAGCTCTCAGCCTTACCTTCCATACTGAGAAAATTTCTCTTACTGTGATCTATAAATCTTTTATGTAGTCACAAGTCTGCATGTTCGTTTCTTTGATAACTTAAATACACAGCTGATGTCTCCTTTAGGAATGATTCTATGACTTTTTCATATAAGCTAAAGAAAAAGCACCTGTGAGCCCATTGTTAGTCAGGTAAGAGCCCTTGAAATATTACTTTCCATTATTCAACATTTAAAGAGACTTTAATAAGCTGTATTTTCTCAAACAGCACTGTATCTTTTTCAAAGGATTTTGGAGAAACTGTCTCACTGTTTTTGCTTCCCAAGCCCCAGATAACGTGAGAAGACAATGTACCAAATTTCTCTGGAGTTATTCCACAGCGAGTTCCAAACCAATATTTTCTATAAAAGCAGTGTAGTGGTTTTATGGTTGCTCTATTTAATTTTTACAAGGCGAGTGTTGATGGCACACAGAGAAGGGGAATGTATCTAGGGGAAGAAGCAGCACAATACAAGATTTGGGGTTTAAAATACACGGACAATCTGTAAGATGCCATCATTAAATTCAAGGTGTTTACTGCTACTTCTAACCCACTACAGTTGGGGGCTGCTACCCAAAAGGATGCCCCCTCCTCTTCCTCATCCTCAGCTGCTTCCCCATGCTGGTTTTCTCTCACGGATCGAGCAGCTGGGCTGCAGCAGGAGAGTTCCATCAACAAGCTGAGCCAGTAGGTAACCAATCCCACCCAGAAAACCACCGTCTTTTCCATTGGACCACCACATTCATCCAACTCCCCCTACACCACAGGATTACAGGCTGTGATACAAAGGAAATATCGTATCAATATCTGATGTACTAACCTAAAGAAGCATGCAGAGCTCAACATCAGCTACACCAGGAGACTCGTGGCTTGGTCCATCCTCTGCTTGGTAAAGCAGGAGAGCTGAAGTAGAGACTGGCACTTCACTGGAACAATTCAAGTAATTACGATCTTTAGCTCGGATCAAGCTTTATTAATTGGTTGATTGACTTTCCCGAGTGGGGTAGGAAATGTAATTCCAACGTGGACAGAACATGACCCACTATTCGAGTGTTAAAGGACACTCTACAGGGAGGCATTTTATTAGTGGGTGAGCACACATTCAGCACACCTTGATGCTGCATGGAAAACCATAGACAAAACTTCAGAGTTAAATATGTCAGAATCAGTGTTAATATTTGTAGATATCAGTAACTTGCTGTAATTTTAAAATAAACACACTGGCTGCTTTTCTCCTCCCTGCCTACAAACACCCAGCAGCAACTCTTCTGTTCCAGTCCTGCAGGGATGTTTACCCATAGTTCTGATTAAAGTCACTGCACAAAATTAATCGCCTGTTTTAGTATTTTAATGTTGTGACTTGGAGCGTGGGCTATTCCGGACAGGGGCAGGGCACATGGAGAGGCTTTGCAAGGAACACAGCAAGGCCTCAAATCTGATCCAGGCTTCTTAGTGCTCCCACAGCTGAGCCCGTAATGACTTTACACGATTTCTGTCACGTAATCCACCGGGACGGATGAGCGGGGTGGAAACTCCAGCTTGCTCATCGACCAGGTGTCCCCTCAGGTGGGAGATGGAGCCCAAAGTGTCCCCTCAGGTGGGAGATGGAGCCCCTGGCTGTGGTGACGCTGTGAGCCTGCGGTGGTTTGTGTTGTGGTGCTCCCACAACCACCGAACCCCGGCCGAGCCATGGCTGAGGCGCGTGGCCTCCATGAGGGCACCAGCTCCACGCTGCCCACCTGGACCCCAACGCTTCCCTTCTCCCCAGACCAAGCACATTGGCTCAATAAAGAAGTTTATTTCTTGACTGCCATATTGAACTCCCGATCCTTGGCGGAGCTGTAGCCAGGCACACCTCCTCCTCTGCCCAGAGCAGCACAATAAAAGGCGGTAAGTTTTATTTAGCCGGCTGTTCGTGGTTTCTTTTCCCTCAGAGAACGCTGCTGGCGCGTTATCCCCGACGGCTGCGGGGGGACAAGACCGGGCGCTGCGGGAGGAGGGGGCTGAGGGTGCGGGAAGGGGCTGAAGGAGCGGGAGGGCGCTGAGGGAGCGGGAAGGGGCTGAGGGAGCGGGAAGGGGCTGAG
>VZRW01011326.1:73543-138598 GCA_013398125.1 Aegotheles bennettii | reverse complement strand
GGGGGGCTGCGGCGCGTGCGCAGGGGCGGCCCGGCCGGAGCCGCCGGGGCCGGGGACGGAGCTGGGGGCGGGCGCTGGGGGCTCCTCCTGTTTTCTCTTCCCCGAGCTCTGGGCCCCCTTCTTGCCCCTCGGGCAGCTCCTCGAGGCTGGGTTGGTGCAGCCGAAGGCTTCGGGAGGGGGCAGCTGGGGAGGGGTGAGGGGGGAGGCGGTCACTGCCCCACAGTGCGGGGCCCACAGGGCCCGGGCAGGAGGGGGCAGGAGTGGGGCTCGTGAGGGAACAACCCAGGCCTTGTGTCCCCTCAGCACTGCTGCTTCTCTGGCCACATCGGTCCTGAACAGCGGAACAGGGCGTCCTCTCGCTGCCAGGCTTCAGCCCAGGAGTGTTTGGAAGGGGCTGAGGAGGGAGAGTGGTGCTGGGTGTGTGCTCTGCAGCATCTGAAGGGACAGTGCTGGCAGGGGAGGGCACAAGGAGCCTCTGGAAGGGCTTGTGTTGCACATGGGCCTGCCCCTCCCTGGGGAATAGCAAGCAATCCCTAACCCTGTTGCATTCTGTTAGCCCAAGGCTCCTGGTACTATGGGTAAGATTATGTGTAACCAAGCAAAACCAGTTCTGTGTCATCTGAATGGGAGTCTTGAAGCAGCTCACATCTTTAGGGTAAAGCTGCATTTTAGTATTCCTCTCCTTTTTTTCTGACACAGGTCTCACAAACGCTTGTGGACATCCTCAATTTAAAACACATGGCTGGTGCAGTTGAAGCCAGAAGTCTCATTTGCATGATTAACGTGGGATGGGATGCACAAACCTGCAGAGTCGTGGCCATGGGTTATTATGTTACTAAGTTACTGAGAGCTGTCTAATTTGTCCCTAATAAAGGGCTGATTTTATAGGCAGAGCTGTAATACGATATTACAAGTGCTGTCCTTAGTGAAGAGGGAAGCAATTGTGCTGTGAGTCATGGATATTTACAAGTAGTTTTACGAGCTGGTCTGTATATTGCACTTACAAACCATAAGCATCATCTACTGCACTTGTAGTAGTGTATTTGTAACTATTCCTCCTGTGTAGGAAAGAGACAGTAACCTACAAATTCAGATGATTAAACATGGTTGTTTTTTCCTATTCCCTTGGATTGTGTAAAAAGTTACGAGTTTTGGCAGACACGAAAGGTGAACTAGGTGACTGCTGGTATAGGTCAGGTTTCTAAAGCTGCAATAACAGTGTTGCTACCACAGTCTTGTTTTATTTATGTGTATAGTAGCTTTCTTATTACAGTGGCAGTTTTGCCTCAGTTTTATATTGGCGCTGAGTCTTGTTATTTTGTACCACTGGAGATCTGCAGAGGGAAAGAAAAAAAGAAATTGAGTAGTGTGCTGATTTTCTTGTTATGGGTGGACAAACTAAAACAGTAATAGGCTTACTGGCTTCTATAAGATGACCTTTTTCCAAACAAATGTTTTTTTGGTGCTGAGATTAAAAAAATAAATAAACCTCTTGGGAGCTGCTTGTTCCCTTTCATCAGCGTATGCTAATCCCTGACAGTTTCATAGTGTTTTATACCATAAAGATTTTTACACTTAGTTACTTTGTGATGGCTTGTACTCTGAGTGATTTTTTAAATTTTTTTTTAAGAAAAATGAATTATAATTTCACATGCAAGAATAGTTTTTGTTACTGTTTGAAACGAGAGGAGTATCGTTAAGTTTTTATTTCCTGTTTTTCAAATGAATTAGTATTAATGTAGTACTCTATAAAGACTTACCTTGTAGGTAAGTTTACTTGGTTTTGCAGTCTTAGTGTCAAAAAGTCTCTGAATATTATAATGCTACACACTGTAGGCAGGCTTTAGACCACAGAAAATTTTTTCCTTCTTATGCTGCTGCTATTTTTTTTCCTTTTTTGCCTCCAGATCTTTCAAGCAGCCATCGCAAAACAGCTAAGTAACTCTTGGATTTAGTTTTTTTTCCTAACCAGGGAATCACTGATACAGGATTACTCTCCTTTTCTTATTGTAGTTCTTTCTTTTTTTTTTGCTCTCTTTTTCATTCTTTTGTGGTACTCCTCGACACCAAGTTGTTTTCATTAGTTTCTAAAAATACATCTCTGGGCTTCACCAGGTCTCCCCGGAGAGATTCTTAATTTTGGATGTTGAATAAAGTAACTAGAGTGGAAGGAGTAGGCACTTGCAGCAAACCATGCGGGATAATTGTTACATTAAGTACCTGTTTAATGAAGCAAACACACTACTACTTCAGAAGCAAACTCTGCTTTAGTTCTTCCCTGTTCTCCCCTCTCCACTCATGCTTGCTGCTGCCACAGAAGGGGAAGGGAGGTGGATACTGTGGAAAAAGTTGCTCAAGCAGCTAAAGAAGTCTAAAGGAGTTCAGCCGTAATAACCTTAATCTCATCTGACAAGGAGCCAGTGTGACAGGTCGCAGTGTGTTGGTAGGATTGTCCTTTGTGAGGCTCCTACTCAGCAGTCTTGGAGAAACTGAAGAGCGTGGAGTTCCTGCCCTTGTTCTTATCACTTACCAGCCTTAGATCTCTGTGTCCCCAGTGCCTGACTTAGCACTCAGGCTGCTTTTGCGTGTCCCGAACCACTGCATATAGAGAAGAGGTTCTTCTGGTTCTTAATTGGTATTCAGTTCAGAAAGGGAATGGAGAAGAACACCTTTATCTTGATGAATTTAGAGAAGGTTGAGGAGTGGGAGACCATCAAAGTGGAAATATGAGTGATGTTAGTTGGCATAGGGCACATAGGAAGTACTTAGAGGAGACCTGCTTTTTCATTTCTCACGGGTTACTCTGCATTGTCACACAGACAGCAGCATACTTGGCCAGAGCTGCCTTATTTTATTAGCAGAACAGGCAGGTGTCAGATCCTTAAAATTACTGCTTTGCCACCCCTGTCCTTTAATTAAGTGAAAAAAAGGCTTACGTTCGTGGAATTTCAGTTTGTTTATTGCTTCACCTGAATTTAATAAATTTCACAGAGTTCTTTTCTGTAACAAACTCTCTTTTCAGTGCCAATGTGTTGCCAACCAGCTGGACACCTGCCTTCCCAAAAGCTCAAATGCATGTTCTCTAAGCTTGGCAAGTCAAGATCAAAGTGAAATTATGATAAAAATCCATGTGGATTTCTAACTTGGAGTCTGAGGTTCAAGACAAAGGTGAGAAATCCTGAAGAAACAAACTGGAGTGCTTCATAGGTACACAGATTGGAAGAAGGAGTTTATTTCCTTTGAAGTTACTGTGATTGTTCTGAATAATCCTGAGTCCACTATAGAGGTGTTGATTTCCTTGATACTAAAGTGGCTGCCTTAATCCTTAGTAATGTCAGCACTTTGTAAATGATTTCCCATATTAAAGAAAATGTAAGAATTAATGTCTTGTTCTGTATAACTATGAAAACTGATGCTAAACAGGTAATATGTCTCAAAAAAAAATAAATCAGTGCAATCTTTCGATGAATATACCCTGTATTAGCTTATCTCAGATACAGCAACATGTTCTTACAGGAGTTTGAAGGCTCACTGTGCTTCTTGTAGATCAAAGGTGTGACAGGTGTGGGAAGTGAGTAGACTTGTTGCCTGGGAAGATGGGATATGCAGAGGCAGCGCTTCCTGGATTGATGTGATGGCTTTGGACTGTGTGGCTTTCTAGTGGAGCTTCCAAACATTGAGTAATTGACTTGTTCAACGCAGGGTGTTATTTTAAATATTATAAATAAGCACTTAAGGACTACTGATAGCAAACTGATTGCCATCTGGACTTTACACGTGACATACAAGAGGAGTAATATTGCCAAATGCCCTACACTCTGGTGTGAAGTCACCTGCTGTGCTCGGCACTGGTGAGGCCACACCTCAAGTGCTGGGTTCAGTTTGGGGCCACTCACTTCAAAAAAGACATCAAGGTGCTGGAGCATGTCCAGAGAAGGGCAACAAAGCTGGTGAAGGGGCTGTAGCACAGGTCTCATGGGAAAGGGCTGAGGGAGCTGGGGGTGTTCAGTCTGGAGAAGAGGAGGCTCAGGGGGGACCTCATGGCTCTCCACAGCTCCCTGAGAGGAGATCGGGGTGAGGGGGGGGTCGGTCTCTTCTGCCGTGCCCACAGTGAAAGGACGAGAGGGAACGGCCTGAAATTGCAGCAGGGGAGATTCAGGTTGGGCATCAGGGACAATTCCTTCCCTGTGAGGGTGATTGGGGGTGGGAATGGGTTGCCCAGGGAGGTGGTGGAGTCACCATCCCTGGGGGTGTTCAGGAGGCATCTGGATGTGGCGCTGGGTGGTGTGGGTGAGTGGGGATGTGGGTAGGGGCTGGACTGGGGGAGCTTGGAGGTCTCTTCCAGCCTCGATGATTCTGTGGTTCTAAATCAGTCTCCTGGTTACTGTTCTGTCCTACAACACTGAGATTGAACACTTGGAGATTGCTATTAGTAGTAGAAACAGTAGTAATGATCTTGTGATCTTTTATACCTAGCTAGAAATTATTCTGTAGGCAGTTAAAAAGCAAAGAAACATGATCCTTAATACCCTTTCTCTTGTTCTGTGTAATCTAAGATCTTCCTTCATGTGAAGTTGTATTTCCTGCCCCTCAATGACGTGTCCTGTGAGATGGTGCTGCCTCTGCAACCCGAACAGCAATACTGCCCTGTGGCTTCCCAGGGGTGGGATGGGCTCCTGGGGCTTTGGTCTGGGTGTCAGTGCAGTGTGTTCAGGTTCTCTGTCACTTCTGTGCTGTCTGGAGCTCAACCCCTCCTTGTTAAGGATATTTTAATGTCCCTTCTGTAGTGTTGGTAAGTGTGTGTGGATGAGTAGCGAGATGGTACAGAGCTGTCTGTTGACTTGGGATTCAGTGTACCTGTTAACACAGATTCTCAGCTGCTTAGTTGGAAGTTTAGATGTTGGAATGTAAACTCAGGTTATGATTCAGTTTCCATAACTCTGTGTTTGTAAGGTCTTGCAATCTGTTTCTTTAAATGAATTTCTGATGGCCTCTGCACATTTACTCTGAGCTGTGCTTGACTGGGTTCAGGGCAGAAGTTACTAAGGAATTAGCAGTGTTCTGGTTGGCAGGTTTTGTGTACAGGTGGGTGAAAGACACTGCAAAAATGAGATGTTCATTAAACCGGACCTTGAGTTTAGCTGGGCAGGGTCTATCATGTGATGCATAAAGGTCTATCTGAAGAGGAAGAGATTCCATCAAAACACTCCACCCTGGCCTTATCTACAGTACAGATATCAAACACAACAGCTAAAGGAGTTTAACACAGACCTGACTTTGGGCACAGAAATCCACGTAATTAAAAAATGTATCAAGGACCTGACACATGTATTCACTTGCTGGTCCTCAGGGGTCTGATTCTAAAAATTTGTGTTGCAATCCGAGGAGTCTCCATCACAGTTAATGAACTGTGTGGAGAGCAGGCTGCTTTTTGGTGAGCCTCTGTGTAGGAGTGCTGGAGCTATTGGATGACAGACTTCTTTTGGATCTGAGAAGGCAGAAGGTTCGTAACTATTCCTGATTGAGATGGTTTGCAGGAACTGATCTCAACTAAATGAAACAGAACCACTGGTACTGAAAGAGCAGTAGACACAAGTGTAAGCTGGGCCCTACCTATCATGCAGGAGGAAGAAGAATCACAAAATTAATTCCTACATGTTCCTACATTTATCTTGATTATAATAATGTGAAAGGAGTTGGATGTCTGCTCATGCTTTTTGAGCCCTTAATAATTGTATTTGCTCTAAATTAGAGGCAGTTCTGGTGCAAAGATGAAGTGCATTGCCACTCTCCTCCTTCCCATCTAAAATTTCCAAAAACACTGAAAGCTTGGTAGGTACAAAAGGTTCCCTCACACCCTTTATTTTCCTCCAAGATGCTGATACGGTTTCTTATTCTTTAGTTTGTTCTGCATTATTTTGATACGTGTACTGAAAGTATTAGAAACAATCTGTGGCTGGTGGCTTCTCTGCTTTCCCGGGCAGGGGGTGGGACTCAGGTTGTTCCTGGCCAGTGATTGCGATGTCTCAGCTGGTGGCCTCCTGTTTGGGACAAAATACAGGCCCCATTCTGGGAATCCTGTGTTGATGGGGCTCATCTTTTCTTACGTGTCACCAGGGGATTGCATTCTTTGCCTGTATAGATCATATAACAAGAGCATAAAACTTCAGTTTGCCATTAGGGAGCCTGTTCTGTACTCAGCAATATTGAATTGTTTTCCTTTTCCAAGCTCCTTCCCGTTACTGTTCCAGTGTTAGCATTGCAGTGGCTGGACCAGAACTGCCTAAAGCCCTTCTCTTTGTTTTTTTTTTTTTTATCCTGAGTTGGTCTTCAGTTCTGGTCCTTGATCTTTGTGACTTTGCAGCTGGGAAGTGCTGGTGCTGACACAGCAGGACCAGCCGTAACAGAGTGTAGGATTTGCTGGAATTGGAGGTGGTGGAAACTTTACTTGTGCCAGATGGTCACCTTTATTTTATCTCAGATTTTGTTTCTTTTTTCGCTAGGGGCGGGGGAACAGACCTGCCAATGTTGCTGGAGCTGCTGGTGTGACTCTGTTTTGCCTAACGCCCTTTTTTTTTTTTAATGGAGAAACTTTATCTTTGAAACCAGAGTCTCTTGGACTTAGCAACGCAATGTAATATTTATTTATTTATGAAAGGCTGTCAGTGTTGTTCCAAATATGTAGTTCACCTGTTCCATTTGAATCCCATCACAAAGGAATCACTAATGCTGCCTGTAACAGGGTTTTTGGAAAGTAAGTAAAAGTGTTGGTAAAGGGCTCTGTAAAGAAAACATGTCAACACTTAGCATTATCACAAGCATAAATGAGAGCCTGTGCTTTCTGCAAGTATTGAAGTTTTTATTCCAACTTTCAGAGTATCTTCTTTTATTTTTAGATGAATCTGCGTTCTGTATTTACTGTAGAACAACAAAGGATATTGCAGCGTTATTATGAAAATGGAATGACAAATCAGAGTAAAAATTGCTTTCAGCTCATATTACAGTGTGCACAAGAAACTAAACTGGACTTCAGTGTAGTCAGGGTAAGTACTGAGGCCTTCCAAATTTGTATGTTAAACTTATACACATTCATTTCTTTACATAAAATATCTGTAGAGGACTGGAGTCTCTAACTTCACACTTGTCTTAAATCAGACTTCAGTACACCTGTGTGACATGTTTATTTTTTATCCAGTGAGCTTGTTTGTAGTTTGTTTTCGCTGAAATGTCTTCACATGATTGCTGTATTTAGCAGGGGCCTGGACTGCACCTGGAGTCATTTTTGTTTGTTTTGGGTTTTTTGGTTGTTGTTTGTCTTTTGTTGATAGTGTTTTGGTATCGTTTTCCTTTTATTTATTAAATTGCAAATTAGATTGCCCTATAGAAACCTTGTGCAATGTACTATATCAAAGAAAGGTCACATTATTAGGAAACTATTCTTAAGTTAAATTTCTGTAACCTAATGTCTTTGGAGGAATAATTGTGGCAGTATTTCTTTTGACACACTCTCACGTTTGTATTCCATGTCACAATCATAAATATTGTCCCTCCTGGTTATTTACAGTGAGTACATTCTTTTTTTATAACAGAAGAATATCACTAGTGCTAACAGGACCTCTTCCAAAGTCTATGAATTCCATGGGAAGGGAATTAATAATCCCTTTGTGAAACAGTAGACAACAAAATGGCTGTTGTCTCAGAGCAGAAATAGAAATTGTGGGGCATTAGCTGAAAAAATAACAACAGTAGTGGAGCTACCCGGAGCTGTTGCAACACTGGACACTGAAAAGGAAGAAGTAAGACCAGTCTAGTGTTTTTTGTGGTGTACCAGTAGTATATTGACAATAGCAACCCCTCCTGCTCCCTGATTCTTACCTGGATTCCCTTCCCTTAAAATACCCTGGAAATATTAAAACTTACTTTCTTAGCTCTGTGTGTTGTGAAGTTCTGAGAGTCAGCCAGAAATTCAGACTCCCTGGAAGAGTCAAACAGTTGTAACAGGAATCTGGATGCTGATGATGCAGTCAGGGCCTGTTTTTCTATTTTTATTCTGATTGAAGGACCTAGAGGAGGCAGCCAGTCTCTCCTCTACTTGTGGTCCTCATTCACATTCCGTCTTCATGTATTTCCCCCTCCGTTTCCCTTGCTGCAATAACGTGACATGGCCTTTTTTTCCTTTATTTTTTTTCCCTTACTGAGCCCTTATTTGTAATACTTAAACTTTCTTCCTACTTGTGAAGTGCTTTGAGAACATACCCAACATTTGTCCTGCATTTGCCAAATTTTTTTACGCTTTTACCTTTTTCTTCTTTATACCCCTCTTCTGCCTCTCCTAATCTTTCCCTTTTTTCCTCTTTTTTTTTAATATAAAACTTTTGGACAGAGATTAGTACTTCTTTGCACAATGTCTCACAAAATGCTACCTGAGTTACAGCTGGCATTGCAGATATGACTGTAATAGGAATATGAATTCTCTAAATGTTACTCTTACAATTCAGATGTCATAACTATGAATGTATTCTTTCTCCCCATTAGGATTTCTGTAGCCTTGTCCCCTAGAACCGCATCCGGTGTTTCCAATCTTGAGCTGGATTGGAAAAAAAGAAAAGTCCTATTTATGATTTGATGTAAATCTCTGCAGGTTTTGTTACTGTGATACATAAAAATGTGTTCTCCCTTCCAAAATTAGGAAATGTGGTAGAGTTACTCCTGGGAAAAAAACCTGGCCCTCTTCACATTTGAGGGATATCTATTCTAGCTATGTCAGTTTTGAATGGCCTGGTTCTGTTCATTAATATTAGCATACTTCTGCTAGTTGCTTTTTGTCTTTATATGAAATGTGAGCAATGATTTGATAAAGTGCAGAAGTTCTCAGAGTCCGATTGTCACAGTATCACTGAGTGCTGGGAGCTCTCAGCAGGGAGGTGGGGTGGGGATCTCCCTGTAGGACCACAGCACACGTCAGAACAGTAACAGCTTCGTTATTCTTTTACACCTGGTGAAATATTTCCTGGGGACATCTTATTTTCAGTTTTAGGATGAAATTTCTGGTCACAGCTAATGGCCGAGCACCACTGTCAGTCCCTGTGTGGTGTGTATTGGGGTTGTGGAATGGTCTGAAGTCCCATCTCTGCCCGATTCAAACTGGAGTTGTAAAATCAAGGTCTCTTAAATTCTAGGTAAATTTGTTAGCATCTGGATTTTTGATTTGTCATCTCTCCTGGGAGCTTCTCATCCTAAATAAAAGAATTTCAGTAATGCTTCCGCTGTTAGTGAAAGTGTTCCCCAAACTTACTGCTTGGGGAACTTGATTGAAACAAAGATTTGTGTCCCTTTTCCTAGGATATTTTGTACTTAATGGCTGCTCCTTCACATCCCAAATTAATACTATAACAGTGTGGAGCTTCCCTTTCAGTCTAAGAGCATAGTTTCACATAATTCTTTTCTGGGATGATGTCTCACAGTGCTAAAAATGGGAGGTTTTGTGCTCCTTCCTTTCTTCCAGCTGTGCAATTCTTTCTTTCTTCTTGTGCTCATCATCTCTTACATTCATTCAGTTTCAGAATAACCCAGTTAAATTTGCTAACCTTACCAAAACTTTTGTTCTCTTTTTTAATGCCAGTTCAGTTTTATGCCTTCTGGGGGAGTTGTGCTCACTGATCATTCAGGAGTGGGCTTTTGGTTAAATGGTGGGAGCAAAATCCTGGGCACCTGCTCAGGCAAATGGGACTTCCAGCAGTGGCAAATGTGACTTGGGCTGTCTCCCAAAACTGTGCTTTAATCCCAAGTGAACAACAGTGCTAGTAAGTTATTTGCATTTCTTTCAATGAGTTTCTTTTCTGGAAAACCGTAAGAAAAACTTCAGGTTTTAGTTTTGCCCAGTTGGAAATGTTGGGGTGAAATAGCCTTTCCTGGTCCAAAATTTGCAGTGTGTCTGCTTAATTATAATTTCTTGAAAGTTTACTGGCTGAGCAGAAGTTACAAAAAAATAAATTTGATCATTAAATTTGTTTTATGCAGTAAAGGAAAGCAACCTGATATCAGTGGCTGTAACTGGTGTATTTAAACTTGCTTTTGAGAAGAAATACTTTATCCTTAGTAACTGAGATTTTACTGCATGCAACAAATCGTGCCTCAAATTAGGCACATTGTAAAATTTGACAACAAAAATGAATAGAATGGAATGGAGACCAACATACTTCTGTATGGCAAGGATGTGTATTCTCCTGGAGAAAAATCTGTTTACTTCCTCAGCAGGTATTGGTGTGTGAAGAGAGTTTTCCTTCTTCCGTGTGATGAGATGGAAACCCAAGGCAGGTGCTCGGTGCAGTTTGCTTGTTATGGGGTGAGGGAGTTAAGGGATGAAATCAGCTGGTTTGGCTTGCTGAATGTTGAGATCTTGCTTTGGTTTGGGTTTAGGTGTGCAGCAGATGATATGAAGAGTGGTGCAGAAAGCTTTCATCGTGTCTCTGTGTGTGTCTGATCCTTTCCATGACCGGCACAAACAGATGCAAGAGCTTTATTTTCATTCTTTGGCACTTGTGTCCTGCCTGCCTGTGCCCTCACGTTGGGTACAGACACACTGTGGTGAATGAATTGAGCAAGCCTTGTCTCTGGTCGTGAAAATTTCCAGGAATAGTGAGGTGGTGCTTATACTTCCAGAGTCAGAGCTGATGCTTCCACCAGATTAACTCTTTATCTTGAAATGCTAGAGTTAATGTTTCCCTTCCAGTTCTTTGTAGCTTTATCTCAGTGTGTTACCTGGGGACAGGCTTTCCTGTGTGCTTAGAACACCAGTACATTTTAACCTGTGCACCCCTGCCATAGTACCTGCATTTTTCAGATATATTTTCCTCTAGTATCTTTGACACAAAGTCACTGTCACCTTTGGAAATGTCCAAAGTAGGAAACTTCTGTTGGAACCTAATCCCAGTGGTCCTAATCTTGTCTGTCAGTGTCTCTCAGAAGCAGGTTTTGACATCAGATCTTGATTTGTGCAGCTGGCAGAGGAAGAATGAGTCCATAGGCCTAAATACTTGACAAAATTGTTTTGTAATTTTCTAATTGGAGAAGTTCTTCTCTTTTTCCTCTCATCTAAATTCAAGAATTAGCAGTTTGTGTTCAAGTCATTTTTGAAGGTCATATCTCTGTTATTTGATTACAAAAGTTTAGCTCCATGACCTCGGTGACGATTCTGCTTCCCAAGGTGCTAAATACTTAAATTTGGGTGAATTAAGCACAGCGGTGTCAGTGAAATAAATCTTAAGGGTAGCTCTGGGACAGGAGGCACGGATACAGTCTCAGGATTTTTGAGAAACTGGGGCTTTGGAATTGAGACTGGGCTTCTGATGTGTAGTTATGTGTGAATCCCGAGCACAACACGTGGATTTCCACCCTGTATTGTTTAGAATCTGCATAATCAGGAAACGATTTACATATTTGAAAACTTAGGGCTCAACTTGAACACTTAACATTTCATCAAGTCTGCTTAAAAATGGAATTGCCTGATTTTTCTGCCAATGTAATGATTTGTTTTGTGTTTGTTGCCGTTGTTTGTTGTTTGCAGACGTGGGTTGGCAATAAGCGAAGGAAGATGAGCAGCAAGAGTGCTGTAGAGTCTGGAGGCACTCCCCCAGGGACTGTCTCTACTTCTGCCTCAGTACCTCCAGAAGCAGCAGTTAGGAATGTGGTAAATATCGCTCGATCCCAAAGCCAGCAATCTTCTTGGACCTCTTCTAATAACGATGTGATAGTCACTGGTATATACAGCCCTGCCAGTTCATCCAGTAGGCAAGGATCCACCAAGCAGGCAAACTCTTCCATGGCAGAAATACACAAAACCTCTATCCCACGGCTACCAGGCAAAAGTGACACAGAGTTCCAGCAGCAGCACATCCCCATAGGACGACAGGTACCACATTGTAAAAACACTTCCCTATTAGTAGGGGAAAAGACTATTATTTTATCCAGGCAAACGAGCGTCCTGAATTCTGCAAACTCCATATACAGTCACACCAAGAAGAGCTACGGCGGGTCCTCGGTGCAGACTGCAGAGCTGGTGTTACCTCAGAAACCCATGATCTGCCACAGACCCTGCAAAGCTGAGCCCGTGGGGTGTCAGAGGCTACAGAAACCAGAACACGCGGCTCTCGTATCGCACGTGCCCCCTGGACAAAGGGCTCATCCCAGGGACACTCCTTGTAGCACCCAGAACCTGGAAATCCGTGAAGTGTTCTCCCTGGCAGTTACGGATCAGCCTCAGAGAGTTGTGGGGGGAGGCACAGCACAGAGGCACTGCTCGGGGGAGGGCAGCTGCCTGTCCATCGCGATGGAGACGGGGGATGTGGATAACGAGTATGCGAGAGAGGAGGAGCTGGCGTCCATGGGAGCACAGCTACACAGCTACCCACGGTACTGTGAAAGCAGCAGCTCTGCACGAGTAGAGAACCAAAGCACGGCCTTGTCTGGGCCAGGAAGAAGTGTGAGCTGTAGCTCACAGCTGGTGAACGCCAGGGACGTGCCTGACAGTATCCTGTACCATAACAGAGACTACCACTTGCCTGCACGGACCTCATTGCACACCACATCCAGTACATTGTATACCAGTGCTAACCCATCCAGAAGTACCTTTTCTCCTCATTTTACATCTTCAAGTCAACTGAGGCTGTCACAAAACCAAAATAATTACCAGGTAATCTCTCAATGTATCTGGGTCTTCAGACCTTGAGGACAAGGTCGTAGATAAGTGCTGTTTTCTTTGAAATTTGGTGGCTGCTAAGTGATAGCTTCACCTTTCTGTAGGCTGTTCTCCATTTACATCTTTCAGTGGAGATGGTTCCTTAAACAGAAGTGCAGGTAGGACTGTAGTGTGGGGAGCCATATACTGAAGATCAGCGTGCGCTTCGTATGTCCAGCAGGAAAACTTTGGTTACAAGGATCATACTGACAACGTGCTCAGGTCTGTGTTGTCCTGACGTGGTCACCAGTGTGTGTCACACACCTTGGGTGTTCCTCTGCAGCCAGACTTGGCACGTGGAGCAGGGCAGAGCACAGGATCCTGCTGTCATTTGTGAGCTGTACAGTTGCTTGCCCTTATTAATGTCAGCTTGGATTAGCTTTTCCATCAGCGCTGCCTGGACCCCCTGTGCAGCTGCCAATCCCTTGGAGCTGTTTTCTGTCAGGGATTAGGATCTCCTGCGAACCAGTAAGGATGATGGGAGACACTAAGTGAGCAAATATTCTTTCTCTCCCACGGCTTCTAATTCAAATACCAGTTTTGCATTCAATCCCATTATTTCCTCATCCTGTAATAGAGTCCCTTCAGTGGTACTGAGATGGGAAAGTTAGATGCAGCTAACTGAAGAATTAAAAGACCTTCAGAAGATGCTACAATGCTGACACACTTAATTTCTCTTTTTTTTTATTTTTTGTTATAACTAGAGGAGAGAGAATTGTGCAGGAAACATCCAAATAGATTTTTTTTAATGGATTTTTATGCTACCTGGCCTGACATAGTCTAGAGATAAAAGTCTTAAGGCTGACAGGATGTGATACTGCATGTTACCTCTGTGCATTTGCCTGTTATTACCTTTTTAATTGATCTTGAAAGCAAACCATGTAAACAACACACCCTCTTTTCTTGTGTGCTCCACGCTAGTGTGGGGAACAAAACTTGGTGAAATGGGTCTTGGTTTTGTTTTTTTCCTGTGAGGATTTGAAAGAAAGCTTTTGAGTCCAAGTAAGTGCCACTTTTCACCAGAATTACTGCTTTTCCTGGTAAACCTGAGGTTTGAGGAGCATCTGTACTCTGGAGTAGATGCAGTGTAGTAGATGGGACATGTGCAGTTCTTATTTGTGGCCATTTCTACGCTGAGCACTTCAGACGAGCTGTTCTTACCCTTTCTCCCTTCTTTCAGAGAGTCCGTCAATATTTGCTGTTACTGTTCTTACTTGAGTTATGAAATTCATTAAAAGCTGATTACTTTTGACATTCCAGTTTCATAGGAGGAGAAAAGCTGTAAATGTGAGCATCTGTTCAACAAAGAGCTGGGAAAGCTGCAGAAGTGTGTACAAGAGAGTTAAGGAAATTTTTCTCAAGTCTCATGAAGTGAAATACGTTATCAATACCTCCAGCTGTGTGCTCTTGGTACTTTATTTTACTCTTGAAAAAGGGTCAGTGAGATGTATTTCTTACTGCTTTTTTAAATTTTTAAATGAAATTTGAAGTAGCTTTGATTTGGGATTTTTTAAGGATGGAGACGGAATCTTTTTAAACAGCTAGAACAGTTCCTGGTAGGTGGCATTTATCTGTCCTTGTGTGGATCAGAACAAGGAGATCTCTGTAACTTCAGGGTTTTTTTTTCTTTTCCCTGCTATAATAATGTGTCTGGGTTGGGTTTTTTTTTTTTGATAAGTGAGGAGTTCATCTGTACCACACTTGATTTCCGTGCCTGTCTCTCAGAGCCCCTGTTCTGTGGATTTGGGAATGCACCTTGGTTTGCGGGAGCTCCTATTTCCCGTGGTATCATTTACCTTTCCACAGTTTTAAACCTTGGAAAAACTGGGCATGTTGCTATTAATTCATTTATTGCTGTGAGCATTCAGGCTGTGAACCTCTGAGATGACACTCCTCAGTGTCAGAAAATTTATAAATGAAGGCAAAAGCTGTGGGGTCAATGCAGATTGTGGCTCTGTGGAAGCTGCAGAGGAATAGTGTCCTACAGCCAGTGTGGCTGCTTATAGCTTAATAATTCTATATATTAAACTTCCAGAGGCATAGATTTTGTAACAGCTGCTGTCTGAATTTTCAGACTTACAGAGGATGACATTTCTTTTGTATGTGGTCGGTTTCTGTTAATTGTATTGCCCATGTTTAGCTAATTTATCTGTCAGCATAGGAATGAAAATCCTTAAACCTAGGGAAATCTTCCTAAATATAAAAATAGATTAAACCTGAGCTGCGTGATCATTGGAGTACTGAAACATCCAAGCAGATGCTTCTTCAAAGTCAGGACTGTGTGATTTGTGTTTTGATGAAGTAATTACTGTCGTACATTGGTGGGGTATCTAATTAGCAATTAGCTTCCTTACTGGTTCAATTAATCAAATTCATGTTAGTGTAACTTAAGAGTAAATTTAATAAAGTGATCAATTTTAATGCCTGAGCAGTTTCAGTAAATAAATTGTTCAACCTACTTACTTTTCTTGGTTTGGTGTCGAGCACACTGAGCTAGAGAGGTGATTCCTGCCGGCCCTCGAGGCTGAACCATGACCGAGTCTTGGTGTCCTCCCCCCAGCCCAAAGGCACAAAAATACTGTTGAAAGTATGTCTATTCCTAGTTACTTTGTTATGCACACTGAAGCACAGTTATCTGATTTAACCCTGTCGTCTTCAAGGGAAAATCTTAAGCCTTGCAGCCAGGATGTCACAATAGGGTATATAAAAAGACATTTATTTATTTTTAAGATTCACTTTTATGAATGCTGCTTTGTGGAAAGAGCTGCAAGATTGCTTTATTTAGGGAAATGGGACTCCATTTTTACTTTGTGGGGGTTTTGAATCAGTCAAAGTGATTTGTTTACTTCCCTAGAGGCTCTCGAAGACCAGAGGAGGACTTTCTAGCTAACGTTGGGCAGCACAGCTTTTTGCTAGGATAAGCACTGTGGTCTTCTCTGAAGAGGCTGAACAAAGCGTTCCCTGATACTCATTCTTGTAGCAGAAGCAGAATTGTTTGTCACAGGAGTTCCTCCACTTTATTTCTGGGATGAAACACTTCCAGCTGCATGAGTGGGGGACCGTGGGGGGGCTTTGAAGAATCAAAGTATCTTATGTGCTTGTACACCAACCAAACTGTACCAGGTATTCTGTACTTGGTTATGCTCATGCTGCAAGATTCATTAGCAGAGCACTTTGCAAATACAAAAACTGTTAACATAGCTTGATACAGTCAGCAGAAGTGGGTAGATTTTTCTTCCTCACATATATTTTCTGTGTAATGATTTGAGATTGATTAATCTCTCGAGAGCTATGTTTAGTCTCTCAAGCATTGCTTGTCTGCAGCAGAAGATGAACGTGGAATCCTAAATAAGCCTAAAATATTCTAGGCTATGACACATTTCTGGTGGCCAGGGCACACAGTCCAAGATGATTCTTTAATAAAGTCTGGCCTTTGGGAATGATGGAGAAGCAATGGGAATTAAGGCAGCTGACCTTTGCCTTCATGCCCGTCCCATTCCTCCTCCAGCCTGGTGTCCCTGGTTTTTCTGCTAACGTGCACTTAATGCCTGACATTGAACAGTTGGGTTACCAACATGGAAGTATTTTTTCCTGAATATGTAACTGATGGAATTGGAAAACCTGTGGCAGCAGGTCTGTCAGACACTGGCCCTTGTCTGACTCCAGTCTGCTCAATCTTACTGGTTTTGTGACAGATTGAAAGTGAAAACTTGTGTTCTGAAATATAAGTTTGAGATAGCAAAAGTCCAGAAGCACCCAAGCTGCCATTGTGTTACCTCACCATCACCCAAAGAAGTGTTTTTAAGTGGTAATTTGTTTTGCTTTTAGATCTTAACCTGTTTTAAAGACATCCTTATCAGAATGGAGTGCACAATATTGAAGTCTTGTGAAAGCTGCTCACTGTTAGCTGTCACAGCAACCTAAGCTGGTGTTGTTTTCTGTTCTGTTTCCTCTTCCCCTCTGCAGATTTCAGGAAACCTTACTGTGCCTTGGATTACAGGTTGTTCCAGAAAAAGAGCAGTAAGTATATTTCCATTTAAGTATCTAATTCATCAAGTGAATGAATGAAGTTTATAAAAATGGACTTTTGATGATGCCAGTTCTATTTACCTTGTATGTTTGGGGTTTTTTTCCTTTTATACTTACAAACACAAACTTTATCTGCAGACACAATGTTTCAGTTCATGTAAAGGTGACCTGTGTCTTAAAAAGCAGGTCAAGGTCATAATCCTGTGTCAAGTAATGTGATGCCCAGAGATGTGAATTGTGCTATTAGCTGAATCATAACATTTGAATTTGTAGGGACTGAGAGGTTAGAGCTCAGAATGCTTTTTTTGTATTTCAAGTGAAATCGTTGTTAATTGAGGCAACTGAAAGCTTTAGAGTAACTCCCTCTTCAGCTACTCTGCATGGCACAGATTAGTCCATGCTGTCTGGAATAACTTTATAATCTAATTTTATCCACATACATGTAATTCACATCAGGCAGAATCGGCCAGGTTGGTGCCCTGAATTCACACATGATCCCAAGCCATAGCACAAGGTATGAACCAGCCTTTGTCAGGAAAGTTCCTCTGTTCAACTCCTCTGTTTGATTACTTGTCAGCATTTCTGCTCAAGAGTAAACTGCTTCTTTTTGAAGACCGTGTTGATTCTGCTTGCTTAGCATGAAAATACACCCTGACCCTGCAGGTTGGACAGTACAACCCAGCTTTCAAGAGGCTGTTACATATTAGCCCAGCTGTATCAGGAGCAATAACAAGGGAGGTGGTTACCATCATACCAAACTTACCCTATCAAACCCCCCCAAACCACTGAGCTGTCAGTGTCCTGTGTGCTGCTTTGGCAGTGATGTCTAGGGAATGGAAGAACCTTTCCTTGCCTCCTTCTCCTTCCTGGACCGAGCACTTTTTTCTTTTTTTGTTATATTCAGTTCTCTTGTTTAGCCTTCTAAAGGTGTGAGTTCAGCAGTGTTTCCTGTGTCAGCAGGAATCCAAGGACCATCATATCAATTGTGTTTTCTCTCAGACTTTTGCTAGGTCTCAACTGTAGCACACTTCTAGTTTTCTGCATACTTTGGTAGTATCACTCCTGTTTGTATGGAGAACACTTTATAAGAGCATTTTCCAGAGGAACCAGTGCTTTTATACAAATCCCATTGTTGCTCATTCCATCTTTTTTTTTTTTTCTTTTTTTTCTGATCCTGCTTCTCCTGAGTAGGCTTTTTTAAATGTAGCCCCTTTCTGGAAGGCCCCTTCCCTCTCTCACTTAGTGACCTTTTAAAGCCCCAAGCAGCTGGCGAGTGTCCTAGAGTAGAGTTTCACTGCTTGGCTGAGCTGATTTCACAGCACATCACTGTTGAGAGGGGGAGGTTTTGCCCCCCCTCCCTGTCCCTGCTGGTGCACTGCCACCTCATCCTTAGCACTGGTGCCAGTATCAAATCACAAGGTAATCGAGGTCAAGCGTCTGACCTGTCAGATACATCTCCTTCTGCTGAGTTTGTCTGTTGTGAGTTGAACTTGCTGGGGGTGAGAGGAGTGCCAGAGCCAACTCCACAGAGGCAGCAGGAGCATGTGGCTGGGAGCAGTGAGGGAAGTGGGGCTGGATGCTCTCCCCTTGCTTCCCCAGCAGTGGGTGGGTTGCTGAGGCACAGTGCTCACAGATACCTGACACAAGCTGTAGAAGAAATTTCTTCAAAACCTTCAAGTACCTTTTTTATTAAGGATGGTATTAGGGAATTCTTCTTCCTTAGGTCTTTACTACTGTGTCTTGTTTGATCAATGAAATGTATAAAACTCACTGGTTAATGCACTCTGGTTTGACAATGTCTGTTTCCAGGTTTGTGGATGTGCTTTCTCCAGTTTCAATGCATCATTAGCCTTCTGAAGGACTTGGCACTCTAAAACTCCTGTGTACACACAGGTGTGGGACAACAAAAAGAGAGAAAAAGCTCCTAGTTCCTAGGAAACTTCCATCTCAAATGTGAAGTTCTTTTGAAGAAAGAGCATGAGGGAACAGAAATAGAATGGGTAGGGTTGTAGAACTGTGATTATGGCAATTACTGCCATTCAAACAGTAAAAAGACTAATCTGTATTTTGTTTAAAATGGATAAAATAGTCTTTTATACGCTCTGAATTTTTAATCTCTTGCCTTGATGTTTTGTTTTCCTTGCCCTGTCCTTCAACTGCATCAAGAGAGAAACGAAAACTGTGCAGTTCTGCAGAAACTCATCCTAGTCTGCTCAGCTATGCTGTGAAATGATGTAATCCTGACTGCTAATGAATATTAGTCTAGAAATATCACCCTCTCAGTTATTCATGAGAATGTCTTTGGAAATGAGGCAGTTCTGTATTCTGTCATGGTGTGTCTGCAATGCACTGCCCTTTACAAACGCATCGATTTTTGTTTTTTCGCAGGGTGGTGGAAGGATTAAAACTGCTTAAAGTCAAAGCAGTTCTACCTTTTGTTTTAAAACTACACCAATATTAACTTGTGAAGCTCTCTTCATTTGTTCACATTCCTCTCCTAGAAGGGCAGAGAGAAGAAAACTGTATTTTAGTCAAGTTTAGAGCATGTCTGAGCGAGAGAGTTTTCAGCAAGAGGGACTGCCAAGCCAGCCTGAAGATCTCTACAGGACTGAATTGTGAATGCTGTCCCTGTTCATGCCTTCTGTGTCATTTGGATAACCAGTTAATGTTTTTCCTCCTTCTGTGAAATATTTCACCTCATAGCTCAAGGCATTTCACTTTGTTAATGTTTCCATTAGAGGATAATAACATACATAGCGTGTCGTGACCTTCTTGCTGTGAACAGCACCTCTTCACTACTCCCAACAGCAATCCTTCAGTGAACGCAAAGGGAAGACAAGTCTTTTCATAGTTTCAGACAAAATACATCTTTTTATGATACGGTGTGCTGCACCTAAGTTCTGCAAGTCACCTAGGCTTATTGTATGCTGTGATCCTGCAGGCTGAGAAAAATGGCCTATCTGGGCAGGACCTGGAAAAGCAGGCTTTGTAGTCAAATCTGGGGAAGACATTAATAGATTAAGTAAGAATCATGGTAATTGCTGTCTAAAAATCAGTTTACTTTGAGGCTGAATGTTCACTATTTAACCAAATAGTTCAAAAGCTGAAGAAGGGTGAGTTGTAAGTTCATGTGGATTGGAGGTTACTTTTAGAAATAGTGCAGTGAGGTGACTGGAGTTCAGAGTGTAATTTTTGGCTAGACTGTTCTATTGTACTGATCTATCTTCTTTCTTCTTTCTCATTTTTTTTCTTCTTCTGAGCTGTGTTTGGTTTAGAAACATATATTAACAGAATATACGTAATTTTGGCTGACTGTTTGAGCAGTTACAGCTCTTTCCAAGCTGTGGGACTATGCAATATGTATCAGTCCTGCTTTATAGCAAACATCAAGATTGCCCAGCCAGTGGGAAAAGAAGCAAAGAGTCTCTCTTCCAGAAACCTGACAGCTTGTGCACAAACGGTATGTTAGCAGTAAAGTCCCAAGAGTGCCTTCAGGTGCTGTTTGGCTTGCAGTCCTTTTCCAAACACCTTTCTTTGCCTGAAGGCTGTGCAGCTTGCTGCTGTATCTTCTGTCCTATGAGCAACGTTGGCAGGAGCTTCTCGCTCCTGACCATTTGCTTTGCTAGGGCCCTTCAGGCGCACTTCTTCATCCTCAGAAGATTGAGGGTATCTTGTGGTGGGTACTTACCCGTTCATGTGATGAGAGGGGATATCAAATGAAGAAATAATAAGCTGAAGAGTAAGAGTAATGTTAAATGGTGCAGGTGGGAAAGGGGGAACGTATGTAGAATGATTGATTGATTCAGAAATAACTTATTACATACAAATCTTGAGATATGAATTGATAATCCTCCAAAAAAATCAGACATGAAGTAGTGTCAGAGTTCAGAGAGCTGAATGCTGGCATCATTAGGAATGCAGAACAAAGCAAAATAACCCTGCTCATAGAAGGATCTAGGGTTTGTTCCTACCTTGATTGTTGTGTGCACTTCTGACCTTCCCATCCCTCCTAAAATATGAGATGCAGTAGCAGTGATCAAAGAGTTGGAGCAGCCACACAGTGAACAACCAAACGGGCTGGATCTCTTCAGACATGAAAAGAGTTGACTGGAAGGGAGCGATGGAGTGTGATGGAGATCTCAGAAAATAGGAGAAGCATGGAGAAGAAGATACAAACTCATTTGTTCTGGTAAAAGAGTGGGTATCAAATGAAGCAAGGCTTAGATTGGCTGGAAAGGAGATTGGACATGTTTATTTAGAGTAACTTAGAGTAAGAAGTGCCTCCAATTTATAAGATACCCATGTTACTAAAGAGTATAGGAGGGACATGTCACTCTTTGTCCTATTCTCCTTTTTGCTAAACTTTAAAGAACCTTGAAAATGTGCAAAAGCAGTGAGATTTCTTGCTGTTTCTCCATGACGCAGTTCCTGAGTGGTAGTGACTAAAATTTGTTGTGAGAGGTTTGTTTGCTGGAAATAACCAACACCATGGAACACTGCATCCCAGAGCATCAGAACTGAGCTGTTAATATGATTTCACTGCAATGTAAATAATCCTCACTTTTTGTTAAGGGCATACAGTGCTCAGCTGCAGCATAAATGCAACAGCTATTATGTTTATGTTATAGCTCTCTTTCATATTTTTAACATGCCTTTTATTAATAATCTGAAGATTGCATATAGCTTTTGTTCATGTGGCCTGAAACATTCTCAGCTGATGCATAAAAACTGATCTAAAAAAGCTTGCTCTAATAAAAGGCAGGATAAGGACACTCCACTGCAATGCAATTATTCATACCAATTATAGACACTAGATTTGCACCACAAATATTGCATGCACAGTGGGTATTATGAAGGGCTTGGCCAAGTGCCAAGAATGTCTATAATAAACTGGGTCATCTCTTATAAGAATGTTGTTATTACACTTGAGAGGTCAGGGGATAAGCAGGGTTTAACCCTGCGCTCGGCAGAACTGCTGATTCAATTTGCTCACAAGGATTGCTTTTCATTGAGAGCTGATAGTCTATTTTTCTGCTGGAAGAAGCTTCTCTCTGCTTTTCAAACTATGGACAACAGAACTGGTAAATGGAAAAGATTCAGCAAACAGTTAATACTGCCGAGGGTAAAGCTGAGCCTCAAATCAGCAAGTAGTGGGGCTGAAGAGAGGAAATGAGAATTGTATTCATAATAGTTGTTATAATGAAGTAAAAATATGAACTGAATTGCCAGCTTGTCTTCAGCTGTGGAAAGCATTGTGCTGAATGTGATGCTTTTCGGGGTTATCTTGATACTTTTTTCCTATGCTAACTGATGCATAACCACCATTCTTATGATATTTGTAGGACTATGGGGTTTTTGTCCCTTCCTCAGTTCCTCTGTGACACTGAGCATGACAGGGTTATTAATGAAATGAATGGAAGTGTAGTTCTATGGTCAGGGTAGAAATGTACCTTTTTTTCTCACAAAAGACACTGGCCTCTGTAAGAGTGGGATGTGATTTTTGAGCAGCTTATGATGCAGGAGCCAAAGTTACGTACACCCTGTGTCGAGGGGGTGATGCTGCAGTTGAATGTGGTTTGTGATTTCCCCAAGAAATGCATGGACAGGCATGTGGCACAAAGGCAGTTGGTCTGGATCTAAACTTTGCACGAGCTGAGGTGTTACTTACACCTAGTGAGCATAAGGGTTGAGGAGGATCCTGTTATAGTGGTGCAGTGAGTAAAGAACCCCCCTCAGCCCTCTGAGGTACCATGGAGCAGCTCATGCTCCTGTGGTTCACTTCATGTGCAGTGACCTGCTGCCCTCTTAGCAACTTCTTTGTCAATCAGAGCCCTTGAGTGTCAAGAGTATTTCTTTTGGGGCACTGGTAAAGTTTCAAGTCCACAGACCTGATGGATTTTGTCTTTCATTGCTGCAAAGAGCAAGCAGCTACAACACAGCCCTGGCTTGTGCTGCTAGGATGGACCTTTCTGCAGTCAGTGCTTTCAGCTTTCCAGAGGCTCCATTCCTGCCCTCCTGGCTGTGTTCAGTAGGTTACTCAGTGCTGATCAGGGTGGGAAAAATGTGAAAATGAGATATGGACTCCCAAGGAGAAAGGTTCCAGTGGGATGAGCAGTACTACTGGGATACTACACTGACTGCCAGGGTGGGTTAAGCCAGCATCTTGGTGAGACTGCTCTCCTCACCCCTGAGGAGGACCTGGCTTCTCAGACCATCTCCCATTTACGTGCATTTGTTTTTCCCCTCAGCTTTGTTCCTGTTTTCTATACTCTTTCATGGGGGGTTGTGTTGTGGGTGTTTTGCTTTTCCATCTGTATCGTTTGAGTGGAAAAACTGGTTCCCCCTTTCTTTCTCTGGGCGGTGATCAGTACCAGCATGTTCATGTGCTGCTGCACGAGCTCTTCAGGAATGGGGGAAAGGATAAAGTACCTGGTGTGGCAGCAACTGCAACAAAAAAGCAAAAATACACATTGTCATCTGAAACACTACGGATTCTTTGTGACAAGGAGGTAAAACAAAATCTTTTAGTTCTTTTTTTTTGCATCTCACCATTTCCACAGTAAGTGGCTGCAAAAGATCTCTCTGGGAACATATCTACGGGAGAGTTCCTCTAACTTTGATGCATCTACTTTGTTCTGAGCTGTTGAGACTGACTCTACAGCCCTGGTCTTGCAGCAAAATTATACAGCAGTTGTGAGGTGAAAACCATTGAATGCTGTTCTATCTAATAAGAATTTTATTAAAACATTCATAGTAGATCATCAGAATTAATACACGTCCACCTAAAATTGAAGAGATGACACTGCTTTTTCTAAGTAATGTTTTTGAAGGTTGGGTGGTTTTGCCAAACTCTGCTTTCTCCACTTAAAATCCTGGTATTTAGCAAGTAAAAGCTGAGCAGCCTCTGCACCCTTCCTGCGGTGCCATCCCTTTGGTAGCTCCACAGTCCATTATTGTGTCTTCTGCTATCGTGGGATCCTTTTGCGTGATGCAGATATAAAGCTTTTCTGTTACCTCGGTGTTCTTGCCCTGTATTCTTTCAGTAGAAGCAGAATTTTCTGAGATAACTGGAAAAGCATGTGGCAAGCAGGAACCTGAACTTACAGCAGCATCAGCTGTTTTTCCTTTGGGCTTTGTTCTGATTTGGCCATTGCCACAAACCAGTTGAGAGAAGACAACAGTAGCCAGGGTTGCTCCCTTACATTTGCAGTAGTGTTAGGCACCTTTTGCTTCTCTGATTTCACCCCTCTGCTGGGGAGGGTGAATTTCCACGGCACATTCCAGGGGGTTTCTTTAAGCCGTGCATATTAAATATGAAGAATTCTCTGTTTTATTTTCCTGATGAGTGCAGGTCACAGGGAGCTGTGTGAGTGATGGGTTGCTGCAGCAGTGTCATCAGTGTGAACACTCCAGAACCAACAGCAAATATTATTTATGTCTAAAAAATGCTCAGTATACTTTAGAAGGTGAAGTTCAGGAGAGCAGGACGGGCCAGAGTGACTTGTTCCTCCAGCTACACTGAGTGTTGCTATCACGCTCCTTACTGCCTTCCCTTTCCTCAGCACTTGGCTGCCCCTCCCTGACTACAGAACAGGGAAGAGCTCTTCCCATCACTTTCAGATGTTACAATCTGTTTTGCCAACAGCTATAAAAGGAGATCTTGCTGTAGCCATGCAGGAGATAACAGCACTTTTGTTCTTTGAGAATGGCTCATGGGTAGGAAGAGCACGGGTCAGGTGTACGGGGATCTGCTGGGGGTGAGTGGGCAGCAGGGACTCAGCTTCATTCTGCAGGGTGCTCTTGAGGTGAAGTCCACTCACTGCACTTTGCTCATCCTAGAGCAGCCTTGAAATGTGCCAGCTGGATTCTTTTTGGATTAAAACAGACTGCAGCATGCCACTTGGTGTGGAGGAGAGGGCTTGGTGTGCCCACCGCTCCTGCGCCTCCTGCTCGCTCCTCGCATGATATGGCAGCTAATGGATGGGCAGGATGGAAACAGCTTCTCTAATTCTGTACTTGAACACACAAAAAGATAGCCAAGAAAAGAATCTGAGTGCCTGGTAGCAGTTAGTAATGGACTAGATTTGAAAATAACTGGTACATTTCTTTTACTGGACCACCCAGGACTTTTTTAAGGAAACAAGATTTTCATGCTCCTGTTTTATATTCATATGTTAAGGAAACTAAAGTGCTTCTAATATTTTGAGAAAGTCATTTTTAAAAGAAGAAAATGGCAAAGATTACCATATTCTGAAGATTAACAAAGATTAAAATGGATAACTGTACAAGACTGTCAAATGCTTCCAGTTCTGCAACATTTCGTATTATTCCATTTTGAAGTTATTTCATTCTAACTCTTAACAGTCTTTAAATGAACATACCCAGATTTCAGGTACAGAAATAATGATTGTGTTACAAAATTCAACTGACAGATTTGGTGCCTGTGGCCACTACTTACTAGTGCAGAATTCATTGTTGCATTTACGTACTCCTTAACAGCAGCAGAGATGTCAAGCATGGGCTGGTATGAAGAAACCATAGATTTTAGTTAAAATTCTGGGCTAAAAACTTTTGATAAAGCTTTTAAGTTCTACTATTGAGTGATTCTGTATGCCCACAACACCTCAAGAAGCAATAGGATGTCTAGGATTTGTTGCTCAGTGTTACTCCTTATATCAGTAATTCACTATCACATATTCTGATAAATGTACACAAAGAGTTAGGGAACTCACAAATGAACAGTGGAACCAATTTAAACTCTGAAGCTTACCAAATAAACATTAAAATATTCCCTTTAGGAAGTCAGAATCCTTTGAATTATGCATGTATTGTAGTTTGCAGTAAGATAAAAGAACTCTAGGTGGGGGAGGGTGAGAAAGTTGAAAAGCCTTAAGGAATAATTTGCATAAACTGGGTGGAGAGAGTAAACAGAACAAGGGGGGAAGGAGTTATTTTCAGTAAGGTCTTACAGAATGAGATAAAACAAATTAAAAAAAATCAGGTGGAGTTGAAACAAAGCTGAAGTGCTTTAAACTTACATTAGCACTGCCATTGCCTTTAAAGCAAATCCCAGGGAATTCTGTACTGCCCTGGATAAAAAACTAAACTAAAAAAAAATAAATTCTTAAGGGAGAATTAAAAGAGAAGAGCCATGAAGACAGTGTAACATGTGTGTCTTACCATATGCAAGACCTCTGGAAATTAAATGAACAGCATAAGCAGAATTTTTTAAAATCTAACAGTATTTTTTTTATCTTACAGTTACAGGACCGCACACAATTTAGTGACCGAGACTTAGCTACCCTAAAGAAATACTGGGACAATGGCATGACCAGCCTGGGCTCAGTCTGCAGAGAGAAAATTGAAGCTGTGGCTGCAGAATTAAATGTTGACTGTGAAATAGTGCGGGTAAGAAATCTAGAGTCTTCCCATGTCTTGTCGCAGAAGCAAAAATAGGACAGATGAAAGCCTTTAAAAATTTCATGAGGAAGCTTGAAATAGATTTCACGTATTACATAATGAATGACCATGTTGGGAAGTGCTCTCTTGCTCTTTTCTGCAGTCTAAATATAGAATAAAGCCCTCAGGTAAGAGTCTTGTTGATCAGAAGTAGCACTATGAGCCATTTGACATTCTCTTTAGACCTGAGTAAGAGCTTAAGTAAAAGTGTTTCAGTTTTTAGGGATATCCTAGAAGACTGAAAAGTGCTATTTATATTGCTACTAAGAAAGAAAAAAGCCTTTCTAAAGATACAGGGGAAAATATTTCTTATTAATGCTTATAGGAAAAAATAATTGTAAACGTATGAAAAAAAACCACTCAAAATAGCAAAAAAATGCTCTACAAGACTGTCTTGAAGCCAGGCTGAGATGTGATAGAGAGCAAAGGGTGCTGTGCAGAATTCTGGGTCACTTCAATTTGCTAGCCCATATAGGTGTCGTTGAGGAAGGATTACTTTAGAAAGCACAGGTTTGGTGCAGATAAACTGAATCCTGGGAACCACCCATCACCGTCTGTTCCAGAGGTTGGGAAGCTGGGTACAGCACCAGCTGTGGCCACCATGTTCCCAATTAGCAGACCTACACCATCACTCAAGCCATGGGTGCTTCACTTGCTCAGAGTGTTTCCACTTCTCAGAGAACAGCCTGGCTGTCTGCATAGAATCATAGAATCATTCTGGTTGGAAGGGACCTCCAGGGTCATCAAGTCCAACCTTTATCCCATCATATTCCTAACCATCAGACCACTAGACCATGGCCTCAAGTGCCTCATCAACCCAATTTTTGAACACCCCTAGGGACAGTGACTCCCTGCAGTCAGTATAGAAACATGATCAGAGTCTTCCTTTCCCTCATAATGGGCATGACAATCGTGACTGGTCCTTTCAGCCTTTGTCCTCTTTTTCCACCGCTTCCTTAAAGTTCTGACATGGCTACGAGAGCAGCACTAGGAGCCCTCGTGTCAAACCCTTCCTTTGTGGAGATCTCTCTGGGCTTGGTGTATCAAACCCGTGCCAAAGCTGCTTTCAGTATTGAACACTAATCTGGATATTTACTTACTTGTTTTCCTGAGCACGTATGAATTATAAAAAAGTTTAAATTGTACTTTTGGAGGCTGAAAAAAGATATTCTCTGTAGAGAATAAAGCTGCTCCGTATTTTCCAAGGTTTGCTTTCTGAAAGGTGAAGCTGTTTCCACTTACAGCATCCCAAAATGGGGACTCCTGGGTATGGCATACCTTATTCACACTCATGTTTCACCTCCCTTCCCTTAAGAACAGCCTTGTGGACATGCCCAGGGTGACAGTGTCAAGTTCTGTACATGGCTTTCGACAGCATCTGCTTGAAATGCTTTTGTCTTCAGGGCAGCTGCACTGGGCTCTGATCAGCTCCAGACTCTCTGGCATAACCTGTGTTAGACCATACACAAATTAACCAAATTATTTCTTCTCTTCATAGTAACTAGTGTTCTTACCAGTATCTGTCCTCCTCTGCAATTTTATTCCATAGTTTTTGTACTTCTGGTAGGAGAGTGGACTTGGAAAGTGGCTGCTGGTTGTACCTTAACGTCACACACATTTGCACCCTCAAATGTCTTTCATATGTTCCCAAGACACCAAAAAAACCCCATTACACCATCTTTAAGTGTGTGAACTCTGGCCAATACTTAATTAAGCTTAGAATATTTCTTTTGCTTACATTATAATTATTGCTGATTACATTTGGGGGGGGGGCCTGCAGTTACTTACACATTTTTGTTTCTATTTGTCTTAACTAATTTTATTCATTCATACTGAATTAGCATCTGAAAGCAGAATAGGCTTCTTGGCAGTGAGACACTAGAGATTTGAGAAAGACAGATGACAGCTATCACACTCCTCAGAAATATATGAGGAATATAAGAAAAATGCATGATGATTTTTTTTTTATAGAACGTAGAGCTTTCATTCATGAGAGGTCAAAAGCTGCTCCTGGGCACCCACCACAGGGTAAAGACACCTCCTCCTATTCACGGGTTAAAGACACCTCCTATTCCCCAGAAGCTCATCAGATTAAGGCTGGGTTACTGAAGGTGTTGCTCCAGTCTGAGTTTAGCAGCAAAGCCAAGAGCTACAGCAGAAGGGCCACTGGTCCTTCCCAGCTGTCTAACGGGGCTTTGGGCTTGGTCTAGACCCAGTTTATGATCCAGACAGACATTGGAAAAACAACTCAGAATATTCCATCTCTATTTTTTTTTCAGTTAAGTGGGATTTCTGAAGGCTCAACCTAGGGTCTTTCTAGCACATTGACACCCTGACCTCAATATCTGGAGAGCTGAAATTGTGCTTCTCAACTGGCTCCCTGCCAGTCCACTTAACTTGGAAGTGGCCTGAGGGCAGCCGTGTGCTGGCTCCTTCTGCCTGGACTCCAGCCTTTCCTCTCTGACTCTTGCTGCTCATCTGTTCAGCTGAAGCTGGGGAAGCTGCTGCTGAGTTCATTGCTGGCTGCCATAACCAGGCTTAGTGAGTCTGATCACAGGCACTTCACAGATGTTGTCTGAAGTTCTGAAGAAGGTGATATTTTAGGGATATAATTAGAAATACTAAGCTGGTTTCCTACATAGAAATACTAGTCTGCTTTTACACTTACCATTTTACTGCTCCAGAATATTCACTGTTAAACATAGCATGCTGGTTATGGAAGTTTATTACTTTTCCTTCCCATTTTAATTTGAGACACTATAAAATTTGTTCTTCTTCTATGACATATTCAGTATGTTGAATGAAAAATTTTCTGCTTTGAAGGGTATGTAAAAAGACAAATGAGATCTACCTTTCCCAAGTGCCTCAAATCTTTGCTGAATTTTTTAGAAAAAAGGGACAGATTAGCTTTTAAATTTTGTAGTTGTTAGCACTATTTACTCCTGTCATGAAACTATGAGAAAAATTAAAGAATGGCAATACAGTGTTTGGAAAAAAAGAGAAACGGGTCTGGAAGGGGCTGGTTTTTTCCCCCTCAAACTGTGTATTATGTACAAAAATATCTAGGTAGCTTTCTGTTTTGCATTCTTCAAAGAGAACAGTCAGCAAGGTGGGACAGCAAATATCACCCAGCAAAAATGATTTGCCAGAAACAGTGCCAAGCATGTCATCCTTTAGTGAGTTTCAGCTTTAAAAAGTTTGGGGTTTTTTTTCAAAGCTGACAAAGCATGAAGCTATCTTTAGTAGTTGGGGCTGCTGTTAATATTTCTGAATTTTTCTATTTGATAATGAAGGTATTATAAGCGAAATGTTTTTACTGACTTTTTCATGCTGTCAGAACAGTTGTTGAAGTGGGATGGGGAAGAGGAACAGTGCAGGTATTTCTGAAGTAAACCAGAGTAGTGGTTTATAGTCTATCTTTAAAGAAAAAAAAAACCCTATGCATTTTAATGTGTTTGGTAAACTCTGATGGACCACAGACCTGATGGGGAGGGAGGTGTGTTTGGCCATGCCATGATCATATGTTTTCAAACCCAGGAACTGCCTGTGCTTTCTAGAGATATCTTTAATTGTAACAGTGCAGAAATTCCAGCACTGAGCGTGCTTCTGAACGTAGCAGTGACCATGCTGTGTGCACGTTGCCATCACAGGGATCATGCACATTGTGCCCGTCCTGGCTGGGCCAGAGTGTGGTCAGGTCCTGGAACAATGAGGATGGTCCCACTAGTGCTGTCAGCACTGCTTCTGCTGTGGTTTAGGTGGTGTGGAAGCGGGAGGAGAGCCAGGGCAAGAAGACTAGAAATTGGGAGTTGGCAGAGAAATTGATTCCTGGCTCTCAGAAGGAATTTTGGATGCCAGTGGAGCACTGACTTGGGTGGAACAGAGTGTCTGGGTACAAGAGCTGTTAAGTAGAGTTGAAATTGGGTGTGAAGTCAAAAACCCAATTAATGCAAAGGAAGGGAGACAGTAAAGAGGTGAAGAGTTGCAGACAATTCTTATTACGTCTTGTTAAACTCTGTTAGTTTTTAGTAATTTTTACTGTAGACTTTTCTTTATCAGAAAAGGCAAGTTAATTAATGCTATACAGATCCACTTGGAGAATAGTGAATATTTTGGTTTTTTGAGACCGTCAGTTTTATTGATGTAAACAGAACTTAAAGCATCCAGACCCATCTGATTATTAATGGATTTCCAAGTTCCTTGGTCCTGGACCTGGTACATCTCCCACCACTGTTTACAGCATGCTCTTACATACCTTACTGCAAACAATGTTTCTTAAAGACTTGGCTTCCCACCAAAGAGGACTGAAGGATAATATTGCTCTGAACTTGGGTCTGCCAAGTTACATTCTGTCATCAAAGTGCAGTGGTGTAGAGCTACCACTTAGGAGAATTTCTTCTGTGCTGTAGGAAGTCCTGGAGCAGGTGGGGCGTTTGGGTCATGGGGAGCTTTAGTCCCCTTGTGGAAGTTGCAGAGTGGGAAAACCTGGATCAAAGATCTTAAGTTAAATTCATTGAATAATTTAGTTGGGGAGAGACCTTACAAGGTCACCTTATCCTACTCTTTATTTAGAGCAGGTCTAACTTCAGAGTTAGGTCAGGTTTCTCAGGATGTTGTCCAGTAAAATGTTGAGTACCTCCAAGGTTGGAGATGCTGAGACTCCTGTGGACAAACTGTCCAGTGCCTCATTGTAAAGCATTATTTTTTCTTAATCCCAGTCAGAACTTCTCTTGTTGCAACTCATGACTGTTGCTTCTTTTCCTTTTGCTGTGCACCTTCCCTTTTCCCTTGTGTTGGAGGACTGAACCTGGACGTGGTATTCCAGGAAGCAGCCTTATGAGGGTCAAGATGGGGGAATGATCACCTCCCCTGAACTGCTGGCTACGGTCTTGTTCCTGTCGTATAGATGTGCTAATTTCACTTGGTTGTGGGCCTGTTGCTTTTGTTATAGTTTCTGATTTCATTCATGTTTATTTCTCTTACAAGACTTGGATTGGGAATCGAAGACGGAAATATCGTTTAATGGGGATTGAGGTCCCACCCCCTAGAGGAGGTCCTGCTGATTTCTCTGATCAATCTGAATTTGTTTCTAAATCAGCACTTAATCCAGGAGAGGAAACTGCTACTGAAGTGGGGGATGATAATGATAGGAATGATGAAGTGTCAATCTGCTTATCTGAAGGAAGCTCACAAGGTATTTGAAAATGCAGTTACTACTGTGCATATATTTTTAATTCTGTGCAGTGTGCATGCTGTGGATTCTCTGTTGTACACATTCAAAAACATCTGAAAGAGTGTCTGACAGTCACAAGTTACCTACTTGGGCCATACTGAAGGTACTGTTTGGTCTCTTTCTTCTGCTTCTCTCCACATGAATTTTTTTGGTTTGCTGTCACAAAGCTGGCAGAGACCTTTTATCACCAGACCCCTGCTTCTGCTGGATTCTTCCAGAGTTCAGTGACAGGTTCACAATTTGCTGATGCAACTGAGAGATGGACAGACAGTACAAATGTACAAGTCCCACTTCCTTAGGAAGCCAGGTTTGAAAAAATGCTGTTAGCTGGCCAGGTCTACCCAGCCAGCTTGAATATCCACTCCTGTCAGCCTGAGCCACACCAACACTCGTCATCTAAACAAGCACTAATGAGTGAACCTGCCCGCTCTGTGCTGTGTAGTTACAGTTTTCCTGATGCTAAAACTCATGCTGATGAGAGAAGTTCAGAGGATAGATTAGCTCAGACTTGTTCTTGAACTAAAAGAGCTTCACAGGATGTCAGAGTGTATCAGAACTTGTGCTGTGAAGCTGTCTGTGGTGTGTGTATGGGTCTGACAAGCAAATAAACCATCAGAAAAGATCAAAGTCAGTAGCAGGGGACTACTGAGAGCCTCAGAACTGCACATGCAGGGTGCCTGTGCTGTCAGTAAATTGCATGATCTTGAGTGATGAGTGTCTTGAACTTAATTCCCTTACCCCACCTCCCAGAACCTCGTGGCCACATTAAGTCAATCTCTCCCTTTCCCCCTTGCACACCCTGGGCCCAGGATGGGTGAGCTGCTGCTCAGCACAGCCACTGCCTTCCCCAGCTCAGCTAATTGCTCCCAGTGCTTCTGATTAGGGGAGATCAATAGAGCCTTTGCTCTCCAAACTAAAAGACAGTCTGATCTAGTGCATGCTATTGCAGCTTAATGTGCCAGACTTGATTTTGTCATCTTGTCTGAACAATTCAAAGGAAAGAACTAGGAAAATGGAGAACTGCTGGGAATGAATTGTGATAGCTTTGTCATGTTCTACTGTAAAGAGAAAAAGATGATAAAGAAATGGGTCAAGTGATTGAAAGCCAAGTGAGATGCAGAATCTAAGAGTCCTTGATTTGCCTGAGGTGTGGAAGGAACGGATTTAGTCAGAGCTGCTTGAAAGAAAATGGTGACAGGGGAAGAGTCCAAATTCTCTGTAGCTTAAAATGAGGAATATCACCACATTTATTGAACGAGGCTTTCATGAAACAAGATAAGGCTGTAAAACCATGAGCAGATTATTAGGTGAAGCTTAAGGAAGCGTAAGAAAACCACAGGATTTCCACAGCACCCAGGAATCCCACTCTCATTCCTTTATTCTACCACAAGAGTTATTTCTGTTCATTTCTCCAGCCCAAAGAGGAGGTTTCACTGCTGCAGCTCAGCTTATTGTGAACTTCCTGGGAAATTTTCCACCAATAAGCCTGTGTTCTATTCACTCACAGATACAGGATTGGTTTAATGTTTGAGAGCTGTAACTTCTAGTCCTAATTTATAAAAAAAAACCAAAAACAAAACAACAAAAAACACTCTAAGGCAGGAAAAAGATATTTTTAGTCACCTGGTTAAAGTGTTGATGGCACTTGCTTTTAAAATGAAGTGTGTAAATATATATAAAAAAAAGCTGTACTCTGATGCAAAATAAGCATTAAAGTTCTCATAATGCCTTCCTTTCTTAAACGTATGTTAATTAAATCCATACTTTGTGTAAGGGAACACAGCTCTGTGGAAGCCATTGTGGCTGTGCCAGCTTATATTAGCTGAGGATGAATATTTAAAGAGTTGAAAGTGCTGTAGGGAGTTGCTTTGCTTGGCTGTGGAGTCCAAGTGGTGACTGTCAGGGTTATGGAGCGACTGGTGCTTCAGACTGTCCCGGAGTCCCTGAGGCACATCTTCAGTGACCTTCACTGCACCCATTTGCACCCATCTGCTTTTGCTGCCAGCAGAAATTGTCCTCTGAAGTTGTGGCCAGTGGCAGATTAAATTAATTTGAGACAACTTCAAATACAACTTTCTCAGTTTGGAGATATTTTACTGGTAAAAAAGTTATTTAAAACAATAACTATCTCTCTATGGTCTGGCCTAAATGTTATCCTCTCTTTGCCAGTGTTGATAATCTCCAGTTAAATCCCATCAGCCCTGTGTGTGCAGGAGTGATAACACCCCTGTATCATCACCTGCCCTCTCTCACAGTGTCCCACACCAACCTCTGCTGCCCATTCACTCCCCAGGCCCCCTCTCCTCTTTAGGTGATGGTGAGTGTTTGACCTTCCTAATGCAACCTCTGCCCTCTTCAGAACTGTGTCATTTTACTAGCACTAGGAAGCAGTGTGTTTCCAGTTAAAAGCCTAAGTATTAATGGCATCATTTAAGTTTTTTATCATATCAGTCTTGCCTCTGTGTTCTGTTTCATTCCCTGATTTGCTGTTTCTATCATCAGTTTTCTTCTTAGCAGTATATTAATATGGAGAATTAAAGTAAATCTGAGAAACATACTTAATCATAGGGATGAGGAGCCTTATCTTTCTTTTTGCACATTGGCTGTAGTCAGGGCTGATAGAATCATCTTTGCTTGTGGTTGAAATTTAAGGATAAGATTTGCTCTGGTTTTGAGTGTGGACTTTGCTTATGCACAAAGACAGCAGCATGAGGAAGAAACATTTGCCATAGAAGAATGCAATAATCTGCTTGATCAGTTTTTGGTTCAAAACTAATCAGTGTCTGCAAGGAGGAGGTGGGGTTCTGGTAGGTTCCCTATAATTTCAGGGCATGCAGGATTTTTCATGTAGTAATTTATTTTAATTTGAAAAAAAGAAAGTTCTGCACACTTCTGATGTGAAACTCTTCATCACTTCTGAATATTTCAACCTGAACCTAAAAGTAGGAAGGTTTTGGTACATTGCAAGAGTGTAACTGATAATTTCAAGTAGTGTTTGGCAAGACTTTGCCCTTGAATACTTGTGATATGTCTTTTTTAATAAGACATAGAGTATTTTTTATGAAGAGACATTGGTAATGTGACTTTGCTTTTGTATCTAGCAGATGTGACATATTTAGTGGTAAAGACTATTAATGTTCCTTCAGCATAAAATTGGAATGAAATCTGAAAAGCTGATTTATTTCTGCAGAAGAGACGAATGAAGCTCTTCAAAATGAAGAACTTGGTCACAAAGATGATGACCAGAACCCAGTATCTACTGATAATGTGGTATGTACACCTTTCCTTTGCCACTAACGTGACCTCCTGAATTGCTACTGTTGAGGTTATGGTCCAACACTGGTGTTTCTCACTAGGTGAAAACTTCAGTTGACTGTACTGAGAGTCCTTCCTTGTTGGTTTGGCCCTAAAGAAACTGTACCAAAAGTACTGAAGCAACACAACTATGTGCATTCAGCAGAAATTGAATTATACAGCTGCTTCTGTATTAGAGCAATCCCAGTGTTCTTCTCGTAGAGTGCAAAGCAGTAGTGCTCTGTGAGTACCCAGTGTAGTAAACCAGTAAGAATAAAAAAACCCAGAATAATAATTGAAAATGGTTTTCTGTAGCTTTGAGAAATTCAGGTATCTCCAGTGCTCCCTCTGTTGCTGACCTTGAATATCAGGCTGGGGTGGGGATCTACTCTTCACTCCCAGACCCTCGACAGGGCATTTTTTAGATGTTTCTTGTTTCCCCACTTGCATTCACATGGAGTCAAACACAGTTGGTTTTGCTGTTTGTAATTGACTGCAGTGAGACAAGGAAGGGAAGGCAGAGGGAGGAGTCATGGCAAATAATGCAATATATCCCCTTTGTTTAGCCTGCCTTCTCTCAAATTAGAAGAAAGGAGAGGAGGAAGAGAAGAGAAGACCCCAAGTGGTAGGGTAATTTTTATCTTCCAAGTTCTCTGCAGAATGAACAGGTGATGGTTCCAGTTCCCAACTGCACTCACTGCAGTCAGAGATCAAACAGCAGCTCAGAACATGGCTAGAATATGTGTTATGTTAATCACACACAGCTTAAGTGGGAAACCAAACAGCAGATTCCCTTCCCTCTGTATATGGAGGAGAGAACCATTTCTTTCTTTTGTGGGTATATGGTCATCATCTGTGTAAACTGGAATCCCAGGGCTGTATTGCCTGTGGTTGCCTCAATAGAAGCAGCCACCCTTTTTCCTTTCTGTTTACCATAACAGCCTGCTGTGACCTTAGATAGAATCAGGCTGAGTTTCAGCCTGATGTGCTTACCCTGGACACGCAGAAAGTAAAATGGCAAAGGGAAAAGGTTTGCAAAGGTGTTGTCCGAGAGGCTCAGTTCTCCAGTACCTGAACTCCAGCATTATATAATTTAATATAAGAAGAGGGGGGGAAGAAAGAGTAGTGTTTTCATACTCTTCTGAAAACACTGTAACAAGATTTTTTTTAAATGTGTGCAGTTAAAATTGGACTAACATACATCGGGCTTGCATCAGAGAGATGGTTTTCTCATTTGAAATTCTAATCTGTTCTTCCCCTTGCTATCTTAAAATGTATAATTATAAGAGAGACAGTGTGAATGTTTGGCATTTATTGAGAGACTCTTTCCTCAAGCTGAGTCTAAAACCAAAAATATTTGACTCACAGTGTTACTCAGGGTATGATATAGCAGCAGATCTTCGTGGCATTAAGCCTTTGAAATGTTATCACTTCAGCTGGGTTGTCAGACACTAAAGCACAGAAAATGTGCTTTACCCTCCCTACCTTCAACACATACTTGGGAGCTTGGTGTGTACTGCTAGTGAGAGACTGTTAACTTCTCTTGAAGGATTTCTCCGTGGTGATTAAAAGGAAATTTCTGACTGAGCTGCAGGCAAACAGAAGATACACACACACATGCTGCAGAGAAGAAACCTCCTCTAAAATAATGCCCCAAGAACTAACCACTAAAGTGTACAGTGCCAGTGTGGGCCCTTGCCTGCATTGTAAAAACAGAGGAAAATTTCTTTATCTTATCATATACAGTCTCATAAATGCTTATGAAACAATGAAAATAGTAAAAAAAGCCCAAACCTCCCTTCTTACACTGCTGCTGCTTCCCTCTCAAACATGCTGTGAGATTTCCAGTTTCGTCTGTGCAGTTACCCTTGTGAGTTCTTGGTAAAAGATGCTGTTCTTACCACCAATTCCATTTCATTCTGTCTGTTGGAACCTAACTTAGGTAAGAATAAAAATTAAAATCTCATAGGTGCACTAAAAACTTGTAAATTTTGTGTTTTCTCCTGTTGAAACAATCTTTTAACATGATTTTCTTACACAAGGTTCTCTGTTGGGAAGAAAAACAGAACATGCAAGTGGTAAAAATGTGAATCTTTTAGAACTTAAGATATGATTGGAATGTACTTCTGAGCACTAAACAGCATTAAGGTTGGCCTTGAACACTGGACTTTAGATACCTTTAGAAACCCCAGATAAAAAGGCCCCAAGAATTCTTCTGAATTGAGTGAAACTGCCCCAGTGTATTCACTTGGAATTGGCTTTGTGTCTGCTGCTCAGGGCTTTTGACTTGCACTATGGCCAAAGGAGACCTCTTCACTTTTTTAGGCAAGAAATAGGTCAGTTCAGACTTGCCTGTCACTTGCCATAAGATCTGTTTTGTTCCAGAGGAATCAACTTCCATAACCTCCTTGGCCCTGCAGGGTGGCTTCAGCAAAAGCCTTGCAGAACAACCGCAGGCTTTTGCGGGCTGTAATGGGATCTGGGGTGTGACCTGATGCCAGCAGCAGGGTGGCACAGAGCTCCTCCTCCCTACACAGCCCGAGTCACCATGGCAGCAGCTCAGAGCAGGGACAGCTTCAATTAGGATCCTTCCTTGCTCTTGTGGCTGAGGTGCATGATTGCCATCTAATGGGGGCTCCACAATTGAGAATTTCTCAGGAGTGAACAGAAGGCCCCATTACCCTTGTGCTTTCCTGGAACTCTGGGATAGGGATTGTTGGGTTTTTCTGTCTATCAATGCATTGGAATATTTGGAATGAACTGTTTGTTTACTTCTGTTTCAGAAAATAGAAATTATAGATGATGAAGAAAGTGATATGATAAGTAATTCTGAAGTGGATCAAATGAGTTCTCTCTTGGATTATAAGGTGAGTAATGAGCCTATGAGGTGCTAAGCAGGATAGTACTTCACAGATGGTTCAGATGGGTTTATATCTGCAAGGAATCCAGAAAAGGCATGTGGGAGCCTGGGACTCCTCTGCTTTTATCAGGAAGTCATGGTTCCCAGATATCATCCCAGCAACCACATCTCCTCATCCCATTCACAGCCAGATCACCCATATTCCAACCCAGAGGGAGGGGGGAAAAATCCCATTTCTACAGAGCAGTTACATGACTCCAGCTGCAGCCACCTGCAGCTCCCACCACATGTCCCAGAGTAATTTATTTAGCCTCTAAACCAAAACTTCCTTTTTTTGTGCAAGAATTGTTCTTTGGAGCATCACAGCTCTTGTGCACGCAGTGTGATGCTGCAGTGCTGGAAAGGGACATAACGGCTGGAATCCTCTAATAAAATGGGGGGATCTGAGAAGAAGTCAGTCTAGCAATGTGGTGCAGCTCATGTCTGGAAGCAGTAGTTGCGGGAGGGAGGAAAAGCAGTTGGATACCTGACAGCTGCTGTCTTCTGCCAAATGGGAAAGGTGGTGCATGTGTTGCTGCTCTCGTATGAGTCTCCACAATTCCGTATTGCATGTTTTTATCTGTGTAGCTGATTGGTTTTACTTAGGAAACGGGTATGTTCTACTAATGATAGTTACTGAAATAATAAATAGATCATCTTTTCAGAACAAAAATCACTCATCAAGCAGTGTTTTCCTGGTAAGGGCAGTGGAGAATGAATATGGGGAGGAAATGACCTTTTCTTAATGTCACCTGTCACTGCAGTGAAAGGCTTGTTGTGACAGCATGCCCTACAGAACCTTGTTTGTTGCTTTGGTTTTTGACATTACTGATTAGTCTTTGTGTCTGTGTATTTTCTGTGGAACTCTGAGTTCCTTCAGCTGGGCAAAATCCATTGCTAAATAGGCAATTTCAAAGTTTCCATCTGCAAGAAATGCATTCGGCTGATGTTCTGATGAAAGCCTCAGAATCGCAGCCCAGATATTTCTGTCCTATTCTCAGAGCTGTTAGAACCTGAAGCAGTGTGGTGAGCAGTTTTAACTGAAGAAATGTGAAATTTTTTGGGGGGAAAAAAAGAAAACAACTATTTTTCAAGGCTTGTTGCAAACCTTCCAGTTTGTGGTGCAGTCTCACCTTTTCATATCAACTAAACCTGAATTACAGCCACCCTAGCAAGTGTAAGCATGCATATCAGAGCGCAGTTTTGTGTTATTAAAAAAATTTTCACCATTAAAACAAAATGCCAGCTTATAAGTTCACTATTGACATGTGCTTATGTAATTATTTGCTGCCACCCAAACCAGCCATCAAGGAACATTTTGTATGCAAAACTGCCAACCTAATTAATCACATGGTAGCATAAGCAAGAATGGGTTTTTTTCTTGCCTCTGTAAATGCAACACTTCACATGAATTATCTGTGAGCCTAAATGCTTTCTTTCCATTTGTATTGTGCACTGCTAACACCTCTGTATGGCTGTTTTTTCATTCTTGCCTTATGGAGGATGCACATTTGGTGTTCCTATGCAGACACCTTTTGCAGAAATGCACAGTGGCTTTGATCTTGAGAAGTGAACTGTTTGTTTAGGCTATGTCATCTTTGCAAAGGTAAATAACCAGAGAAAATGAATTTTAGCTCTACACTGATCAATGGATTTAGCATTTGGATCTTGCATACCAATCAGCTGGTGAGTTTGAAGGAGAAGAGAAATTTGGAATAAATTGGAGTACTTACCAAACCTGAATTTTTAATGAAGAAGTTTGTTATTTTTATATTAAGTGATTTGCAAGTACAGTAAGATGTATTTCTGTACAGATTGGGAAAATGCCTTTTTAGCCACAGCATGCACATTATTGATATTTCTCCATTCTGTAAATACATTCCTATTTATTCTGTAACCCCAGAGGTCTTGAGGAGGTTGGTGAACTGACACCTCATGATACATGTCAAACTGGGCTGTGCTGGTGGGTGCCATGTTTTAATTTGTGGTAGTTACATGTGTCTTATGGAAGATGATGAGAAATTAAGTGGCATCTGCATCTACAGGTTTAGTGTGACACTGCTGGTCATTCATCAGGAGCCTCTGTTTGTATCCTAAGTGCATTGGGCTGTAATTCTACAATTGTAGAAGTTTTGACTTAACACTGGTTTGGGCAGGATTCATAATGAACACATTTTTACTTATTTTCACTAAACCCATTCAGTTTCAACACAAGTGTGTTTCGGTGTCATTAAAGGGAGGTGGTGCTGTTTATTATTTGCAGAACTCTATGTAATTTCCCCCCCCCAGAATGAAGAAGTCAGATTCATTGAGAACGAGTTGGAGAATCACAAGCAGAAATATTTTGAACTACAGACATTTACTCGGAGTTTGATACTTGCTATTAAATCAGATGACAAAGCACAGCAGCAGGTAAGCCTTTGAAGTAGGTTTTAATAATAGAAGGTGTTTGTCATTTTGTGGTCTGTCACTCCCTTGGTTTCATTCCACAGTGCCCAAAGGCTTGAATTATGATTAGGGCAGCGATATGCTGAACATCTTACAGACAAAGAAAAGCTGAACTTTGGGCAAAAGAAAGGTCTTGCAATCTACACAAGCAGTGACACAGACAAAGAAGTGTGACTGTTACAAAGGGACAGCCGGAGCAGCAGCGTACACTGGGGGACTGGGATTTATCTGTTGTGAGATCTGAGATGAGATCCAGGCAAAAGTGCCAGGCTTTGGTTTCACTGCACCACAGTTAATACACAGCACTCCTTTTAATGCTTGGCTGGGTCGTGCCTTGTTTGAGTAACGGTTTGTGCTTTATTTAGGAAGAGATTTTGTTGCTGTCATTTTTTTTCCTTTTGCCTTTACTGCAGTTTTTCAGGTGTAAAAATAGAAACTGTAACTTTCAACAAAGAAACTCAGAACACTTTTACATCCAAAATAAATGTGGTTTATGGTTGTCCGTATATTTTTTTTCTCATAATGCCATGTGAACTGAATATAAAGAGAAGTAAACTTGAAATCTTTTGAGATAAATCAATAAATCACTGAAAGGGTAATGATCTTGGATGCAGCATCTAGTTCTATCGCCTGCGTGATCACAGGATAGCATGGTTATGGATGTTTTAAAGCTTTTGCATGTTAAAAATTATGAATGAGATAAATTAATATAAATTGGGTTTGTCCAGTTTGGGGAAAAAAATGTTTTAAGCTGTTTCTACAATAACTTAGGTAATTTCTGGGCTTGTAGTTACAGGTTTGTCGTCTTACAATGTTTTTCTTTCAATATCTATCAATGCTGACTTCTTTTACACATCCAATATCAACACTGACCGAAAAGCTCAACAAAGTTTGTTCACTGCATGTTTAACAGACATTTAATGCTGGCATAAAGCACACACCTAATACTGTATTGTGATATATGTTCATTACAGGCACTGCTCTCAGACTTACCTCCAGAACTAGAAGAAATGGATTTCAATCACGCCTCCCCAGAGCCCGATGATACCTCATTCAGCTTGTCCTCTTTATCAGAGAAAAATGCCTCAGACAGTTTGTGATTTATTTTTTTGAATTGACAAAAAAAGAACCCCCATGTCACGTGTGGGTTTCAAGAGAACGGCAGTTTGCTACCCGGTGTTCTTCAGTCCCAAAAAGGAAGCCCAAGGTGCAGTAGACCTTCTGAAGGATGGCTGGAGCAGGTCATGGCTACAGCTTGCAGTGTCAAGAAATTTGGAATGTTGTTTTTGGTAAATGAAAGAACTGTGTGAGGAAACGTTTCACTTTTAGCAATTTGGCCTTGGTTAGGATAACTTCTGACTTTCCAGAATAACTCTTGCTCTGTAGCAAAGTCTTTTTGAGCAGGGATCCAAGAGTGGCAAACAAATGTCCTGGTACACACACAGCTGATTCTTTGGGGTTTGCTCTCCAGTCCGGTTTATTGTGTTTTCCCCATTTTTACTCAGGTAGGTGAACTGAAAATTGGGGATTCAAATAGAATAACGGGCTTTTTCCGAGTTGTGCTCCAACCCTTTTCAAAATCTGAAATTAAACTAAAGTGTTTTCCATGATGTGACTTCAGATTGTTGAATCTTCCATTTTCTGACCAAAACAGCTGAAAAAACCTAGAAAGGGTGATGGAAAAAATTGGATTATTGTCAATAAATTATTAATGTAAAGAAGCAGTCATAAATGTTTTAACAAATGAGATGGATATGGGAAACCTGGTAGCTGAAGAACACCACTTGCTGATATTCTCACAGCAGCAATGGGATTTAGGTGTTCACACTGCTGCTGAGGGGTTTATGAATGTAGTTATGGTTTTTATTTGTCAGAGTCTGAATGCTAAACTTCTGTTGATTGTTTTTAAAGTATTAGTCCACAAACTTTGCTCCACTTTATCAAGACAGCTGTCGTGGCATCCTGGAAGTTATTTGAGTGTTTGGAATTGGGTTTTGCAGACCTCAGTGTGACCTGGTTTTGAAGTAGCCGTGTCTGACGAATCTTTTGGCAGCTGCTGGGGCCGTTCCCAACCTGTGAATGTGATTGCAGGCAGTGGCTGAAATGAATTTCTCCTTTCCCAGTTGTCATTGACATTGAATCCCTTTACTCGTCTGATGAAATGGATGTGCAGACACATTCAGATCAATTTAGTAGGGCGTGTAGGTGCATGCCCATATTATTGATGCTCTGTAACTTCTGAGTGTTCCTCAGTGAGCATTTTTGAAACAGATCCCTTCACAGTCTGTAAAACACCTGATCTTTTGAGTTTATGCCAAGTAATAATTTGCTCTGGTGAATCCTGATTCGTGCAGTACAGTAAGTAATCCCCTTAATTTCAGTGGGAGGTCTCAGTAGCTCAAAAAATCCAGAGTGTTGGGGAAGTAACACCTTTTAATTTTTATTTTCTCTTTAATACTGGGATTAACTCACGATTTTAGGTTTTTCTCAGTCTGGTCTGTTCCTCCCTAATGATTTCAACAGCTGTTTTTTTAGTATCAGTAGTGAGCAGTTCTTTCAGGTTTTTCCTGTCTCTGTGTTGGCCTTGGGCATGGGTAACTTTTAACAATATGGTTAAATGCCAGCTGCAGAAAGGATAGTACCAGTTTTAAAAGCTGTTTTAAAAACAAACCAAAAGTTTCACAGTTCTGGCTGCTGCAGAATTCACTTAATTCCCAAAAGACCTCTTACCATCTCTTCTACAGAGTAACCCCACAAAAGCAAGCTGCTGGGCCTGTATTTGAATTTAGGCATTAAAACTTAGCATGTAATTCCAGGAGAGAGGGAAGGCACCCTGTGTAACCAGGAGGTAAGTGGGAGGTTACTCATCCTTTCACTGCCTGAGCTGAAACATCACGTCCTGGCTGGTAGACACATCTTTCAGCCCTTTCCAGAGGAGGAGCAGTATTTTATGTGCGTGTTGAAATGACCACCAATCTAAAATTAATTAAGGTTTGTGAGCAAAGATCACAGTACTGTCCTTCAAATGTAAGAGAGGGCTCAACTGTAATTCTGCTCACGCTGAAAAAATTATTCATAAAGGGTTTTCTGTACTGGGTTCACAATGCATTCTGTTAGTGTTCTCTCTAGATAGGAAATCTGTGCCACTGACAATGAGACCTCTGGTTTTCTCTGAGCTTCGCTGAAATAAAAAAAAACAGTACTGTGATTTGCCACGATTTGGACCCTGTTTTCCTCCTGCTTCCACTTAAATTCCCATGACAAAAGGCAGGATACTCTTAATGAGAGTTCTTGATTTCATGGTCAGTTAAGCAATCCACCTTCACGGAAGAAAAATGTTTGCTGATGATTCATATTTTGCTATGTCTTGCTTTTATTTCTTACGCCAAACAAATCAAAGGAATTAATTCTGAATGAACTGCTGCCAGATTCAAGCAATTCTGTAAGTCCCTTTTCTCAAGGAAGCTGGAATCCTCTTCAGGATGTGCAGCTGAAACTGGAGCTGCAGTCAACACCCACATCATCCCTGTGGGCATGTTGTTCTTGGGTCCTTCCCTCCTGTAGGGTGACAAGACAAAACACAATGAAGTAGTCAAGTGTTTCAGGGTATGACAACGTGACAATATTGCAGGATATTCAGGAAGAAAGAGTATAAATTATATTCCTGCTTAACAACTGCTAGATAGAATAATACTGTGCAGCTGTTCTGTGGTTCCTACAATATCTGTTTTTATTTCCTGTCATATGTAAGACAAAATCTCAGTGATGTATTACCATTACTGGTGGTGTAAATCACTGCAGCAACCGTAGCTCTGCAGTACAGTGGTGCCTGGAGAGTTCTGACAGTGCATAGCCAAACATGGCACCTCAGACTGGCACTGCACACATACACTGTGGTTTGGGGTTCTTCTTCTGTCTGCTCATGTCCCTGAGAGGCAGCACAGTGCTGGCCGAGCTGGCAGATCACATCCCAATCCCTGCAGCTTGTTCAGCTGGACCTTGGAGCAGTGTGAGAGAATTGGGCACACTCCTTTCCAGCTTCATCTTAGAAATTGTCTGAGAAGCATCTCACCGACGGGCAGCGTGTTCCGATACACGGCCAGCGGGACACTCACTGCCAGGGGAAACCCTGAAAGTTCTCCAGATGGAGGGCAGCCATGGGGATGGCTCTCAGCCCATGGTACCTTAGGGTTTAGTTTATGGTTCTTTCCCCTGTTCACAGAATGATAACGAAAGCCCACATTAAGGGCCAGTTCCCCCTTTGCACAGCCTCTCCATGACAGCTAGAGCTGAGACCATGGTGTGTTCTGGTGACAGGAATAAGCCCTGGCCCGCTGGTCTGGCTCTGTACTCTGCATAACCACTACAGCACAAGAGCCATGTATTGATGTTACTGCCTTTCTCAAAGGCTCTCATTTGCTTTGTCCATGAAAGATGCCATCCCTGGTGCTGTTTATTCCTAGTGCATCTGTCGGAACATGAAGGATGAAGTTTTGTCTTTCTGAAGAAACCAAAGTGGGAGAAGGTAGTTCAGAAGAGACACTTTGAACCAGAGACAGGATGCTCGCGCTCCTCAGGGAGCAATGAAAGCCTTTGATGCTAGCAGGCTTGCTAATGCTTAAGAAAGCTGTTTCCTGAAGCTATGCCTCTTTTCATTTCCCTGCAGGTGATGCTCCTGTCAAGTCTATAGGTCTAACAGGAGTGAGTAATGGTAAATATTCTAACAGGTGAATTTTTGGCAGACTTAAAAATACATGAACAGATGTACCATACGAGTGTCAATTTTCTTGAGTGCTTGGTTCTTGAAGCAGCACTGCACTTTAATCTTTCCAAGTATTTCTTTCTCACTAAGGCAATAAAAAGTCTGGAAATGATAAGCAGATCGTGGGCTTTGCAGTCCTCCGAGTGCAGGAAGGAACGTAGCGGTTGTATCTTCATCTTCTGAAATTGGGAAGCAGCTTATCAAGTCCATTCACCAAATGGAGACAGTTGTACCTACTGGTGTGGTTATAGGAGAAATCAACAGTATCGTGAACGTCCTTATTATGGAAATGGGAATTGCTGCTTAAAACCCATCAGCTATCCAGTTTGGGATCTGTTGCACTACTGTATTGGTCATGGTAGAACACCAATGCACAGCACTAACGTTCCCCTAGGTACTCCTGGTCGTAGCTGACTGTTGGTCTCAGGACACAGATAGCATAAGGAAAGACAATAATATGCAGAAATGGAATAGCACAGAATATCTGAAACGTGAAGAATTCATAACTCGTAATGTTACAACCAAAAGCTTGATTTACTACCTCCAGTCCTGCTGCCTGGGTCCTTCAGGTCGGGCAGTGAACCAGGAGCTGTGTTCACAGTGGCAGCTGATGACCCTGCAGCTCACATTTCGAGACTCCGCTTTTCTGCCCCAAACCATCACAAGGCAGAGTAAGTTGCTCAGTTGGAAGATGCCTGATCAAAGTTAGGGGATGGTTAGTGAGAAAACTCCCCCTGGCTATTAGAAAAAACAGAAGCTGGTTTATGGGCTTTGGTTTCTTTCCCCAGTTAACATCTTAGCACATTGGCCAAATCTTAAGAGTTAGGAGCAAAAAACCGAGTAAGTGGTATTGCAAAATTGGGTTTGTTTTTCTTTCCGTGGGTTTTATTCTGACTAAGGAGTATTTGCTTGTCCCTGAAAGCTGCAGGTGACATTTTGGTCAGAAGGCAACAGGCACAATGGGGGCAGAAACCTGGGCTTGTGGTGGTTGGTCTTGTTTTTAGCCAACTGAGCAATCCTCTTGGATGAAAGAGTCGCTTAGGAATGTTCCTGTAAGGACACTGGTTTCAGGTCAGTGCTTTGGTTCTGGTGAACATTTTACTGTGTTACTGAACGAAGTCAATAATTCTTTCCAAGTTCTGTATTACATTTTACACACACTACCTCTGAAACGCGACACCACCTTTAAACCACACAGAAAATGTGAACTTAAACTTTTTTTTAAACGTTTTATAGGCAATAAATTATTTCCAACATGCATCCCTCAATTCTGTGCTTGTTTTTTAGTTGAGTGTGAGACATTCGCTTTGGCCTTTATTTTAGCACTATTTTAATGTATTTGTCTCAAACACAAACTATGGACAAGGAAATCATGAAGATGTGATACTAAGGAGAAAAGATTAGTGTATGCTAATGGTAGTAAATATTTCTCTTAAAGCTGAAGGATGATGTAGTAAATGGGCTGGCTGTTCTATTTTTGGCACAGTTACTGTAAGGAATTATCCTGTATTCTGGTACTAAACGATTCTTGTAACATTTCTGAATCCATCACAGATGAATTTATCAGAGAACAGTCAAACAATGAGTCTCAGCAATGTAATGAGAAGGAAAAAATGAAAGGATTTCACATTTTCTGAGACACAACGGCTCATAAATATGTCCTCATAGTTTTGCTGCAGCCATGGTTTGGGGTTTTTTGCATAACTGTACAAAAACCTTGTAGAAACAATTTTTATTTGCTTGTCAGCAAGTGTTAAATTAAAAGGAATTGGTAGCAAGCGAAGGTTTCAGTGTAAATGTAGACCATGTTTGTAGTCAAGTTTCATCTTAAAAGTGTCCCTGTAATCCCTCTCATCACATCTGTCTTGCTGAAATACAGAGGGAAAGCTGGCAATGCCAACACCTCTGCAGCCTGGGGATGGGGAGGGAGCGAGGCACACGCAGGCATTTCGGTTGAAATGAAGGGAGATCCTGGGGGTTTAGTCAAGAAAATGACAATAAACTAAAAAATTTCTACACCTTAGAAAACGAACTTCTACTTTATCTTCAAATTTGGTGAAATACACTTGGAAAAGTCATTAGCAAATCCACTGAAGTGTGTTGGGGGAAAATGGTATTCTCCAATGGAAATGATGTAATTTCTATGATTATTTCTAGAATTGCTGAGTGTGTATGAATACACATATTTATAATGTGCACAGATGTACTGAACTTGACCATCATGCTAGCATCAAAAAGGTATTTTCACTTAAAATATTAATGTAATTCTTCTAAAATATATTTTATTTGCTCTCATTTTTGTGTCTTACTATATATATTGATTACATAGTTTTGAAATTTAGTCAAATACATCCATGCAGATATTGTTTATAGTTTAACTCCTTGCAAAACTGGTAACTTTCAGGCTTGGAAATTTATTAAAATGCCAGTAGTAATGATATTTCTAAGTGATCCTGGCAAATAAACAACCTGCTGTATTTATGAAGAGATAATGAATCTTCTGCCACGATAATTTCTGCTTTAGTTTCACTAGGGGTATCAGTTTGGTTCAAAAGAGAAAATATTCTGAAAGTTTAAATATTATTGTATAACCTGGATGTTTTCCTCAGCCTACAAATCCTAAGATAATGGATGACCTTGAAACTCTTGGCATTTCTTTCTGGGTCAATTCATTAAGCTTTGTAACCTGAGTGTATTTCTGAGTTCTTCTGTGAAAATCAATATTTATATTGCATTTTTATTATTTGTATCAGTACATGTAGCAAAGAAACGACTACAAATCTTAAACTGAAGTACCTCCACTATGTATGGTCCAGGACTTATGATCTTGGCTTATTTGAGAGATGGATGCCTAGTGAAATGTTCCATACATTTGTATTGATTTTTTTCCTGTGTATATAAGGGTATTTATAATCTTGTATTAACAGAGTCATCATGAGAAATGCTTATTTCCTTCTTTAGAAGCCTGCTCAGCTATTTTTATATAAAAATGTTGGTCTTCGCCTTAATTTTTTTTGTGAAAAGTTGTGCCATAGATATTTTAACTTATCCACAGACACTTCACAGGTTTTGCTTTGACTTGTCTTGAGTTAACTATTTTTTCCCCAAACTGTTCTAGCTTGTTTTCCCCTCCAAATGCATCTCAAGGTTGGTTTGCTTTCTTCATTTTATTATTTTTTTTTAAGTTTTGGAAGATACCTTCATATGCATGCTTTGCTAGGTCAGGTTTTTCCCCTGTAGTTTATTGTTTCTAGTTTAGCAAAACCTTTCATTGAAGACAAACAAAACAAATGGAAGTAATGCTTGTACAAATGTACCTAGGGCGGCCCGGACGGTCAGAGCAAAGGGCTATTTAGCATTGGTAAATTTGTCTACTAGACTCAAGGATATTTTTCTACGTCTGTCAAGTTTGGGACTATGGAGAAATGAAATAAAGGTTCAGTAACTCCTTTTCCTATATGAAGCTCTCTGTTTCTGTATTTCTTATGGTCTTGTTCAGATTCTCAGGGATTAACTCGAGGCCAGGGCTCGGCGCGGGCGCCTTCGCTTTCTGCTCCCCTCGTCCTTCAGCTCTCACCCTGTCCCGAGGCAGTGGAATTGCCCCAAGAACACCATTCTCCTGCTGCCTGGGCAGAACTTAAGAGGCAGTGGATACTCGTGGTAGCAATGTGCAGGGTGAACAAGGTGGGGGCAGTCGAACACAGTCATTTGCCACCCGGCTTAAAAAGAAAACACTTGAGTTTTTGCCAAGGTGCAGTTCTCAGCACTTACACAGTGTTTGTAAAAACAAAACAGAAATCAGGAAACCCAGAACCGCTACTGTTGTTTTGCAGGAAGCTGTAAGGAGACCCCCTGTTTGCTTCAGCCCTTCCTTGGCAGGAGTTTGTGTTCGCTGGGGAGGGCTGTGGGGCTGCGACGTCGCCACTGGGGACCCTGGGGGGTGACGGATGCAGTGAGAGACCGACGTTACTGGGAGGAGTTGGGAATATCTTGAATTAATTCATTATTACTTTACAGAGGCTTCTCAGAATTAGGTGCAGAACTTGCAACCTCTGTCTTGGAAACACCTCTGCGGTGTTTGCCCTTTCCATAGCAGGAATTTCTGTCTAATGAAGGCAATTAGCATCCAACACTAACGATGGCTCGGACCAATTCGGGTGAACCATCAATGCACAAGTGTTTTGCATTTGTTGGGGTTTTTTTAAATTATTTTAAAGCTAAATGTGAGCTCTACACACTGCTGTTAATCCTGATACCATTTCTTAGCAGTTACTGCCTTGAACCTCTCCAGAGGTGAATTCCATGGGCTCTGCCCTCAGCAGGCAGCCCGAGTGGTCGGTGTGACCTGCAGGAGGAAATCGGGCAAAGATGGGCAGTGCCAATGGCTGTTGGCTTTCTGAGCAATGCAGGTGGTGAAAATAATAAATAACACAGCTGTTCTGAAGACTACAGGGAAGAAATGACACTGATTTCAAGACCAGGACTGGCCAGAGGAAAATCACTGCAAGAAATGCTGTGTAAAGCGGCTGCCTGGGCCTGGGGTGAGCCCCGTGGCACATCCAGGGGGGATCCTGCCCCGACTGCTTGAGAGGAGGACACACAGGCGAGGTTCAGCCTCACCACCACTTGGTTCAAGCCTGCTTTTGTTCACAGCACTGGCAGATGGCAGTGCAGCCACATCCACACGCGGTGTGCAGGCACAGCCGCGCTCACTGCGCTCCTTCCTCTTACACTGAGGAACCTCTAAACCTCACCCCTGAGAAAACTCTCCGTGCTCTCAGGTCAACCCAGGCTGCCCAGAACTTAGAGCAAAGACCACATCCAGCTTCTGCAATGGTGGCTGCGGAGAAGAAAGCTAAAAACCCAGAAGCAGAGGACTGAAGAGGAAGGCGATCTGTCCGACAGTAAGGATGTAGTAACAAATGAGTAGGTGATGCTGAACCTGCGGACAAACCAGCCCCGAGCGGGGACGGTGGCCGGAGCTGTATTGCCACCTGGTGGCAAAACATCCCAGTAATTGGGGGAAAAATGCCTTAAACTGTCCCCACACTTGATATTTCAGAATAAGCAACTCTTTATCTAAATGAAAAATGAATCTAATATTGAAAGAAGGACGCTGGCATTTGGTAACAAGGCAGTTGAGCTCAGACTGGATGTGCAGCCACAGTCAGCCCTCAGAGTTACAATGGTTACACCCAGGTGTGTAAGGGGTGAAGGCAGGGGGTTTGTACCCAGCTCTGTGTCCCGAGTGATACCCCCCGATTCGCCTTTGGGTTTAAGTTTGGATGAGATCACCTGCAGGAGCTGAGCCAGTGCATTAAAGTAACCAGAGCAGTCCGAAACTCGGGGGTTGGTTTTTGTTATTCAGCAGCAGGCAGAAGTTATAACAAAATGGGGTTTTTGGGGCAATATCTAAGGAGACAGAACCAGTGGTTTTGTTAAGCCAGTGAAGAATGAGTGAGTATGGACTGGGTACACTGAAATTCCTGGATCTGTTTAACCCTGAAGGAAACGCTCCGTCCCTGTGCTCCTGCTGCAGGGGGTGAGGGGAAATGATAATGGGAGGGAAAAAAAAAACAGGAAAAAAAAAGAAAAATTATTTCTGATTATTTAGTTACAGTTGTTTTGGTTTATTTTAGTGGGAAGGAAAGGGGAGGCTCCATTATTCCTACCAAGGAGATATGAAAATTTTCATCCTTCAGCTATTATTCTGATTTTTTTGGTTATTTCTCTCTTTCTCTAGAAAGCACACACTGCATACAATTTTTCACTAAAAAAAAAAGCTCATTTGACTTTTTTTGAAAGAAAAACTCTCACTAGCCCCCTCTCCCTGCAAAGGCCACCTCCTCTTTGCTGTTTAATGGGAATTTTCAGGTGTTCCAGAAGGGTTTGGGTACAGCTGACCCACGCTGTGTGGTGGGGGAGAGGAGAGGATCATGGACTGACACTTGCTTGAACCGGCCCTGCCTTTTGCTCTGGAAGGCCATGGAAACAAGGCTGCAGTGTTGGCTTTGGGCAGGAGGCCAGGCTGGATCCTCTGCCCTCTCCCAGGGGAGCTGGCCTGGCGGGGCGAAGGGAGGAGCTGTGCTCGGAGCCCGGTCTCAGGCGACAGCATCGCCCGTTCTCTGGAGGGATGCGCTGGATTTCGGGTCGTGTCCATGTCAATCAAACAAAGGTGATCTTCTTCCCTTCTCTGCAGGTGCCTTGTTCCCCCCATATCAATTAATTAACTAATTACCCAGCCAACCCCTCTGAACATGCTCTGTACAGCATGCAGCATCCTTGGCGTCTCCGTGTTTCCATGCCCCTGGCCCTGCAGCAGCTGGGTTTGTGTCCCCCAGCAGTCCCTCACCCTGTGCAGATGTTCTTCAGCTCTTCTAAGGGAGCACAAGGGCAGAGCTATCCTGGGCCCGTCGGAACCACGGACTCGTGGCAGGGTTGATGCTTCTTGTGTGCAGAGCAGGAGCCTCTGACAGGGCTGATCCTGTCCGTGAGTTGGAGATGAGACTGGAGGATCACCAGGAGGGTGTGCAGACCCCGAGAGGGGACATGGGCAAGGGCACTGTCCCAAACAGCTGCTTAATTTCAAATCAGGATGTTTTCTTTTCTCTTAAGCTAAGTTTCCTTCCAAATAGCTGAAGCCCTAAAATCTTTCTCTCTGGGCAGAGGTTGACAAGCCAGAGTGGTCTCGAAGATGGTGGTAGCTGTGTCTCCCGTGGGCTTGTCTCATCTTCCCAGGTGACCACCCTGTTCAGAAAACAGAGGCTATGCTGTGTAGCAGGTTATTTCTCACCCCTCATTCTTGAACAAGCAATGCTGGTGTGAGGCTGTCCTGCAGGCTCTTCCACAGGAGATCTTTGCTCCCTCTGGCCAGCTCCAGGTTTCCAGGCAGCCCTGGGTGCAGGTGAGCCCATGCCTGGAGCAGTGGCTGCTCCCAGGGCTCTCTCCTGGGGAGGACAGAGCGGGTGAGAGGGAGGGCAGTGGGGAAAAGATAATGAAGGCTGAAAGGAAAGGGAATGTAGATTAAATGAGGGAAAGAAAGGAGAAGTGGAACTAAGTGTGAAGGATGAAGAAGCTGGTGAGAGGAGGTGGAGAACAAGGGTGGGGAGGAGAAGAACAAACACCCCATGGAAGCGCTTGGAACAGGGGGGAATTTAAAGTGAATTAAAAAAAGCCAGCCAGGAAATACAGCCTGATCGAGGACGGATGGAGTCAGCAGCAGGAGAGCTGCAACTGCAGCAGGAGCCAACATCTCAGGCTGGCCGGGTCATGGAATGGCTCCTGAGAGCAGATCCTCACCATCCCATGGAGCCCCGTGCCTTATGGGCACACCTAGTGGAGGCTGCAGGTTAATCTGCCCCTGTTTAATATTCTGTCAGTGCTCTCACTCTGTAATATTGCAACCAAAATCCCTTAGACCTTCGTTCCAATAATAGTAAGTAAATGGCTCACTGTGATCTGAACTATAAACAGATTTTACGAATTCTGCCAGAGATTTGGTATTGAATTATCTCTTCATGCCCACATGTCTTTCCTGGTTTTCTTAATTCTGCCAAATATTTAGCTCAGCAATCTCTTCTCTCACAGCCCACACTCTCCTAGATACACAGTCCCATTTTTGGACCATTATTTAAAATTTCATCATTTTCCCAGAGCTGGCCAAAGAAGCAAAGCTGATCAGAGAGGACTGAAGCAGATGGACGTGTTCAGCTCTCACTTGTGGATTGGGTCACTCCCTCCTGACACAAGCTCTGGCCTGCCAGGCAGCAGAGTTTGGACCTCACTGAGGAAACCTGTATGAGCCCAGGCCCCCCTTTCCCTGCTGGCCCAGACCTGGGGCCCAGGCTCCTTCCAGCCCCCCAAGTGCCTTTTGTCCCCCCTGTGAGCTCAGGGCCAGAAGAGGATGAATCCATTTTTGCGTGCTCTATGATCACACTTCAGAAATGTGTGCTTCTCTGAGCTGAATTCCTTTAAAATATTAAATCTATCTAAAATTTCTTCTTACAGACCCCTGAGAGCTTGGCTGCCATTGTCACTTTGTGCTGCCTGCAGCGGGCTGTGAGCTCACCCAGCACCTGCTATGAGCTGTTTCCTCCTCAAGAGACGAGATGAGCACACAGGTCCTAACACTCAGAGTATGTGCTGCTTATTTTTCTGACTGACATGTAGGAAAACAAGTGAGAAAATGAGCCTTTCTCAGCAATCATCTAATAAAAACCCCCATTTTTTTGTGCAAATACTCATGATAAAGAGTTGTTGTACCACCTTTGCATATTATGTCTCAATTCTTTTTTTCCCCTTTTAAGTCAACATTCAGTTGAAGAAGCCAGGCAAGGTAACAGGGACTCAATCCTGTAGCTGCTTGCTCAGCCATCGGGCCACTGGGGAACCGGAGTCGCTGGGGCTGGCAGAGCCGTTCCCTGGCACGCTCCCACCTGGGATGGGGACAGGGATGGGGACAGGGATGGGGACAGGCGGCATCGCCGACTGCTCGCTGCTCCCACGCTGAACCGACGTGTTGATTCACTCTGTAATGGATTTGGGCAACTCGAGACAATCGGTTTCCAAGATACCACATCCTTCGGATATTTAAAAACCCATCACTGGCGGTGCATTATATTGAAATGTCGCTGCACAACGGGTGTGTATCCAGGCTCGTGGGGCTCTGTGTGCAGGAGATGTACAGATGGGCTGGGAAGCGTGGTTATCTCTTGCCTCTCACCTGCAGAGGCTGCTGGTGGCTGGTACAGTGGGTGGCCCCTCTCTGAGTCACCGCGCACCCAGCGTCTCCGCCGGCCTCACCGCTTCCCGATGGCTCTGCTGCGCTGGGGCTTTCCGTGTAGCTCCAGTCAACATCCTGAGCATGTGCAGTTATTAAAGAGTGATTTCAGGTTTCTCTTCAACATCCAGGGCCAGTGACCAGTTCCAGCTTGGTGAGGGATGTTTTGTTTGCTGTTCCTGTGGGTCCTCGCTCACCTCCGTGCTCCCAAGCGCTGCCAAATTTCACACAGGGATCGCTGCCTTGGCAGGAACACTTGGCTTCCTAGGGAAAGGAGATTCCTAAAGTAGGGAGAGGAAGCTCTACCATGGCTTTCCAGAAAAAAAACCCCACATTTAAATATTGGTTAAATTGGTTGAGTATTGCGAGTTCCCAGAGCTGCACACACGTCCTGAGCTGGTTTTCAAAAAAATCTCACGGGAGGGGTGGGGAAAAGCTCTGCAGCAGGCAGGAGGGGGGGGATGCCCTGGAAGGAGGAGGTGACAGGGATGTGTGGGTCACCCCGCCTTGGACTGGCTCTGTGGAAACAAGGGGAAGTGCCCAGAAAGACAGAGTTCCCAAACTCCCTGCTTCGGGCTTCTAGAGCCAGGGCAACACTGGTTTAAATCCTGAGGTCTGGCATGAGCCAAACTCCGGCAGTGTGGAATTTGCCTTGTTTTGAGGTCAAGACAAGGTGTAAAATATGTTAAGAATGGAGATAAAACAAAGGCTTGGGTTTGTGTCCTCCAGGTTTGTGACCATCACGATTTGGATTTGAATTTAAGACTGGGATCCAAGATCACCCAAATCCTCCTTCCACCCTTCTCTTGGGCATGGGGCAGCAGCAGGAGACCACAGAGAAACCGGAAGGGAACAAAACCAAAGCCTCTTGGAAGGATGGGTAAGAAAGATCATAGAATCACAGAATCATTATGGTTGGAAAGGACCTCCAGGGTCATCAAGTTCAACCTTTATCCCATCATATCCCTAACCATTAGACCATTAGACCATGGCCTCAAGTGCCTCATCAACCCGTTTTTTGAACACCCCCAGGGACGGTGACTCCACCACCTCCCTGGGCAGCCCATTCCAGTGCCACCAGATTAAACTGGTGGGATGTCAGTGCAAGTACTAATGGAGCAAGATGTGCAAGGACAGCCCTGCGAGGTGGGGTACAAACCCCCTGAGGCCAGAGATGGACACACAGGTCCTGGGGGGGAGAGGAAGAGCAGCGGGGAATTGGGGCCAAACCACAAGAGCCTCCTTGTTGGGGGTGAGGGTGGCTGATCTGGGTTGGTCAGATCTGGGCTGGGGAAGGTCCCCTGAGGGCCAGCGTGTCACCCGGGGCTGTGCCAACTCGGCTCTGGGAGAGCAGCCTGCTGGGCCCCAGCCCCGGGTGGCTGCGTGCTGCACGCCGCGCTGACGGTGCTGCCCGTAGGTGTAGCAGTGGGATGGAATGACGGCTGATTTTTGGCTCAATAAGGAAAAAATGAAACCCAACCTTTTTTGTGTGTGGTTACATCCTCACTATAAGCTACATATTTTGGGATTTGTTCATTGAAACATTTTAGGACTGTATTACATGCAAAAAAATGAAATCCATGCACAAAATAATCATTTGAGTTAAAAGCAGTATAATAATGATAAGCAAAAATTCAAATAATACAATGTATCAGAGAACCTCCTGCTCGGATGTTTTAATGGCTGTTTTTACCCTTATGACATCAGGTTGCATGTTATTTTCCATACTCTAAAAGTTCTACAATGATGAATATTTTTTCTAAAAGTATTTCTGAGTTCAAGGATAGAGATCTTGGACTGATTCAACTCATGCTCTGAAATACCCTGAGCCACCCCCAGCTTTCTTGAGCCGACATCTGACCCGCTAACTGCAATTTAAATTTTTTTGGTGACTCCTCCAACTGATCAGTCATTTAAAATATAACTTATAGTAAGCTTGTAAATGTGTATTTCTTATTTGTAGTAAAAGGAGGAATTGTAGTCCTAGTGGGGTCTTGCAAGGCACAGGTGGAGCCCGCATTGTGCTGTGCTGGTGGAAGCAATGCCGACATTTCCAGCTCAGACCCCTGAAGCAGCCCCTGCTCAGATGCTGAGAGATTTCTGAATGTGCTGCGCCAGGATTAGGAGAGCCCACATGCACAACTGGAGCTCCCCGAGGAGTCTGAATCTCTTTGGAAATGTGAAGGACACCACGGAAAGGTTTTTGTGGCTCCCTGTGAGGTGGACGCCAGCTGAGCAATGGGCAGTCCCGAGGCAAAACGGCTGCTTCTGCAGCACTCAACGTGCTTAAGAATTTTCAGCAGACTCGAGAAGGAATTAAAACACAAACTGAGAAGTGCTGTACTCCTAGGGAGATAAAACAGAAGGAAGATGTTTTTACTAGAGAGTGGGATGAGGATAAAAACAAAGAAAGGCTTGGGGCTGTGTTAGGGCTGATCAACCTGCTTGTCACTCAGGGGGTGAAGGACGCTGTAAAACCTCAAATCTGGATTTCCTGCTCAAAAACACTCTGAGGGAGGAGGGACTGAGGTCCTTGGGGTGTGCATCAATAGAAAACAGCTCCGTACGTGTGACTATTTCAATAATGTTGAAAGGGAATGCATTAGCAGTTGTTTTGGCAGGTGCTTTTCAGAACAAACCCCCAGCCTCTGGGGATTAATCACCTGCTTTGGGGCCATGCTCTGGCAGGGACCTCTTGGGTTGTGCCATGGTGGTTTGTAGGTGAGCTCTCGTTTTTTTCCCCAACTGTATACTGAAATGTAGGTGTCACTTTGACATGCCAATAGCATTAGAAAATCACTCCCAGGGTCTCGAAACAACTTCAGAAGAAGCCAGAACTGCAGGGTTGGAGTTAACCAAACGAGCAGACAAACAAGGAAGGACAATTTTCATCTCCCCGGAGCTTTCCGCAGCTGTCGGGTGGTTGAGCAGATCCATCAGCATGGCATGAGGGGAGCTGGAAGGAAATGCTGAGCACTCAGTGCGATGTTTTATGGAGGAAAATCTTTTCTAAAGAAAAGATTTATGTAAAAATAGAAATTTATAGAGTAGAATAATAGAATTTATGTCCTGCATGGAAGAACACTACAACACATTTACCCCACTGAAATCCTGACTTCCTAATGGGACCTGGGCACTGCAGGAGCCTCAGATGAGCACCATCCTTGCTCAAAAAACCTGGCACCTAAATAAGCAACATTAATAGCGGGGTGTAAAGTGTCTGTAAAAACATGAAGTACTTTATAACTGTCTTATAAAAACACATCAAGCAATGAGGATAGAAGAAATACGTCACTTCTGTTGCGGCAAGTTCAGTAATTGTGCTTAATCACACATTGTTGGGTGACTGAAGATGAAGAAGGGTGTTTTGATTTAAATGTAAGAGTTCTCAGAGTTCACGTGCATTAGAAGGGCACCATTGGAAGGCAGTTGCAGTGCTCTGAGGTGCACAACTTAGCACTGAATGCCAAGTTGCAAAGCTGCTCGCCCAGCCGCGTGCTGCCTAAAGCCCTAAAGACAATTTTAGCTATCGTTTACCAAGACTGCCTTCTTTCTTGGAGCTGAACTTTAGCCCTCTATCATCTGTTTATGTGCTTTTATACATGCTTTAAATTTTTCAAATTAATATTTCAATATGAATATTTAAAGAATTTTAATTCTGACTATCTCTTTCAACGGTTCCTGTAATTACCAGGTACGTCATTCATTTTAGATTTAAATATGCTTCCTTCCCACACAAACCCAGCATTATTTCTTTTTTCTTTATATTACTGCTAGCATATTTTAAAAATGAGCCTTATTATTTTTTTATATTGAGAAATTAGATCCTCCTCTTTCTAAGAGTCCTACCCTGGTGCTTTTTGCTGTCCTTCCAAAGATGGTACTAGATTGTGTTGGTTGCAGGAAAAAAATATCAAGGGCTCCTCCTCCTCCTTTAATTAGATAAAGGTTGATGCTCAGAATTACAAGTTTAAAAAGAACACAGCGTCTAATGAAAGCAGCAGTTGATCTCCCCAGCCATCAGACACACTGGTGGTTCTAAACACCAGGGCATTCAGCATCTGCCCGTTTACATGTTGGGGTCAGGATGAGCTGAGCTACGTTTGGAGCTCAAAGGAGGGAAGGTGCAAATTCAGCCCTAGGGCGCTTTCCAGGGGTGCAGCGCGGAGCCATAGACTGAGGGGTTTATTGTTGCAGTTTCATTCCACATTGCCCACACTGCTGGAATAGCAGCAAGCCTGCTCGTGGAGTTACCCAAACTTTACAGAGAGAAGCAGCACTGCTGGGTCATGCTGTAGAATTGCATTTTGCTGCAGCCTTTGCCCCTTTGCCATGAAGACGCTCCGGGTCCCAGCAGCATTTCCACAGCAAGGCTCAAGATCGAGCTCCTTTCTGCTGTATTTTTTAAGGTCTTGTATCAGCTGCAGGGCTCAGCTCTAAATTGCTTGAATTCAGTGAAACACCACTAACTGGTGAAATATTGTTAACTTATCCCAGGCTGGAGCTGACCTTTTGTAGCTTCATTAGGGTTTTCAAGGTACCCCTACCACCATTATTCTTCCCGTTAACAGGTTATTTATTGTTTATCTGGAGTGGTCTGCTGGTGTTCTGGTGTGCTGGGTAAGAGCCATTCTTTAAAAGTCTGACCTCATTCTATTAGACGCTTCCTCCGCTGAGTGCTCTCATTTCTCACTGAAGCCAATACACAACATTTACTAAAAAAATCTCCCATTAAAGGCGGTGAGAATCCGCCTCTCAGATGGTGTGGACAGTATTTTTCCCTTATCATTAAGAAGTCTGTTCGTCTGTCATTTTTTCCTGCTTTCATCTGTTCTGCCATAGCTACTGATCGATGCCTGGCAGCTCATCATTAAAAGGAGAAGCAGCTCTTTCGGTGTCAAAGTCAACTTGTTGAAAACTCCTCGTAATCGCTTGTCCTCGTAGATTTATGGCAAATGAGAAAATATTACAGAGAACTGGGAACAGTCACAAGTAATGTCCTGTCTTAGCATTCAGCTGCCTTTTATTAAAGCAGCAGAAGAAACAAGATAATGAAATGAACTGTGAAGCATCTTGTGGCATTTCCCTGTATGAAAGATACTGTTTAAAGATAAACTGCAATTGTAATCGCTGCTTCAGATTTGTCCTGGGCAAGCACAAAGTGACTGGGATAAATAGTTCTGACTTTGCTGAGCTCTGTTACCAGAGAGCACTGACAGGAGCGAGCAGTTAACTCTTGCAGGGCAGCAGTTAAATTAGAAAGATAAGTAATGAGCAGGTCAGAGTTACCACACGGAGAGTTCTGTGTTTAATACAGGTAAAGCCAGCTGAGAGGAATGGGAGTTAGAGGGATGCTTCAAAGATAAACTCACATCTTTCCTTAGTCTTTCAAACCCACACGTGCCTGCCAAGGCTTCTCAACCTGCCATCCAGCCTAGGATAGAGTTTCAGCTGAGTTCGAGTCACTTACCTGCTCATCTGCATATAATTCTGTTATTTGTCTAATTGTTTCTATTCTGGTATGTTTGGTATGTGAAAATGCAGTAAATCCTTTAGGCAGGAAAAGAAAAGGAAAGTAGTTGAGATGATTATTCTGTTATCAGTCATGACTAAGATGGAGAGAGATACACTAGCAAGACATTGTTCCCAAAATAGAGATCTTGCAAACAAGAAATGTCAGTCAAATGAGGTTTAAATTAAATTCCTGATAGCAATTACTTACAGAATGATCATGCTCCCATTGAAATTATTATGAACAGTGTCACCATTTTTAATGGAAAAAGAATTTGGGCTTCAGATCCTGGTTCTGAAACATATTTCAGAACGTGCTCAGCTTTCACCATGTGCTTGCACCCTGCTGAAGCCAACGTCACCCTGCTGCACAAGGGAGACTCGGCTGGGCGGTGGCTGAGCGGAGGCTCTGCCCAGGGCAGTATGAAAATGAGTTAACGGGAGAAAGGGGCACTTGCAGGAAGTATTGAATGGCCCCAAACAAGTGACCTCACTGGGAGGAGAACTGATGAAGCGAAGAAATGTGATGTGTGTTCCAAATAAAGAACTGATGAGTCAAGTTGTGTCCCAACTGGAAGAGAAGCAAAGTCAAGGCGGCTTGAAAATAACCTTGATAGCAGTGCAGAAGAAACAGCGATTGGTTCAAGCTACATTGACCCCCAGAAGCTATGAGAAGAGCAGTGGATTGGGAAGACACACTGATTCCTCTTCCTCCAGGAGTGGGCATTCTGCTACAGCAATTATCTGAGGACCTAAACTAATATTACTGGTGTTCAGCGAGCAGTAATGTATCTGTTACTCACGCAGTCAAGTCCTTTTGTTCCACCATAAGGAGAAAATAATTTCTAAATATATTATTTTAAATCAGTATCTTTACACTGCAAGACACAAACTGCTGAATTATCTCTGACAGACACTAAGTCCCTATTTAATCTTCCAGGTTAAGACATTTTTCTAAGCATGGCTCAGTAGGAAGCTAATTATAATCTTCCCAAACTGGGAAGAATTTTCACCTGAGATAATTAGGATACTGGTTTGAGGCATCATATGTGGGCTCCTAGCTAAAGTTAGGAACTAGCAGCATCTTTGGCACTGTACTGTTTCAGTAGCAACACCCTCTGCTGTCACAAAAAATTCCCTGAACATTGAGATCATAATGATTTTAGATGCAATCAGTTCCATAAGTACTCACCCTTATTGATACATGTGCATATTGGAACATCATGATGGTTTATCCTGTGTTCCGAGTCAAAACTCACTGCGGATCCAAGTTGAATATTTCAGGCTTGGTTTCAGCTTCAAGGATTAAAGAGGTCTGAAGACAAATAATGAAACAAGTTTTGGAAAACACGGGTGTATGTGAGTTTCTGTTAAAATAAAAAGAGGATCAACTGTTTGCAGTAGATTTGCCATCTGTTGGTGTATTCACGCTGCTGTGGTGAATTATTTCAGTATTTAATTACTTTTTCTGACCTGCATTTGGCTCGGCTAACCTTAAGTGTTTATACAGTTGCTCAAGTTTCCTTCAGTGGTCTTTGGAAATAACTGAATTACTAAGGAAATTCTTGTTGATTAGTATTTAGAATGAGATTTGATAAAGCTGAGCCTTTGGGTTTTGCACGGTGAGTCATTACGCAGAGGATGGTGGAGTGATCTGTGGTTCTCTGCTAGGCTTTTCTGAGCACAGACTCCAAAACTGTACACAAAGTCTGAGTACCTATTTCCACAGTGTTGCTAGTGAGTGTAAAACAAACTCCCTCCTTACTTGATCACTGCTTGTGTCTCCAGTCCTCATGGTGGGCCTGTAATTTACTTCTCAGGCATGTCAGTTGGCTGCTTTGCAGCATTCGCTCAGGTTTTTTGGGAAAAAAATGTACTGTAGAACATTTGAATTCAAAATGCATTTTGAAATGTAGAAAAACTAAAAAGTTTTAAGTGAAAAAAAAATAGATAAGCATCAAAAAATGTAGTAAGGACTTTATTCACTGTGCCTATCTGCAGTTTCATCCCCTACTGTCAAAGCAATGTGATCAGCAGAGATAAATGTATTGTATTTTCCATATGCCTGAGATCTTCCTTCAGCTCATTTTGGACAAACGTGGCAAAATTTACTGCTAAGTATTTCCTGTGATCCTAAAATAGCCAGAGAGGAGAGTGTTGCTTTGATGGTGAGAGGGAAATAGTAAATATCAAGGACCTTTCTTAAGCTGTTGTTCTAGGATCAACGTCTCAAATTGGCTTCCTTCTATCTGTAAGTCAGCTTTTAAAAACTTGCTACAAAAGTATGAAAGATGTTGATGGACAAATATAATCGTAAAGCTACAGCAGGGATTCAGTAAGGGCCTCTTTGCTCACACTTCACACATTCAGCATAACCATAACTGAGTACAAAAGTGATTCTTGCCGTTTCCTCACGTGACTTCTCTTGCCTCTGCAAGGTGGGACAAAGTACACAATAAAGCGTTCAACAATGTCAAACTGCTTATAGTATATTTTATACCACATTTATACCACCCTGTCCCTACCCCTGGAGATGTTCAAGGCCAGGTTAGATGGGGCCCTGAGCAACCTGGTCTGGTGGAGGATGTCCCTGCCCATGGCAGGGGACTTGGACTGGATGACCTTTGAGGTCCCTTCCAACTCAAGCAATTGTGTGATTTCTGTAAATGGGCACACATACACGAGCTTGGCTCTGTTTGCATTTTTTGAATGTCAGTATATACAGGATGGGATATGGACACATTTCTAGTTCATATTCAGACTAACACAGGATCAACTAGAGGGTTTGTCATGGTACCCTTCCAAACCTAACCCATACAGATCAGTTCCTCCTCTGGAACAATTCTGGCACAGGGACAGGCATAGAACTGTATGTTTCCAATGCATCAGGACAGTTCTTTTTCCTTCTCGTAGGAGAACAAGTCATGCTAACAGAAGCATGCTTTGTACCCACGTACATTCATCCACACAATAGGAAAGGGTTGTACTGCTCTGACTGTGCAAGTGTTGTTGATGTGATGATGAACTCGGATGAACTTGCCCTGAGAAATTACCTGTATCCCCCCCAAAACCACCTTCACAATCCATACTAGTGTTCACAGTCTGCCTTGAACTGAATCTACAAAAGCTAAATTTGTACCTTTCTCCTTTTGGGGGCTTCACTATGGCGGTAAAAGCAGAATAAAAATGTCAGGCTCGGTTTGGGCAGTTTCCTCAAACTTTGCTTTTTCTCTGTTTCCCTCCCTGGGCTCTTGTTTCACTAGATGCTATTCACATATTCCTATATTCACACTGTTTTTTCTGCTTTGCTTTCCAGGGTGGAGCTGTGCTGTGCTTGCCATGGTCAGCGTGGTTCAGATTCCAGTATCATTAACTGGTGGGAGGCGGGGAGCAAAAGACACTGGCCTGATGATAATGTTCTCATTTTTCCTTTCTTGAAAAACGTTTTGGGTGGATGAACACAAAGTTTGCCGGACTCTTCTGAAATAATCTTCTTTAGGGACGAAGTTGATGCGGATTGACAGAAAACTTAGGAGGGAATGCAGTTCTGCAATACGCCTCTCGGAGGAATGTCCTGCTAGGAATGATAGGCAGGAAATTTGCAGGGATGGGTTTTTTTAACCTCATAATCTGTTGTTTGTATGTTCGTGTGTATGACTGATACTTCCAGGGAAATGGAGTGAGCAAACCAAGAATGGATGTTGTCATTGTCTGCAGCAGTTGTCTGCGGCCCTGAGGTCTACAAGAGGGACAACTCAGTGGCTGGACTTCATGTTATTGACACCAAACAAGCTGAATTTTGCTGCAGATCCCAATTATTATCATTATTATTCCTATTATTATTATTCCTTTCCCATTAGACTTGGTAAAAGAGCATTCTCAGCAACTTTGCCATGTCCTAGAATTAATTTTCAAGTGAATAAATATTTAGAAACTGGTTACTTTGAAACCTTCATCTAATAAAAGCACCTGACAGAGGAAAAAGAGGTTTTAATCACACTGATTAAATTTAGTCACACTGATCACTCAACGACCTGCTGAGGAACACAATGGGCAGAACCTGGTGAACAAATTGAGGTACTGGAATGTAAAAAATACTCAGATGAGAACTGCACACCAAATGGAATCCGATATCCTCATCTGAAAACTGCACACTAAATGAGATCTGATACCCATAGTGTCATGGACATGGGCTAGATTAAGGAAAAGGTACAAAAAGTATCCAAATGTATAATATTCAAATACTCTTTTGACACCCAAGACATGATGCCTTGGTCTTCCTAAATGAATGACTTGCTATTATAATTTTGATGTTTTATTTCTTTCTTAAAGACAATTTTGGCATGTGTGTGTGTTAGGCTTTATATTCTCTAAATTTTTAAATTCTTTAAATTCTTTGGTTGTGAGACCTAGAGTAAAAGAAATCGACTTATTCAGTCATTATTGTATTTACAAATATCATCATTTCCCTTTTAGTCTTTGACGTGAATAGCAATCCTAACTTCTCTGAGTATTGCTTTCCTCTGAACTTCTCAAATATTACAGTGTTAAGACTTTGGGGATGCAGAACACTCATTTGCTCTCTCTTATGGTTTGAGGCAACAGGAAAAGTCACGATGCAGGGAAACGGCAGCTGCAACACAAGTTTTAGACACAAGTTCTTGCTGAGCACTCAGGCACATCAAAAAGTCACTTCTCACTTGATTTCCTTTATGTTTAAGTTAAGATCTGCCTTGTGGCACTGCTCAGGTACATACATATTTAATCTCACAGCAAAGAATTGGCTGTTTGGCTTCTTGTGGCTGCACACTGGTTATATGAAGAGGCGCTGGGGTAGGCAGCTGTGTGTGAGCCACAGGCCCACGAAGCTGGGGCTTGTCCCTTTATCTCATCGTTTAATTGCTCTAAAAGCTCCATGTTCACACAATCCTACTATAATAAAAATAATGTTTACAAGTGACCTAGCCTGAACAGCTTTATATTTAAAATACAAACTCTCTCTCGACATTAAGTACTGGTAACTTTGGTCCTGTATTTTCTTGCATAACTTTTATTTTCTGAAGGATGAACATTCCCGGTACACACTCCCTGCTTCAGTCCAAAACATTTGCCTTCCACGGTTGAGTTACAGACCTTTAAAAATAGGTTTGCAATGGAAATGCTGACGTGCCAGCTGGCTGTGGCTGCAATGACACATTCACAATAGGCAACCCCCTTCAGCAGGCTCAGCGACAGGGAACCAACTGGTAGTGGTTGGCTTTGTGAAACAGGTTGCTTTGATTTAATCGGGGACCACAGCAGCACAGCATCCTGTGCTGTACACTTGTTTGTAGGGTGATTGACTTCTGAGTGAAAAAACAGCAGCACGGGAAAGCATTCTGGACTATGGGGCACACCAGCTTCTTCCCTCGGTTGTGCTAATTTCATCAAAATTATTTGACAATTAAGAATGTTTTGAAGCTTCCTCTGCTTGCTCTATCTAAAGGGCAGGGCCTACTAATAAGTCCTGCAGAGTATTTAAATAAAAACTAGGTGTTATTGAGGCAGTGTTCTATCCTTAAAAAGATGTGGTTTTGATCTATCTCATGTCTTCCCAGTTCCTAAGATGAAACGGTGATGGGGAAATACTATCTTTTCATCCATGGTCTTTTTTCTGCCCCCTCGGGTTTGGAAATACTGTAGCGTTTCTCTCCAGACACACGCTTGGAAACAAAGGAGTCCATCCCCTTGGTGTTTGTAACCACGGTGAAGCAGCCCGCTCCACTCGCTTGTAGACATGCACACAGCTTACTCACACAGCTTTTCATCTCACCCAGAACCCAGGAGGATCCAGGCTATGGTTTCCCCTCTCCAGCTGCCTGTGCTCCATATTCTTCCACCTTTGAATTCTGAAAAACAAACGGAA
>VZRW01011326.1:1630-72127 GCA_013398125.1 Aegotheles bennettii | reverse complement strand
CCCCGCCGGTACCGTGGAGCTCTGTGAACTCCGGTTTGTGGCCACAGAGCCGCGGAAAGTTGCTTTAACTCTGAAAATGCGATTGCCCCGGGTGTGTGTCCGCGCTGGCTGTCACCGGGAGAGGCCCCTTGGCTTCTTTATTGATAAACTGCACAATNCCCCGCCGGTACCGTGGAGCTCTGTGAACTCCGGTTTGTGGCCACAGAGCCGCGGAAAGTTGCTTTAACTCTGAAAATGCGATTGCCCCGGGTGTGTGTCCGCGCTGGCTGTCACCGGGAGAGGCCCCTTGGCTTCTTTATTGATAAACTGCACAATAATCACCCATACCGGGGAGAACCGGGAGCTCCAGGCTGAGGTTTGGGTGCTTTCAATGCTGCCAAGAACCAGGAATGACTTCAGGAGCATGGCCGAGGTGTTGCTTAGCGCTTGGGTGCATCTATAAGCAAATACCGACTCCTATTTAAAGGTAAATAATTAAACAGCAGAGCCAGACACGTGTGTCGGAGCAGAGTGTGACACCGGCGCAGGGAAACTTGGACACCTTTCAATCCGAAGCGTAGGGTTGTGTGTCAGGTATCAGCAGGGATGACAAAGATTGCACCCAGGTGTATGAGACACACACGAGATGTTATCTCAATAAAGCTGCTTAGAACTGGTCCGACTTGCTTTCCATGATGCAGGAGGCTTTTCTTACCCTAAGTAAAAAGGTCTGCAGCAAATCCATCTCTAAGCACAGCATTGGGAGGTTCAAGTTTTGGGATATCCTTAAAAGGATCTCGGTGAAATTTTATTCTCTAATAAAAACTTATGCATATAAAGGAAAAAAAACCCTAATTCACTATAGCAGTAAAGCCACGAGGTTTTAAATTTCTTAGGGTTTTTTATTACTTTCTGCAGCTGTGTGTGCTGAGGGCCAGTTCCAAGTGCTGCAATTACAGGACGTGCATTTCTAACACCTTAAAATATTCTAATGATCTGATAATGCTTGATGCAATCCCCATACCTTGATGTTAGAGAAATCCTAATTATGTTAGTGAGGCTGCAGGTGAGGATTAGAAAGGTTATTAAGGCTTGTTGGTTAATCTTACGGATTGTAAAATAGTGTTCTGTAGGCAAGGTAGGAAGCCTGCTGAAGGTCTGAGAACTTTCTTGGCCCCGTTGATCCGTTCTTTAAGAATATTGTGATAAGTCAGTGTTAATATAATCAAACTTCAGAGTATTGCTGCTAAAAGGTGAGTGCTTGGAGTTACTGTGGTGGCTCAGGAGTTTTTGGCTGGACGAACACCCCTTCACTGAGGCTGGTGCTACTCCAGAGTGTTGTGTTCACTGCTGCCTCTGTGCACAGGTTGTGCCCTAAATCCCGTGCTGGCAGTTGATGGGAGGCTGGGGAACCCTGGCTCCAGCACAGCAGAGCCCAGGCAGGTGGTTCTGCTCATGGTGGTGAGGGTTCAGTTATCTTCCAGCACTTGGTGGGGCTGATGAAGAGCCGTGAACTGGGTGTTGTGCTGCTGTGGGAGCCTGGTTCTGAAGCCATGCTCATCTATCCAGCAGATCCTGGGGTGGTGGCTGTCCGGCTGAAGCAGCTCTGTGTTCCTAGCATCTGAAGGCAGCTGTTTGCAACAATTGCTCTTCAAATTGTGTTGTCCTCAAGCCCGTACATGAACTACTTGCTTAACAGGGTCTGTGTAAAACTACTGCAGTTACACTCTGATGAAAATGAGACACGAGGTTTGTTACCTCTGTGTTACATTTGGCTAGCAGTGTTTGAGAGTCCATTTGTACCAAAACCAGTTCCTTCGAGTTGGGTACGAAGTTCCCAAATCACATTAACAAATACTCGTTATTGTTGTAACACTTTGTAGTAAGTGCATCTCGGGGATGTGTAATGCTTATCACTTATTCAACATTCATGTCGTTTGGGGGGTTAGCAAAGGTTTATTTTATCTTAAAATGAATTTTGGTTTGGTTTGGAGTCTTCACTTAAATGTTGCAGCATTAGTTACAGCCTGTAGTACTTACTACAACCTTATGTTGGCAGTCTGATAGAGCTGGGTGACCTTGGCCTCGCTGGAACCACAGTCAACAGAGTTTCCACAACACAGGGTGATTGCATGGTAACAAACTCGTGCTTACTGGAGTTACTGTCCACCAGTTGTAGCATGGGAGGGAAAATTTGAGAAATGTTTCTCTGAGGAATCTGCTTATTGATGAAATTCAGTGTTCTGTTATCAGAAACAAGTGCAGTGCCAGGGGAGTAGCGCTGGTGTTGACCACGTGAAGTAAAACCAGTTGGCGAGGGAAGGATGTGATCTTGAAGGTAGGAAACATGTTTTCATGCTTCAATGCACAAAACCAACGTGAACTTTTGGAAGCAATGGAATTATTTTGCCCTTTTTCACGTTGGTGGTCTTGGAAGTGCTGAGGATTCAATTTTGGCCCATCCGCTGTGCTGTTCCTGTCTGGTCTTGTATCCCTGGGACACAGTCAGCTCTGTGACCATGGGAATTCCTCAAGCATAGGTAGGAAAGGCTTGTGTCATGCACTCTTAGCTTCAAATATTGGGTGAATTAACTTCCCCTTAAATACTGGATTAATAAGTATTTTCATTGCAGTAAAAATAGGTACAAGGGTGTTGATTCTTATCAACTGTTACAGATTATTAAAATATGATCGCAGCCTACAAAGAAACAGGGAAGTAAGTGTTACCATTTTATTGATCAGGCTGAATGAAATGCAAGAATACTTGAAATCGGGCAGAATACAGTAATTTTGTAATTTTCTGCCCATTTAGAAGTAGTTTTGCATGCATTTAGAAGGAGAAGTGTAATAAATGACTTAAGTGCGTGCTGTTTGCAATACATGAATGTTGTGAATTGCATAAACGCAAACTCAAACGCTTATTTTTGAAATAAATACTTTAGAAACCAGTTGCTTAATTGGCTGGCAGTGACAGGCAAGACAGGGCTGGAACAAAGTGCCTGGAAATTGAAATATTCTGCTAGAAAACTGGGCTGCATTGAAAGTTGCTGCCTTCCAAAAGGCACGTTCCCGAGCCGAGCTGCGCTGCTGTCGTACATGATGTGTCTCCTGTGCCAGTTTAAATAAATACATCTTTGATTTTGGCCAGTGTTTTTCAGCCCGTCCTCCTAAGCGTGCTCTGAGCCTGCTCTGTCAAAGGCCACTGAATTTTGTCAGTGTTGGGAGTTGCATAACTCCTTTGTGAGTAATTACTGGCAGTGACGTGGATGACTCAGCTACCTACTTCTGTGCATCTCTCAGAGCCTCCACAATTAGGTGGTGGTATGTTAAGAAAGTAGTAGCGTTGCCCGTAACTTGAATTAAGTGTCCTCAGCCACTGCAACCACGTCCAGGTTTTATAAAGTCTTACGAGAACGAGCTGCCTTAAAAAAAAAGTGGGGAAAAAAAAAAAGTAAGCAGATTGATACTCTTAAATGGAAAACAATGAGTGTCTTTATGCATTGAAAAGTGCTGCAATATAATAGTAATGGTTGTGTTTTGGCACACCACTTTGGAGGATGGTTTTGCAAGGCTGCTGTGGTGCTCTGAGAGGAGCAGGGGGGTCTGTGCTGTTCCCATGGGATGGCTTTGGGGAGACTTCACAGGACCTCTAAGCCAGGAGAAGGGTATGATTCGCTAGCTCTCATAATTGTAATATTTACATAGATGTACTTCTTTATTACCTTAACATTAAAATTTGAAATATATTGTTTTCATCAAGTTTCAATCTTACCCTTTCTGGTTTGCTCTCACTGCTCTCACCATGTCCTGAGCGGCTGTCCTGTGCCCTGTGATTATGGAGTTGCAGTCCTCTCCCAGACAGGCAGCAGTGGGAAGATCTCCAGTCCTTTCCTAGCTGAGTGTGATTATGGAGTTGCAGTCCTCTCCCAGACAAGCAGCAGTGGGAAGATCTCCAGTCCTTTCCTAGCTGAGCGATCCCGGTGCTTGTGGTTTGTGTCTTCTCATAGCTGCAGCTACTCCGAGACACACACATTCTCTCTTGATCTCTGATAATGGGAGGGATCAAAATGTTCTCTAAAGTCAGTAATTACATGTTGCTGAAGGTTTGTTATCCAGTCTGAATGTGGGATTTATTTGCCACAGGAGAAGAACTTTAGAACTCTCCCTAGTGATAGATTATGGGGTTAGGGATGCTTTTTTTTTAGGGTAGATGGCTTTATCTTCTTGGTGTGTTTAAAAGAGAGTGGGAGTGAGTTACCTGGCCTCCCCCTTCTGTGAGAGGAGCTGAGGGGCTGAGGCAGCACAGGCTTTGCGCCACGGGCACATGAGAAGGTTCAGTGCAGCCCTGTGGAGTCTCACGTGGACGCTGCCATTGACAGGACATCGTGGTCACATCGACATGGCTTGAGCTGGTGTGACTCTGTGGGGTCACCCTAATGACACTGCTGCATCTTCTGCTCTGTGGCATTGGCTGCTGCACCAGGGCAGGTTGTTCCTTCCCAAAAGTGTGTGAGCCCGGGTAGGAAAGGGCACAGAATCCAGCTTGGACACCTGCACACAGTAATGATATCTGCTGGTTAAAAAAAAACCCCAAGAACTGCTGAATCGAGGGAAGTTGTGGATGTTTGTTAGGAAGAACAGGTGCCTTTAAGCTTCATTTCTTTTTGTAGTGACTTTTAAACATTTTTTAAAAAAATAATAAACCCCCTCACCTGCTTGGCTGTGGACAGAACCCCCACATTTCTCAAAGCTGTCTCAGGAAATAAGATGCACTAGGCCAATGTGCTGCTGATTAAATTAATGATGCAAACTCTGCAGATGTAATTCAAAATAAATGAGGAATGAATGTGGTTGTCTTAACAGGGGTTTTTTCCAAAGGATTTTTTTTTTCCCAAAGTCTTTTCAAAATAGTTGGGGTTTCTAATGTAAGCTTCCACTCTGACACTTTGAAATAGGGATTTGAAATAAAGTGTGTATGTGGGGAAGCAAACTGGTTTGTCCTGTGTTGGTGTGGAAGAACTGAGAGGTGGAGGTCTGGCTGTAGCTGCAGTAACGTAGAAGACTGAGCATGGTGGAGGAGCAACCACGGAGGGTGCAGAAGCTTTTGTTGATCCTTATGTAGAATTTCACCTCTTTGAAGCCAGGAGAGATGATATGTGAGTGGTGATGAATTACTTGCTAATAACACGATTATAAAATTCCCAGTTCTGTTTTTTTCTGTAAGACTTTTAACTCTGTTTGAATGGTTCCACATGTAAGAACAGGGCAGAATGAGCTTTACATCTTCTGCTTTTTTTCCTTGTAGTTAGGCATTTTTCCTGACTGTCTAGCTTCTTACAGCCAAAGCCTATAGACCCACCAAACCATAATGCATTTACCATGTAAACTATTAAAACATCCTTAATACTGGGGGGAGAGGGGGAGAGGAATGATTCTAGTCTTTAGTAATACTGGGATTCCTCTGTTCTGCTGTAATTATCAGAGGAAAACCATGTGCAATAGTAGTTAAGCTTTTTACCAGCCCACAAAAGCCCTTTGGATATTCTCCCAAGGTAATGGGGTATAGTCCCAGCTAGTCATGGGATCCATGGCAGCTATTTAAATCAGAAGGCAGATTGCACTGGGTTACCTCGGAGGCAGTTTGGCATTGCAGGATTGGGTCTCTCAGCCTGCACCTCTGGAAAAGTAAGTTCTTACCTGCCAGATTGTCTGACCTTAACTTCGTTCTCATCTCTCTTTATGTAGTGGTTTCGGTTACTTTTATACTGATCAGCAAATACTTTCTCTAACTTTAAAGTTTTGTATTTGGAAAGCATTGGCACTGTTTGCCTAAATGCCTGAGTTTAGTTTGTGTTTTAATGAAAGTTAATATTTAAAATGTTCACTTAGTTGTAGGACTTTAGCAGTCCTGAACAGCAAAATTATTCAAGGATGAAAATCTCCTTCAGAATAATGCTACTTGCTTCCTTTCACCTGTTCTTATAGGTATGTGCGTCCTAATTCTCAATAATAAGTTAAATTTGTGCGTTCCTAGGTGTTTAGTAGTGACTTAGAGGTTAAAATAGTTCTGTTCTATATATGTTTGTGCATAAACATTAATGATTAAATCACTGAAAGGTGTCCCAGGTTGCTGCAGAAGCAGAATTTTGTATATGGCGTTCATAAAGGTGGGAATTAAGCATTAATTGTAACTTTTCTTTTTTTTAACTAATATGAGAAACAGTTGAAACTTCCTGTTACTGAAACTTGGCCAACATAAGTAACTGTGTACAACAGTAATGACTTGACTTTTTTAATTGATTTTTTTTTTTTTAACTGAATAACTAGCAAACTACTAGTTCTTTAAAACTCCTGGACTTCTGGTTGCAATCCAACAGGTTTGTCCGTGTGTGCTTGGTTTGGGTTGTTTTTTTAATGGGTAATGACCATTGCTCACAAACAAACAAGGCAGAAGTGTGGTCGTGTGTATCGGGCAATAAAAGTGGATTCATGCACTTAAACATAAAACTCTTTGGGCTAAAAATTGGCAGACATCCCAGTAGTTACAGAGAGACTGGACAGGGCGAAAAAAACCATGAGCAACAATGAAGGGGAAAAGCGTACGATAGGAAATTGTTAATTAAGACAACATTTGATTACCTGCCATAAAAATCCAATAACTTACTATATTTGATTTGCCAGACAGCTGAGAGTATGCCTACACGGCATGCTCAGGAACTGTGCAGATCAAGTAACATGCTGGGTTTGGGTTCAGGATCCCATTCCGTGTGATTGCCTGGAGTTAAGCTGCTGTTTGCAGTGCATTTGCAGCTCTTCTGGCAGCCCTATGGTATCAGACCTTCAATTTAATACAAAAACCTTGGAAAACGTGACCATATTAAAGAAAGAAAAGGTGAGGGGCATGCTTAAATTCACTTGGAATTAGTGGAAGTCATCAAAGTCCATGAGTGAGGAATTGCACCATGTTTCTGAGCACCTGGGGTGGAAAATGTCTTCTTACTAGTCCAAAAAAGTTTTCTGGACAACTTTGGTGGGCCTCTCATTTTAATTCATGCTTGAATGTCATCTAGTGATAATGTGAAAAGAAATCACATGGCAGTGAATCATCTGAAATGAAGCTGGAGTTCATATCTGGTCTGAACTTTGGCTTTATTTCTTGATGTATCTAAGTAATTCGTAGCACAACAAGTATAGTGGGTGTCTCGTCCCTCCCAGGATCTGATTTGGAAAAAATAGTTATGCAAAAAAAAAGAAGTTACATAGCAAAAGAGTTGGTAGCATTTGTTTCTGAAGCACGTGTGAGGTTTCTGAATCCAGGGCCATAGGTCAGGGGTTTTTCTGCCTTGAGAAATGATGGTGGCAATGCATGATATATATGAATGATGGTTTGTAGTTAATTCTATCAAAATAATTCATTTACAACTTAGCTCTTAAAAGCTCTACTTGAAATCAAGAGTGCCAGAAGAGGCAGGGGAAGTGGCTGAGTTTGCTTAGGTGATGCTATCGTGGTGGTACAAACCCGTCCCTTCAGCCCTTCCCGTCTGGCGAGTTTTGGGTTTTGTTTCTGAACAGGGGCATGGGCTGTGGCATTTCACCATTCTTCAGTCCTGGGTTTTACCAGCTCACATACTGATAATCATACCATGTTGGGATCTCTTGGACATGTGCTGCAGCTACATTCAGAAGTACAAACCAAAAGCCATTACCTGGATCAGGAGTTTAATTGCTTCGACTTCTGTTTTCAGGAAAAAAAGTAGTTTGAGTTTTCTTGGGTTATTTCTGTTTAGTGTTTTGTTGTGCGAGATCTGTGCCACATGAAGGTAGTGATGCTGAACAATTAACATCTAAATAAATTAGCAATTGTCACTAGCAAAATCCATAATTGATTTTACCCATTTTGTCAGGAATTTTGAGTTTTTAATGAATGCTTTGCATGCTGAAGCAGAGCATGTCCTTATATGCCTGTAGGGTTTTTTTTTTTAGTATCAGTTGTTAAAAAACATTGAATTGTTTGTTACTTAAGGACAGCTGAAACTAAATAACTTTATCTATAAATAATTTTTTTTTACTGTGACTGTGGGCTTGGTATCTTCTTTGTTTGAAGTGTGTGAAAGGGGGTAGGCAAATGCTGACAAGTATTGTGCTCATTTAAGTGCATGTAATTTATTTGCTTCTATCCAGATGTGTGTCATACTTTTTTGCCTCCTAAAGGTGTTACTTTTGAAATTGATCCACAAATATTTTAATATATGGATCCACAATTTCTAAAGTACTTCATTAAAGTTTGAGTGTTCTGTTTGCTAGATATTTAAATAGCTTTTGGAGCAAGCAGATTTTTAGAGGAATCTAAATTTTTAAGGAAAAAGATAATTATTTTTGTTCGTAAGAATTGTAGTAGGTATTCTTCATTCTACCTGGTCTTGCACTTCTCCCTCCTACCCAAAAAGACTTGAAATTGCTTTTGAATCTTTTCTCCTTAAACCTCAAATTAATTTTCAGCAGCAGATTTTCAGTTTTTGGAAAGCAGCTGCAACATAAATTTTGTGCATAATGGCAGAATTTTACATTAGTGTCATCTTGTATGGATGGCATCTGTAGCTTTTAAAGAAGAAATCTTAATTTAATTCCAATTAAATAACTATGGAATGGCATTTACAAAGGGACCAGCTACACGATACGTAAGGGAGATGGTAAATATAACCACTAAGCAGCAATATTTGTTTGAAATGATGGTTTTAAATTAGAGCAATGAGAACACCAGTCTTCATTTGTGTGCTCTGAAATGTAAATTGGTCAAATTATGAACTCTGCTTATTTGAGATTGTTAGGTCTTAATGTTGTTTTGTTTTTTTTCTCTTCTGCATTCCCCTCCTTCCCCTCTCTCCAGCTAAATGGCCTTAAAATGGCAGATGAGCCTATGGAAGAAGGTGAACCATATTCCTACCATGTAAGTATGTTTGGTGGATGTTCAGTTTAGACACTCATTAGCATGCCTTCCTTTTGAAGCAGAATTTTTGCATTCCCTGCTCTTTAATAACATTTGAACCTATCTGAAGAGACTGTAAGTCTCGGTGTTTATTTTGAAAATTAGTACCTGGGTAGGGGCTGTGAGTGCCTTGCTTGGGAAGGTTTGCTGCAGGAGGCAGTGCTTTATGAAGAACAGGTCCTGTGTGCTGGAGAGAGCATTTGCAGCTCCCTCAGCCTCAGAAAATGCTCAGTCCAACCTTGAACCTCTTATACACTGTGTGCTCAGTGTTGCTCTTATTGCACTGTCATCTGTTCTTCCTCTGTATTTTTTCAGTGTAGTTGCTGTACTTTCATCTAAAGACACAATTCCTGCTATTTTAAAACAGAATTAATTTTTACACCAGTATGTTAATTTGACTTTTATGTAGAAATATCCCAGTTTAAGCCTGTCCAGTGCCTTGGTGATGTGCCTGTGTTGGAGATGCTGAAGATCAGTGTTCTGTGTGCTGGCTAAATCGTGCACTAAACTTCAGGCTGATACTCCATATGGGGAAATGCCTGACTTTGCATGGAAAAATTTGCCATCATTTTTCAGCACATGCATCCATATTTTGAACAAGAAGAAGGTATCAAGTAGACCTTGCTGCCAGTTGTAACCACTGCTTTGTATTGCAATAATAACTTTTTAAGTCAGTGATTTGAAGAATAAACTCTTGTGGCTAGAAACATGGTGCTTGGACATCTGTGGTGTGAAGGAAATACCTCATCAGTGTCACAGTCATCTTGCATGTAGCAAAGAAAAACAAGCAGTGGGTTGTCTCAGTCTTTCACTGTACTTGAACCAGAAGGGTGTTGCTGAGCTTATTTGTGAGGTGCTTGGAGCCACGTACGGCTCAAGCTGTAACCAAGTAAGATGGCACAAAGCCATAACTGGTCATGGTGTTTCTTTCGGTGCTTTGTCTTCTCTTGAACCTGCTGGGAATAGTTGCCTCTTGTACAAGGCAGCTCGGTGGGAGCTGGTACCCGAGCCCTGGAGCAGATTTGCTGCTCAAGGAGCAGAGCACAAAATCAGATAACCAAATTTGCAGTTCATGGAGGGCAAACTGGAAACGAAAATGAAACTGCCTTATATATCTGTTCAGCTCTCTGCCTGAGCATTTCTTGGTGATGATGCAGAAGAGGTCGTTTTATCCTTCAGATGTGCTAATTTTTAGTGCTTTAATGATAGTTAAGTAGATGAAACTATATAGGTCTCTTTTGTGAAGGTAAAACACTTCATAAAAAAATAACTCATCTCGGGTTATTCTTTATTTGCATGGAAAACATTTCTGTGCTCAGCTCACATTCAGAAATATTCTGTCAGTCTCCGCAGCAACCACATTTGATGTCACAGGCTAATGACTCAAGGTGGGTGATAAACAGAAAGGCAGATGAACTCCTAAAGATCTTTTCTCAGGGAAAGGTTCACAGTGTTAAGGAGTACAAATACGGTCAAGTAAAAAGGCTTCTAAATAGAGTATTTACGTATTTCATGGAACCAGTCATTAAGTCTGTTGTACGACTTGGTGTATAACTTGCTGCTTTCATCTTGAAATGGTAGTGTTCTTCCCTGCCTGAAATTCCAGGCATGTGTTTAAAAAATAAAAGGTTTGTGCATCTTATGGATACGTAGGTGCATAGTCAACGAGATGGATGGATGGAATGAAGTTGAGATGTTTGTACTTTATCATCAGGGTATGTCAGCTGGGGTTTGCTGTGAACAGAGGGAAATAAAGCAGCTTGGAGTGTGAATTAAAGAATTAACTTTGTTTTCCAGCAGTGTCTTGTGTTAATGCTGACCTTTGAGTGGGAAGCAGGCAGAGCAAACAGCCCTTGTCCAGAAAGAGTGTGCAATCAGAGATGTAGGACAGGGAAAAACTTGGGAACGAGAACAACTGGACTCCAGTTTGTGAACGTACCAAGGTGTTAGTTTGAATCCTTTGTGTCCTGTCTGGACAAACAAGGCAATTAATGCACAGACAGTTAATGCAGTGTGGTGATGGGCCTGCTTTTAGTGGGTTTTGTTATTGCAGTAAGTATGTACTCATTTAGGTGGTTGGGCTTCTACCCTGAATTTCTGTAACCCCACCTAGAGAATTTAATCTGGATACTTCTATATCAAGTCTGATGACTTTGATTATAAGTTTTAATGTGTGGTCTTGAGCAGCAAGACTTTCTGTAGTCAACCTGACTACAGAATGATGTTCTTTCCTAACACAGTTTCAGCAGGTGGTCAGACCTTTTCCTGGTGGTGTTCATACCTGTTGTTGAGGGAAAGCAATGCACTGTAGGTTGGTAGGGTGTTTTTCTGGTCTCTACTAAGAGAAGCTTTCAAGATAAAGACCTAAAGCGAGGGTAGGAGGACAGTTAAAGGTCATTTGGATACCCTAAAAGCAAAGTACTGCAGATTGGATGGGATTTTCTGTTGTGTTTGCTGTGTACAAGTAGGTCATTGTTCTTTGGAGGGCTGAAGGGTGCTGCTCCTTTCCTATGTGCACGCTGAGGTTGCTGTTGTAGGCCTTGGCATGTAGTTCTTCGTTTCAAGGGTGCTTATTTTGACATCTTACTTGTTTTGGCTTACAGAAACTTCTCTTACCCCATAAAAGCTGCAATACATCATCTGATTTGTTTTCATCATGACTGTCTTTTCACAATTGTTGCTGCTGTGCCCTACTTTGCTTAAGATGAGAGTAACAGCAAAAAGTCAACAGGTCACTGAATGTTCTACCTACCTCAGGATTGCCCTTGGCTTTCTGAAGGAGGTCTCCATGCAGGATAGTTTTCCATGAGCTCTGCACCTCAGAGCTGTTTCTTCTGTTGGATGCAAGAAGTCACAGAGTTCTTGTGATGACTCATACCTTGTTTTTGCTCTTCAAATGATGCATGATAGCTCCTTTAGCTACAACTGGATGACCATATTTATTTGCTGCTGTGAAAAGCAGTAATTACCTAAAATGATGAAATTCAGTTTAACTTTCATTGAGACTGTTTCAGGAAAGGATGAGAAGAGTTATTGCTGGGAAAATGAAAGGCTGCTAAAACAGAGGTGAAGCACAGCAGCATCATCTTAGACTTGGTTTAAAAATCTGTTTGTTTATTCCTTTCATGGAAGAAAATCCATCTTTGCTGTAGTTGTAATATTTATGACAAAAGGAAATGAGCATTCTTTGAAAACTTTAATTCAGTTTAGAAATTTTAGGTGCATTTACATAGGGGAGGATGGATGGGAAGGCTCTTCATTTAAACAACTTTATTTTATGCCTTATTAGAGTTTTAAATTTCTTATTTAAAAAGAAAAAACAAAACAAGAAAAGAACAGGCATTTACATGCACCTGTAACAAGAGTTGCTTAATTCAGGCCTGTTCACTGTTGTATTTTTGTTTGCCTTGAAATAACAGGATGAAGGAAGTGTGAAAGAAATTCCTATTACACACCACGTGAAAGAAGGATGTGAGAAAGCAGATCCAGCACAGTTTGAACTACTTAAGGTTCTTGGACAGGGATCCTTTGGAAAGGTAACAAACTGTGTTTGTCTGATGTCCTCTTGAACCTGCTTTGTCTTACTAATGTTTTACTTATACCTAACCTTGTAGTATTACATAAATAAACTCGACAGGTAGGTGTGCTTGTGGAAGTTGCTGTTTGGAGGAAGTTCCCCATCCTGTTTTGCTGTTGGTTCATGTGGGGTTTTTTTGTTGTTTTGTGATAGCTTTTCTGTCTTGGCATTTTTTTTAGGAAAAGCAATGTCTTTCTGCATAGATCTGCCCAGACAGTCAACCTGGGAAGCATTAGCTCAAGTACATTTTTGGATAAGACAGACAGTGCTGTAGCAGTCGCTGGGAATGTTTGAAAAGTTAATGACAAGTTTTGACTTTTTCCAATCTTGCTCCAGTGCCATGGGAGCACTGTTTATAGCAGAACACCAAATCATATCAGAGTCAGGCAACAGCAATATTTACCAATTTCTAACAAAGCCTACATGTAAATAAATATAATGTAAATTAAAATCTGAATAAGGTAAGATCAGAGGTGATTTTGGATAGCTCTGGGCATTCTCTTGTGATTTATACTTTTTTTTTTTACAGGACAAACATTCCTCATAACTGAAATTGCTATTGTAAGAACAAGAACTTAGAAGGATGTACAAAACAATTTTGTAAATTGAAAGATGTAGTAGTTAGAGTATTAGTCAGTAGAGGTACAAGTATTTGTACTGCATTATTCTATCCAATATGCTTTTCTTAGCATCAAGTTACATACCATCTATCTTTAAAACTCCTCTGGAAAGAAGAGAGTAGAAAAACCTGTTGGAGTTGCTGTTCCACAGAGAAAGGGAGCTTTGATCTTAAATGGTGAGGTTTCCTCACCTTCAGAATACATTAATACAGCCTGTTACATTTGAGACCTGGGTCTGAAACCTCACATGTCTCTAGGGAGGGGGCAGAACAGGCAGAATTGTCATTGTCGAAGAAAGTAATGTAAAGGAACACATTTATATAGGTGTTTATTTATGAAGTAATTATTTAAACAAGTTGCTATAGGAAAGAATGTGTAGTTTATGACCAGTCTGAATGCTGCAGAGAGCTTGGTGGTGCATGTACCTCTAATCTGATTAAGGGAAAGCAGTTCTGCCCTTCCTTTTTAAGGTGTATGCTTAGGAAAGAACACTGAAAGCTGTCTGAAATTGATAGGAGGCTTGCAAATGCTTAGTGGTATTTGCATATTTGATTACTAAGCTTGCTTATCCAAAAAGGCCTCCTATGTGCATTTAGCATCTTTTTATTCCTTGGAGTTTTTGTGAATGGGATGGGACTGGGAACATGCTGTCTCCTTGTCTGTATTAGTGAAGTTAAAAGTAAAGACGTAGTAATGCTTTTTCAGTCAGGTTGATTTAATGTTTACAGAGACTATTTTTAGCAGTGATTTTAAAAATGGGGTTTATATTACCAGGTCTTCCTTGTACGGAAAATAATCGGTCCTGATGCTGGGCAACTTTATGCAATGAAAGTATTGAAAAAAGCTTCTTTAAAAGGTACGTGTATCTTTTGAATTGGAACTTTAGAAAATGATTTTCAGTGCACCCGTATCTCAAATGAGTCTTGTAAATACTTCTTTTTTTAAAGCTTTTTTTAAATCTTAAATATTTTTCAGTTCATAACTCTTCTCTGACAGTAGGGTTTTTTCTAGAGTGACTAAGTTAATATTTAAGAATTACTTAAAATCTGGCCAGGTAGCTTCAATTAAGTGGTTAGAAGTGCTCTTTCAAAGTTTAAAATTGCCTTATTTAATTCTGTTTAGTCTTTCCATTATATTAAAACAAATTAATTTCATAAACAATCTTCCTTTTGTCTTTGAAGTTAAAACTCCACTGTGGTTACAATTGTTAAGTCACTCCCTCTTGTTACAGGCTCCATAGCAAGCAAACTTACTGATTCGGCTCTCAGAAGACATTTCAGTAACTCCACTGTGTGTAAATAGGGACTGTTAGTAGTTGAGGAGGAAAAAATAATCTTAAAAGACAGAAAATGTATATTCTGTATAGGTAGTTAATTCAGAGATTGAAGTTCACTGCCTGGAAATGTAGATGTGAGCTTTTTTCTTGAGAGTAATATGGATTATCATAAAATACTGAGATGTGTTGGAAAAAAATTAAGCCAGTAAGAAAAGTGGGGCAAGTAAGAAACAAAATAGAGTTTTGCTGTCTGAAAGCATGTGTTTTGCAAAAGACTTAAGTTAAAAACAAATAAGGCAACAATGAAAATGATATTAAAATATACTAATTCCTGCTCCATTTGTATTATACCAAACACACTTGTTTCATTGTTTCATGTGAGACTTTTTTCTTTTCTCCTCAGTTCGGGATAGAGTTCGTACAAAAATGGAAAGAGATATATTAGTAGAAGTAAATCATCCATTTATCGTCAAACTGCACTATGGTTGGTATTTTTTTTGCTACAGTTTCATTCATTGCTTGAACTCATAGCTGATCTTGTTCTTTCCCAGTCTCATAGTGTCTGTTTTAGTGTCCAAATTGGGTTCTAGCAATTTTAAATCACAGAGCTAAAAGAGGAATGTAAATACACGTGTGTATGAAAGTTTTAGGTAAAGTCCTCTTGAAATTAAAGATTTGGAAAATTCTTACAAGTTCTGCAGAGATTTTTTTACTTTTCGTTGAGTAAAACCAAACCGCAGTAATTCACACACTTGATGTTTCACTGTTTGACAAAGGAGAAACAAAAGAACAGTATTTTAATCTCTTATGAGTAAGATTGCCTTCTGTGAAGGAGCGAGTAATCATTCAGTAAATTGCCTCACGTGCTGCTGAATTATTTCAGTTTCATAACCAAAGTCTTGCCTTTCACTGAAATTTCCGAGTTGTAACAGCATTCAGATCTGTTTTGTAGATTGTCTTTGTCACACAACTGTTGATTTAGGTTTTTTATTTTATTTTTAAGCCTTTCAGACTGAAGGGAAGCTATATTTAATATTGGATTTTCTCAGGGGAGGAGATGTATTCACGCGATTATCCAAAGAGGTAAGTACCCAACATTTTATCTCCACTCAATGTTAGGGGGGTTTTTTGTCAGTATAGGGTTGTCTTCTATAGCTGTTTCCCCCCGTATTTCTTGTCATAGTCAAGTTTTTAATAACTTGGTCTTCCCTAACGTATTCCAGAATATATTTTATAACCTTAAGAAACATGACTGTATTGTTTAGTAGCCTAAGTTTTAATTTGGTGTCTGCAAAGTACAGATCTTATTGTCTAAAAATGTTTTGTTGCTTGGAAACATAACTGGAGTAAACTAAGATATAGCAATAAAGAAGGGGGATATATAGTTCTTGTGCTCATAGGCAGCTTTGGTACTCCTGGAACCCTGTGTCTATAAGAGGTTTCTGCTGCATTGTAAAATTTCATAATGCTGTAATACAAATCCTAATGCTTAATCTCACAAAGTGTGAACATTGAGGGTTTTTGAGACCACTCCCCTTCATCTGACATTGTCATACAACTGGAACTGAAATTTTCCATCTCTATTTTTGTTTTCTGGAGAGAGAACTTCAGAGAAGGGAATATGATGCAGCCTGTTGCTATTTTTTAAACATTCGTCATCAAGTATTTTATGTTACTTCAGTATTGTGACTTATTTTCTTTCTGCAAACCTTTCATAAAGATCTAAATTTTTAATGGCAATTTCTGAACAACTTCACAGTAAAAGAGCTTTTCAGTGTTTTCACCAGTGTAAATACATTTATATTGCTGATGCATAGGAAAAGCCACTTTCTTAAATGAGAAAACTGTGTATCTGACTTTTTTTTCATGACAAGTTGTTGTATCCCCAGCATGTAAGGTCATGAGTTAATTTGTTTCCCCAGATACTTTTTGTAAAAATAAAGCTTTACTTTAGGAACAGGCAAAAGAGAATTTAAAGAGGTTTTTGTTTTCCTTCTATTTTTTTTTTTATAAAAAGCTGACCTTGGTAAAACCATGATCATGTTTAAGAATTGAGCTCAAAATTAATTAACCTTGAGGCTAAAGTGAAGGTTAAAAGCTTAAACAAACCAACTCACTTGTAAAGGGCTATTGCAACAGTAGGTAGGAAAGAGGTCAATCTCTGCTTTGATATAGGATGTCTAATTATAGAGGAAATTCTGGTATAGCAGGAAGAATTATTCTTTTGCACTAACACAGCTGGGATTGCAGAGTATGCAACATGCTTAAATAAGGGAGGCAAGTCTGCCCATGATAATAGTAGCTGAAAGAAGTGGATATTCCCTTTGGAAATAAAGAAGTAAAAATTGTCAAGTTTTCTTACTGATTAGTCCCTACATATTTTTTTTAAAGAATTCAGTTAGTTTCTGTGATGACTTTTAAACACTTCCTGTGTATCTAGATAAGAAAAAACAAATCAGACCTTTTTATTTTTGGGGGGGAAGACAAGGTATGTTCAAAAGTACATGGTAAAACAAAGACAGTGGACAATACATGAGGGTGGGTTCCCCATGGTGTTTCGTACTTTCCACACAAGGATTATTTTAAATTAATTGGGTTTAGCATGAGGTTATTAAAACACTTTTATTGGTCTTTAAATTCTAATGTGGGTATGAACGCTTCAGCCGTGGAAGTGAAAGGAGTATACAGTGAAGCTTTCATTGGTAGCATTTGATGGAATTGACTTGCATCATGTTTAATGTGACACAGAATGCAATTATAAATGAAATTATTATTGGGAGATTGAAGGTTACCATTTAGCATGATTGTGTTCTGAGGTGTGCACTTTGGCTACTCCAAGAAGTGATGATAACCAGGGTTTGGTTACAGATGTAAACCAGTGTCAACACTGTTCCTTGAAAAATCTAGATGAAACTTTGTGGTACTGCTTTATTGTTCATACAGTGTTCATGCCTATCGCTACGGGAATTGGGGATATTTCTGTTGCCAGTAGAAGAGATTACATATGTGCAGTTTGCAGTACAGATCAGTGTATTGCTAATTCAGTAAGCCCAGTTACCTTAATTTAAGTCTTGTTAGCGATCTACCACGCCGTTGAGATGGCTGTTCTCCTGGTTCCTGGCGTTTCCAACAAATAAAGGAATAGTTCATTTACCTCCAATTCAATTCCAGTGTTTTAAAGATTGCTAGCTTCCCCAGTCATTTGTAGAAAATGATAGGAGCCAAAGCAGGTACAATTCTTGTATATGAAATTAGAAACAGCCCACTGGGTATTTGGGGTAGAGATGCATCTCTCAAATGCACTCCTTTTTGCAGTATCTCACTAGAGTTCTTCAGATTTCTGTTCCTAAGAAGAGCAAACTCGGTTCTTCAACTCCCACTGCAGATTTTCACACCGTTGGTATTTTCACAAGTGTGTTTTGGGTTACATACTTTTTTCTAAATAATTTCTATTTTTTTTTCCTAAATATAATTATGTGAATTCAGAGCCAGTCACCTGATAGAGCAGCTGTATACTAAATTTTATGATGCAGCAGAAAACATTCTATATAGCATTGTGCCAGGAGGAGTACTGGTGGTCAGTAGCAGCAAATATATCTATTTTATTACCTTAAAAGTTAGCTAATGCTGTGCAGTAACTGCTGATAGTTTTGTTTAAGTATTCCAGGTAGTTCTTCTGTGTACTTGATGATTAGCCTATATTAGCTTATAATTTCTGTTAGGTGAATTCATGAATTATGAGTTCATAAGGTACTTCTAAAACTTATTTTGAAATTTAGGCAGACAGAATCAATTACAGAATCCTAGACAGGACTATTTATTTTAGATTGCAGTTTAAAAAACTGAAGACAAGATCAGAAGGTAAATCTATACAGTTCTTATTAGGTTATGTTTACAGAGGAAGATGTGAAATTCTACCTCGCAGAACTGGCCCTTGCTTTGGATCACCTTCACAGCTTGGGAATTGTATACAGGGACCTGAAGCCAGAAAAGTAAAGTAAAATGTATTTTACCACTATTATGTGTATTTTGCTTGTTGCTTTGTATTTTCCACTACAGTGATATAAAAAATTAAAAATATTTTTGTTAGACCATGTCAAAAAAGTAAAATGTAAAAAATATGTGATTTAAATTAAATAATACTGGTTTGTTAAATTAATAACAAGTTGGAGATCAAAATTGTTAACTGTTATGTTTTAAATGTTTATATATAAACTTTCTTCTTTATGTGTATTGGTGAATGTGAATTTTAATTTTCAGCATTTTGCTTGATGAAGCAGGACATATCAAGTTAACAGGTAGGTAACACTTATTAGTATAGCACTTTCTAAACTTACTTCTATATAAGCTTTTAGTTATAAGTCTAATACATGTGTAGTGATGGCTGGAGTATGTGTGAGCCAGTATTTAGCTGTTTAGAACATTTTTTTTTTATTGGAAAGACTTTTTATAATAAATCTGTAACTCTTCCCTGTATAATGATTCTTTAAATAGTAGTAAGTGTTTTTATTGAAGTATTTTAGGTAGTCAGAGACTGTCTCTGGTTTTGGTAGTTACCAGTTTCTGATGTTCACATGGGTTCCTCTGAAGTTGGTTTTCATGTTGGCTAATATTGCTCAATGCCATGATTAAAATACAAGAAATGTAATTGAAAATACAAAACCAGACACTGAATGTGTTTTTTTAAAGGAGCTTTTGTTCAGGTGGTGGTGTGTTAGTAACTAAAACTGTCCCTGTTCAGGTTAGAAAGTGAGCTGTATCAAGATTTACTGTGAAATGCCTTTTAACAATAGGTTATAGACCAGGCTAAAGTTGCTGACTGAGACTTCTTTTAAAAGGGAGCAGAGGTGCTTTTGGTATAAAAAGATTGTAGTGTGCAAAAAGAGTTCTGAAATTTACTCCCTTTTTTTGTGTGTTTCTGGGTAATCCTTTAAGTGCATATAAAATTACAGAACAACATTCTGACAAACAGTTAAAATACATATATTCTAGGAAATTATATATACAAAAGACTGGTTATTTGGAAACCAAATTACTATGAAGTTCTGAAAGCTTGAAGTTACATTTAAGGTGATGCTTTTGTATTATAAATTTCATTATATATTTTGACCAATAGGTATTGCTATTGGATTCAGAGAAAATCATTTTTTTTAAAACTCTCAAAGGCGTGATGGAATAATGGCGATGGATATCATTTTTATAAAATGCATAATCTAAAAAATTCTGCATGATATATTGAAATCCAATTCAATCCTAAAATCGTCACTTCCTTCTGAAACTGGAAAGAATAATTGATGGGATTATTGATTAGCAATCATTTCCCCTTTGAAAAAGTGACACTTGAGAGCTGGGCTAATACCAAGGACTTCTGTATTCAATGGCATTGTTTGAACTAGGGAAAAATAGTATTCTAGGAATAAAGTGAGCAGATATGCAAGACTATTGAACTTGAGTTGGGTTGCAGAACTGTGTTGTCTTATATAACAATAATATTTAGTCTGATTTTATTTATTTATCATTCAGTAATACCAGAGCGTGCCTACTGTTATCTTTGAAACTCATTTTTACATCTGTCCATTTATTTATGTGCAAAAGCAGGCAGTAAACAGAAAATTAGAACTTTTGATGCTCTTAAGGCTCTAAATGTGTAATATTTCAAGTATTCTGTTAAATATTGCTGGCTAATCATCAATTTAACATGACTTATAGAAGTGTTTTGGTGGTATGTAGAGAACTAAATGTCTGCAGCATCTCTAGATACCTGCAGCTCCTTGTTTCATGAAGAGCTGGGATAATCACATAATGCTCCTGAAAGCAAACAAACAAAAGCTGTCTGTCAACACTTTGCTTTTGAAATACCACATACACTATTGCTTTTCTCTGAAGTTCTTTACTGGCTATATTCTTGTAATACTGTTGTTGTTGTAGACTTTGGACTCAGCAAAGAATCAGTAGATCAAGAGAAGAAGGCCTATTCTTTCTGTGGTACTGTAGAGTACATGGCACCTGAAGTAGTAAACAGGCGAGGGCACAACCAGAGTGCTGACTGGTGGTCCTTTGGTGTTCTCATGGTACTGTATGCTTCATTGTTACCTTGCTTAAGGTCACAAATACACTGTCAAAATGAATGTGAAGTAATGTAGTTAGACTAAGCTCATCCAGATCTAATTGTGAATGCTTGGGTAAGGGGAAGAGAGAATTCAATAACTGAATTGCTACTGAAATAGCAACTAACTTGAATAAAACTTACTTTTCACCTGCTTGGCCCCACAAGGGGTGCTTTTCAGGAACAATAAAAATCAAACTAGTAGTCCATTAGTAGTTTAGGACAGTTGTAGTCTGTGAAATTGAGGTTGGGTATTTATTTTGCATGTTACTTTCAGTTAAAAGTAAAAAAAACACTGAAGACTTGGTTTGATGGAGTATTAATTGCATTTTTGTAAGAGCAAGCCTGTTGAATGAATACTGGAGCAGAGCAGTGAAATAAGCCAGTAACTGCTGGCACTTGTGCCTCTGCTGTGGGGTGTTAGAGCATCAGGCTGAAAAATGCATATTGACATTAAAAGTAAAGTACTGTCTTAGAATTTATTCTTCTTGCTGTTTTCAGAGCATGGCAACATCTGAAACTTGGTTATGGAGGGGATTTTATTACTTAAATTAAATAGTTTATGGATGGAAAATATTCCTGCATCATCATCATGATGTTACACTTGCCACTTTTATTACCATGTAAACTACCAGTGGGAAAAAAAATTAGATTTGTGGACTTTTTGGATAATCTTTGAAAAGTTTTAGCCAGTACACCTAATATAGCTATAGGGAAGAGCACAGTGCTTAACACTGTGCGAGTGACTGGGGGAGAAGTGTTGATTTAGATTAACATTTGTTCTTTTCAGTTTGAAATGCTTACTGGTACACTACCATTTCAAGGTAAAGATCGAAATGAGACTATGAATATGATACTGAAGTAAGTATATCTTTTCACTTGTTGGAAAGTCACAAAATGTCATTTTTAAACATGTTTTAACAGCTTGCTGTAACTTCTGGTGCTTGAAAAGCACTAAGCTAGACCAGGAACAAAAAAGCCCAGTAACTTTTAGATCGCAGACCATGGGAATAGTGTTAAGTATCTGCAGGAATTAAAATCTTGGGGATGATCTTGTGTTTTCATTGTGGGTGTCTAATAAAGATAAAACCAGTACAGTGAATTAGAGCGGTGTTATTTACCACGCATGTGGTTGTGCTCTGGCTACTGTTACAGCATAGCTTATTTTGTAAGCAGTAGTTAATTGGGTGTTGCTCAGTGTACGTATGCACAGAGTGCTCTTACGTGCCCACATTCTTCATATTAAATTACCTGGGTTACAACAGAAGCTGTCTAACGAGACAGACTGGGTGAAGTAGTGATTAGTAAGTGAAGTTGTTGGGCAAATAAGTCCTCGTCTCTGTGCTTAGCTAACAAAGAATTTCCTTTAGGCCACATGCAGAGCCTTGGGCCTCTCGGGGGTGATAGGGAAGGGGGTGAGGGAGAAGCTCTGTTCTTACACTTGTAGGGCAGTTTGAACTTAGCCTGAGCGTGAGCTGACCTGGGAGAGTGGATGGGTTAGGTCATTGACCTCTCCTGGAGCTCAGTGATACTACAAGTCTGCAGAAGAATGTCTTGCCTTAGCGTAATTGTTTGCATAAAATAAGCTGGTAAAGTCAGTAAGCTTTCATATAATGGCTTGATGAGCTGCTGATTGAGTTTCTTGCTTCCAGAGGAATATAAGCAGTTGTTTCAGGGGCAAGTAATTTGGGATTTTGTGAGTCTCTTCTGGTCCAGGTAGTTTGGTGATCATGTCACCAGTAAATTATCCTTGAAAATGCTTATGGATTCCTGAGATAATTTTTACTCTAGCCTAAGGCTTGCTTTGGGGGCTCGGGTGGGGCTTGGGGTTTTTGGTCTGGTGTGGTGGGGTTTTTTTGTTTGTTTGGGTTTTTTTGTTTGGTTTTGAAAACCACTCACATAATGTGAAACTCAAAAGCTGTTGAGTTAAATGTGTGCACTCTGCAAGACTCTAGAATGGATCCTTGATATATCAAATTGTGCAATGAAGTTTCTGTAGACAATTTTTAGTAAGATACACTGCTTCTTCTTACTTGTTCTCTGTTTTCCTTTAGAGCAAAACTTGGGATGCCTCAGTTCCTCAGCCCTGAAGCACAAAGTCTTCTGAGGATGTTGTTTAAGAGGAACCCATCAAATAGATTAGGTTGGTTCATCTATTTGTATCTTTGAAATAGGAGTTGGGTTGAGTTGATATTTTTTTTAATATTTTTTTAAAGAAATTAGTTGCTAGAGACTCAAGCTCCAGGTGGTCAGTGAGATTTGGGTTTGGATACCATTTGTTAGCCTGGATCATGACTTCCTGACTTTGGCTAGTGAATGATTGCTTTCTTGGACCAGGGACTCTTAGCAGTGAACCAGAGCTTTGACAGTGTCAGAGCAAAGAATACTGACCATATTTGTGGGCTTCTTGTACTCTGTTTGCCTCCCTGGTGAGGTGTACACTGCTTAATTAAGTGTTTTACATCCTTGGAATATTTCTGTATTTACCATTACTTCAAATAACCATGTCTATGCAAATTCTTTAGAAATTAATTAATTTTAGTGCAATCTTCTTCAAAGACTTTACCCAAAAGTGTTTAAATACAGTATATTCTTTGTTCAGGAGCTGGTTCAGATGGAGTTGAAGAAATCAAGAGACATCCTTTTTTTTCTACTGTTGACTGGAATGTAAGTACAAAGTGATCTGAATGATAAAGCTGGTTTTTAATTTTTCCATATGTAGTGTTGTAAGTATTTGTATTTGAATAGGGCACAACAAACACTGCAGTACTGCTTACTGTTATATTCTGGCTTCTACTAGAATGTTACTTGGCATCTGGAGCTATAGTACTTATGGTACCAAGAGTATTAATTATAAATTGTGCACTTCTTAAATAATTACAAGTTGCAGCGTTCTAAAGCTTAAATTGCCTGTTAGAGCATTTGTAGCTGGGAGAGGATGCTGGTGTTCCCCATGTGGAGGAATCCTTCTCTTCAGTAAGTGCCCATCTCGTGCTTCTATGCAGGCCAGGACTGTAATTCTCTTTGACTTCTCTCTAGTTAGCCACAGCACATTCCTCTCTTATCAGTCATACTCCATTCACATCTGGAGTATTGACTGTGGTGCTCTGAGATGATCAGAAGTCTGTATGAGTTCACGATTGCTTGCTTGAATTTTTAACAAGCACCTTGATGCTTTTCCTCTGTGGCTCTCTGAGCTGTGGAGATGTGTTTCCCAGAAACATTCACAGAGCTGAGATGCTGTGTATCAAATAAATCCACTCTGAAAACACTCTTTGCTATAATGCTTATAAAAGATAGACACACTAAATAAGATGTTGCTGTGCTGACAGGACTAGCTGCAGAACTAGCCAGTGCTGTGCTCATCTGTTTCTTGAAAGCCTGTTGTCACTGTCCTTTTCTCTATCTCTTGCATTTACTTCTGAGAAGGCAGTTTGCTGGCTGTGTTTATGCAGCCTCTACCACAGAGTCCTGATTAGCAAGTGGAGAGTTTTCAGTAACAGCAAAACTTCACCGTTTGATATGAGTACACTTTGTAAGAGAAGGCTGTGTTGTTATGGCTTCATTATCTACTTTTTTTGGTTAGGAACTGACAAATACCATGAAGGAAGTCCGAAACATCTGCAGCTCTAACTTTTTATTTTATTCTGCTCTTTTAATTGGCGGTGCTTTTTATTTATTTCAATATTGTGGTGCTGGTGACCACTCTGTATTTCTTTAGAATGAATTCAGGTCCTCTCTTCCTTTTGTGTTGTTTCTTTTTTAATTGAAATACATTGTATGTTTTTGTGCAGGAAGATTAAACTAAAAGAACTGCAAAAAATAGGTCTGAAAGGATGAGAAATGCCAAGAAAATGTTCTCAGACCTTCCTGAACTTTGTATGGGGCTTCGACAACATTTGACATGAAATTTTCTCTTACTTAACTGTAAATGGGACTTATTGCTGGTTTGAGATCACATGGGCAATGCATTTTTCTAAAGCATGTTGAGTAAAGGAGAAAAAAATGAGGAGCCATTGCTTCACTTTCCCTTTCTTCCCCTGACTCAGTTTAGTAGTTCAGGAAAAACCTGGAATAGAGCTTTGAGAATTGACAATTCCTTTCTAAGAGGGACAGGCCTGTCACTGGTGAGAGGTCTGTGTCTGGGACCCAGAACAGAAAGGTGAAGACTGTATGTCACATCTTCCCTTTGGGGTGGGTGTTTCAGGGTTCTGAGTTCTGAGCAGTGAACCAGGTCCCAGGTGATGATAGAAGGTAAGATGCGCTATGGATGTTCCGTGTTCTTCTGAATAAGCCAAAGATGAGCCAGTGATAAGTAACAAGCAGCCTGCTGTTGTAGTGTTAGAAGTACAGATCTGATAGATGAAGCAGATTCAGAAGAATAAGGAAAGAGAACTCTGTATTCTTTGACTTGTTTGGTAGCATTTCCTGTAGCAATTAAAATCAAAGGTACATGAAAGTAACTTGGACTTCCCATATATTTGTGGTTTTCTACTTGCTATATGTTATTCACTCTTTCAGAAAACTTTTTTAATAAAAAAAACCCCTTTTAGTTACTTACCCTTTAGCTTGGCAAAATTACAGCACCTGTGGAAGTTTCGTTCATTCTTAATTTTATGACTTTGTCTTTTTACTTTAGAAACTGTTCAGAAGAGAAATTCAACCCCCATTTAAACCAGCTTCGGGAAAGCCAGAAGATACCTTTTGTTTTGATCCAGAATTCACAGCAAAAACACCAAAAGGTAATGGTGCATGGTTATAAATTGGTGAGGTTTGAGGGACAGGAGGGGTCAAATTATTGTTACAGCAGGCTTACTAAGAGAAAAAGCCAAAATTAAAAGGGATGTGTGCAACAGTGTTCCAGTACTTTGAAGAAGTGTGTTGTCCCCAGTGGGTTCCTTTGAAATATTCTGCTAAACTTTTAATTTACTTTTTTTTAGTGGTGAATCACAGCTGAACTGTGGTTCTAGTTATGGTTTGAAGTCAGACAGGCAGTGTTTGGGGGCGAAGTATTTATTACTAAAAGTAAACTAAATTTGTTTGCAGCAGTGATTATTTTTAGGGTCAGTATTCCACTGAAAACGACTTGGCTTGAAGTAGCTTTCTTGAGCCTATTATTTATTATTATTAAGTCTTACAACTAGCATTACAGTAACTTTTTCATTGAGCAGCTCCCCTCACTACCCATGCTGAATTTGACTTTGCTCTTGAGAAAGTGATGATTCGAAGGTAGAGAATGGTGGGGGAAAATGTGCAGTAGACTGGGTACCTGTGTTTGCAGCTGGTCTAATAGTACATTTTAAATAGTTTCAAGAAGCTGACGAGAATTTATCTTTAAAATATCCCTTAGATTATTGCACTATGAAAATTTCCAGGTAACTGAGCTTGGAAACAAAGACAGCAAGTGTAAACACTTATTGCTTAGTATTCTTCAAGTTTCCCTTCAGGTTTTCTTTTGTGAATTTTCTTTACTGCTGCAACCAACTTTTAAAAGCACTTGTCATGTTTGTTTAGAGAGTGTCTATAGTTCTAATAGGCTACACAGAGCTATCAAGCTGTGCTTACTGGGAAATCTCAAACAATTAATTGCTTCACTTCTGCCTTGCCAGCAGCACATAGACCACTGAAGTAGCAAAATCTGTGAGCAGTCATCTTTGTTATGCAGTCCTTGAACACAAGACTATGATCTTTATTTCTTTCTCAGAAGTTGTGTTGTGCTTCAGTAAACTTCTTCCTAAAAACATGTATTCATGCAGTAGTTCCTGTGGTGTTTTGCAGTTTTATCTAAAACCCAGGAATCCTTGCTTTGTGTGTGTTACTGAAATAAGAGAAGGCAGAGAACTGACTAGAGGTTTTATTCAACACATGGTGTTGCTCGTTTGCTTCCCTTCCTTCAGAGTGTTTCTTCTAACATATCTCCTGAATGTTTAATAAAAAAAAAGCCTTGCTAGGATTATTTGTGCTAATCAAATGTGTATGCAACTAGATTCTCCAGGAGTCCCACCTAGTGCGAATGCTCATCAGCTCTTCAAAGGATTTAGTTTTGTTGCAACTACTACTGTAGAAGATCAGAAAATATCACCACTCACCAATATACTACCAATAGTCCAGGTAACACTATTTTCTGGGGAAACGGACGTGCTGAAGATTGACCAGTATTTAGTGTTTACAGTCTGGGGTGGTTTTGCTGGGGAGATGATTATAAAATGGGTGTTGTTAAAATGCTTCCAGGGGATATTTTTGTATTTTAAAAAGCAAGTTGCTGTCTTTGTGGAGGCAGAATTCTGAATAGAAAGCATGGGCCAGCAGAAGAGACTTTTGCTGTTGGAAGCAGCATTATGGCAGAGTGTCTCATTGCCTTAGATGACAGCTTGTGTTTGTTTTTTTTAAAGCAACTTCATGGAAACAGCGCCCAGTTTACTGATGTGTATGAACTGAAGGAAGATATTGGTGTTGGTTCCTACTCTGTTTGCAAGCGATGTATACACATAGCTACAAATATGGAGTTTGCTGTGAAGGTACTTGGAATACATTTCACTGTGACAGTCCTGAAATTATTGTGTAATAGACTTGTAAACTTAACCATGTGAATCTTCCAGTTACTGTAGCTGTTTATGTGCTATGAGAAATGAAAAACAGTGTTTTCTTCATTTGTTTAAATTGTATGTTGGCTTCTATAGCTCTTCTTCTTGTGGGTAAAGTTATGGCCTTGAACTGGCTTTGCAATTACAGTCTTGAAGCCTGAAAATAGGTGTTCTCACCATTGTACACCGAAATAAAATAAGATGCACAAAGATGGAGCTGGGCTGCAGGGAAGCAGTGATGCTTCAGACAGTCCATTGCATTTCCTTGTCCACTGGAGCAGAATAGACTGCATTAATGATACAATTTTAACTGGTAGCAAGGATGGAGCAAGAAATGAATAAACAGTGGGATGTGAAGCTGGAAGATGAATTAGTCATGATTAGTAACAAGTTAATGAACTCCAGAATTTTTTTGTTCCGTTTTTGAAGTGAGAATATAAATACAAAAAAATGTCTTTATTAAATAGACTTTATTTAGCCAAGTTGTTTTTCCTGTTGCTATATTTTGCAGATAATTGATAAAAGTAAGAGGGATCCCTCTGAAGAAATTGAGATTCTCATGCGCTATGGACAACATCCAAATATTATTACTTTAAAGGATGTATGTACCTCTTTTTCTGCTATCTCTTATTATGCAATAGTCAGTAAATGAATTTAGGTGTAGGGAGTTTGAGATACATTTTTAAATACTCAACACTTCACTACATTTACTGCTCTCCCAATGTATTCTACTATGTAAAAGAAAATTAATGTAACTGTCCTGATAGTATTTTTTTTCTGAAGGCTGTTTAATGAACTTGAAGTGAAAAAAGCTGTAAAGGTTAGAAATGCCATATTTCTTCTTATTTCAAAAGAGTAGCTAATGTGCTGGTAATCTGAATAAGCAGTTGCACGTTGTCCTGTATATGCAAAGTGCCAGAAGCTAAAAATGTCTGTGGAGGGGAAGAGCACTGGGATGTGGTAGGTCTACACTCCTCTTTAAAAGAGAAGTTCCTGGACTGAAAAATTTAGTTCCAAGTCATGAATTAGCAATCGATTTGCCTCAGTGTCTCACAGAACAACAATGAAGTTGTCTTCATGCTGTAAGGCTTCTGAATTGCATAATTAAATTTTTCAGTCCTTGCTGTTTGTGCTTTGTCTCTATGTGAACAGGTGAACAATGTAGTCTGTGATTTTCACATTTCTCAGGATGTTTAATTGTAATAGATATGTGTGTATTTATATACGTGTGTGCTTGTTAAACCTCTCACCAGGTGTATGATGATGGTAGATTCATATACCTTGTCACTGAACTGATGAAAGGAGGAGAGCTGCTCGATCGAATCCTCAGACAGAAGTTCTTCTCGGAACGAGAGGCCAGCGCTGTGTTGTACACTATAGCAAAGACTGTGGACTACCTGCACTGCCAAGGAGTGAGTGGTTCCTTCTCTGACGCAGCTTCTTTCACACCTCTTAGGATTAGCAAATGCCAAGTGCTTTGCTTGGCTTATTTTTATGGCAGAAGGGAAGAAGATTTCAGAGTATTTTATGACACAGGCTTTTTTTACAATATTACTTGAAGGTTTTGTTAATTCAAAGTTATATAAGTGTGTAGAACTGTTAATAAGTGTACTAATCTCAAAAATAGTTTTTATAAATTGCGTATTACATACAAACAAATGTACCTGCAACTTCTAAATGTTTCAAAATGTCTTTATTTAAAGGTAGTGCATCGAGACCTTAAGCCTAGTAATATTTTGTATACGGATGATTCAAATAATGCTGATTCTATCAGGATTTGTGATTTTGGATTTGCAAAACAACTTCGAGGAGAAAATGGACTACTTCTAACCCCGTGCTACACTGCGAACTTCGTGGCACCAGAGGTATCTTAAGCTGCCACACGTTTTCTCTGTGCTGTTTTTGATACATCGAGTACTTAAACTTTTTAGCAGTGCTTAAAAAAAAAAGATAAATTCTGCTAGTTTTCATTAAATATAATTACACGTCATTTCTAAACACTGGTGAATCTGTTTATAATAAACCTGTCTTAAAAACAGCAGAATCCACCCTCAATAGTAAGATGTAAAACTGTTCAGAATCTTAAGAGATGATGTTCTAGGAACAAGAGAATACTGTTGATAGCTACTGTTACTTATATATTGAAAAATAAATAATGAAACCTCTGAAATTATCCTGAGATTGACTTACCTTCCTTAGGCAGTGTAGTGGTATTGGTTTGGGGTGGTTTTTTGATAGGTGAAAAGTCTTTGACATTCTATTTTGTAGGTTCTCATGAGGCAGGGATACGATGCTGCTTGTGACATATGGAGCTTGGGTGTTCTCCTTTACACCATGTTGGCAGGGTGAGAAAGATTTCTTTGCTTATTTGTTTACCTATAATTCCAGTGTGCAGCATGAGTTCTGCTTTCCTTAAAATTGTAAGGTATTACCTCATTGGTTTGAATGCACAATGACAGACACTGAAATGGAACAGGAAGCTATGAATAGTCCCTTCCAACCCCTTAGATTCTGTGATTCTGTGATTCTGTGAGTAAGTGTGTACATAAACTAGCTGTATCTTACAGATAGGTTCAAGGCTTCTCTCTTCTATAGTGCATGACTGGGAGATGCCAAAGGCTCTCCCCAGTTTCCAGGAGAGAGTTTAATCTGTGAAAGTATGCATTGGTTTTCTTCTGCCATTTGTCCTCCTCACCATAGTACCCTTGTAGTCCACCTTCTAGTATCTCCTACCACAGGCTTGACTCCTGGCCCCTTTGGAGGACACACTGACTTGTAACCTCATAAGTTTTCTAAACCTATAAACTTTCATTAAGCACTGTGAAGCACTTAGTGGCCCAACAGTAAAAGGTTTTGTGAGTTCTGCTCTAACAAGAAAATACCAGAATTTTTGTGTGTCTTATAAATACTATCTATTGGAACCTGTTCCTCTTGATAAATTTGTATTTCCACATGTAAAATCGCCACCACCACTACGGTTTTGTCATCAAAACTCAGATTGCTGTATGATTTAAGTGCAAGTGTGCAGATATTGGGTAGTATACTGCTTGCACACTTGAGAAACATTGCCTGAACAAAAGGTATGGCAGGTCAAAACTAGGGTGGGGAAGTGATCCAGCATGAATTCCTGCCTTTCCATATTGTTTCTCTTAAGCTCATCACCTGAAAGACTTGAAGTAACTGGCTGGAATAGTTCCTGAGCCTCTGTCGATGATGCTGGTTGATCTCTCCTCTATGCAGAGCTTAGAGATGCCAGACCTTCGTAATACTCTTGATATGGTTATGAGGTGTGTTTAAGTGATTCAGGTTGGTTTCCAGATTTGCCAATTTAGTTCTCTGAAATTGGTTGTGTTAGGGTTTGTAGAAAGTAAGCCAATCTTACAGGAAACCCTGTAAACTGTTACACGCCTCCAAAACCAGCGATCTTGTGGTTTAAGCCTCCCAAACTCAAGCAAGAAACTGTTGTGAAAATACTCTTCTAGCTTTTCCTCAAGTGATAGATGTGTGTACGTTGTGCTCATTCTCTGTCTAATTAAATGCACATACCCTAAACTGCAGCTTTATTGGGCCATTCTGTTCCAGGTTTGGATTCCTTGACGTGTTCTGGTAATCTAGCATAGCTTTTGTTCATGGATCACCTGAAAGCCTGCACTGATTAGAATGCACTATTAAGATATTAACTTAATATATCTTTTTAGTCTGCATTTCCCATTTATTCTTCTTGATCAACTGCAGTTATGGGAAAAAGAAAGTAATATTGTTTTGAAGATGAAATGCTAATGTAAGAAGTATTTAATAGTTATATAGTGTGTTTCTGACTCATGGGGTTTTACCAATTTCTTGCAGCTTCTTACCTATAACGAGGAGTGTTGTTGTTTTTTTTTTCTTTAAACAGCTATACTCCATTTGCCAACGGCCCTAATGATACTCCAGAGGAGATCCTGGTACGGATAGGCAGTGGAAAATTCTCTTTAAGTGGAGGCAACTGGGACACTGTTTCAGATGCAGCAAAGGTGTAAATGTGTTTTGTTTTGTTCTTACATTTTTATAGAATTCAAACGAACATCTACTGAACTTCATAAAACAGACAAATCTAACACAGTGGTTTGCTATTATTGTCCTTCTTAGCAAAGCTGGTCCCCAGCTAGTCAGTCCCCACCCTCTGCCTTGGCATCAACTTCTTTCTTGCCAAGCACAGGACTTCACATTTGTCCTTGCTGAATTTTGTGTGGCTCTAGTTAGCCCATCCTACCTAGGTCTCTTTGGATGGCTGCCCTGCCCTTGAGCTCGTAGCACTTTCCCCATGCCTCCACTTTGATGCCCCACTGCAAACTTGGCAAGAGTGCACTCTCTTACTCCCCCCAGGTCACTGATAAAGATTTTAAATAAGATGGGTCCCAATAGGAGCTTTTCTAATGATGGATAGTTTTTTATTCTTTTTTTATTGAACCAAAATCAGGTGTTTGTGGGATTCTTTGGTCTCTTGTCTTTAGTACTGTCAGCAATTAATGTTAGTACTTGAACAACCAAATATATCTGGATATCTAGCCAAAAACCTTGATCAGCTTGATTATACAGCTGGCCTTTTATTCTAAGACTGCACCTCTCATCAAAGGCTGTATGCATCCCCTGGGTTTGGTGTTGGCCTGGTCTGTAGATATCTCAGTCACCACTGTTACGGTTTTTTAAAGCTTGGAATTAATATCAAATCTTTTCCTGATCCTTTGAAACTGCACTATTTGTTCATTTCAGTAGGAGTGATTCAGAGTACTTGTTGGCTGATGCTGCCTTAGCACAAGTGGTTCACTTCCGTATGTTTAAGAATGCTTAACATTTTGTACCTAAAACAAAGGGAACGTTCTGTCAGCTTGTTCATATTTTGTTTTATTTCAAGCCATTCCTGTCTCTGTTCTGTGCCCTTCCCACCCAGTTCTTCATTTAACCAACGTTGTAATTAGTAGCTTATTGCTAATGCTTCTAAACAGGCAAAAACAAGAAAAACAAGTGTCTGTTTCTGGCTTTACCCTTTATATACTATATATATATACACTGTATACTATACACACACACATATATATATATATACACTCCTTGAAGGAAAAATTCTTTGGTATATCACTGTGTAAATTCATTTGTAATACATAGTTAGCAGACCCCAGACATGTAGTACTGATGAGGGGAGATGTCTGCAAGTAATAGCTTTCTTCCATAAAATGTCTGCTAAATTTTAATAGGATTTCTAGCTTTTAGAAGATTATATTAATAATAAATAAACTGAAATATGAAACGCACAAACAGCAGTAAGTTTCTTTACAATAAAGGCTTGCTCTGTTGAACTGATTAAATAGTACAGCACATTGTTTTCAGGCTTCTGCGGTGTCAAGGCACGGAATGATCCAATTTATCTGCTGATTTTTGTGTGTTTGCATTGTGTTAATCCCTCCCACACAGGGTACTTTTTTCACTGCTGCCATAATCAGTGCTTAAAGTCTGTATAAAAGTATTTTAACTGAATAACGTGTGCATTTCATTTTTCTCTAGGACTTGTTGTCACATATGCTTCACGTAGATCCACATCAGCGGTATACAGCAGAGCAAGTATTAAAGCATTCGTGGATAGCCTGTAGGGACCAGTTGCCCCATTATCAACTAAACAGGCAAGATGCACCACATCTAGTAAAGGTAAAACAACCTGAAGACTGAACGTTGCTTGAGCTGGTGGGTGTGCAATGAATCAGGTTGCTTTTAGAGTTACAGACAGAGAACCCTTTCATTTCTCTAGGAGAGAAATTTGCTTTCCTCTGTTTTCCCTAATATTCAAGTTACATAAGCAGACAAATTATTGGCAAACTGATTTTTTTTTAACCTGTGAGTAAAGGAAGAGATTTTTTTCTGGATGTTTTCTTTTCAAATATTAAGGTAGCTTTGGCCCTATGATGACAGTTGCCTGAGGCTGAGCCTTCCACAGGTCTCCTAGCATTCTTATTGAAGAAATCTTTTGGGATTTGTTTCTGACTGGCTCATATTGTGCTTACATAAATTAATAAACTACTTCAGTTTTTTCGCTGGTATTTTACCTGTTTGTTCTGTTACCTGTGATCTGACTTGCAACACAAAAGCATTCTACTGTTTGCAGGCAGCTTTTGAGTTGACTTCATTAGTTTTGTAGGATTCAAAACCAAGGACTGGTGATAGCTGGTCCTGCTTGTGTTTGTAAGTCAGGACACAGATATCCACATAAGTGGCTGCATTTGGTAAATTGATGCTGACCTTGCTTGGAAGACACTAATGCTGACCCACATGAAAAGGTTACTCCGAAGATATGTAAAAGAAAAAGAAATGCTGGATACCCATGCTTAGAAACGTGAAGGATTCAGCAATAAATGGTTTTTTTCAGTACAAACTTCAGAGAATGTGCATGACCTGCCACAAGTCCTGGGCTTGCTTTCTTAGTTAATTAAGAATGTAATATTAGTTTGCTTTATTTTCTTACGAAAGGCTGTAAACATAATTTTTATGTATTTTGTTGCTCTCTAGGGAGCCATGGCTGCTACGTATTCTGCACTGAATCACAAGACATTTCAGCCAGTGTTGGAGCCTGTTGCAGCCTCAAGTTTAGCTCAGCGACGGAGCATGAAAAAGCTAACATCAACAGACTTATAGACCCACTGGGACACCTTAGCAAACAGAAGCACGGGGAAAATCCAATAAGTGGCTCTCTTTTGCCTGACCTATGATCAAAAGGCATCTGTGGTTTCCTGCTACACTACTTGAATTCTGTAAAAGTCCTTTTTTTAAAAAGAAAAAAAAAATCCACAGGTTCATACTGTGTTGTTTTACAGGCCGTATCTGTTAAATTAATTTAAACATCAGGTACACCATAATGAATTTCTCTACACTGTCCTTTAAGAGATCTGTTGCAAATATTATTTCACATTCTGTATAGTTTTGCTGGGTTCATTTAAAAAATGGTTTAGGGGACCGTTGCCAATGACCAAGTTGTACATAAAGTGTCAGTGTAAGTTTTTTCTTCACACCTTTAGACCCTGCTGTGAAGGACAAATTCTTAATTTTGTAATTGGGCACTTAATTCATTCAACTTGATTTATTTAACTTGTTCATTACTATTATGAAAAGCTGACTGATGTATTGTGCCAGTGTTAAATGCATTAGTGTTCATTTGGAAGGTCTGTGTTTGCATGGTGCCAGTAACTGATAAGTTGATGTGAAAATACGAACAAAAGGGATGTGCAAGATTCTGCACTTTACCCATAAACTTAATTTGATCACTTGTGACCCAAAAGAAATGCTGGTTAACAAACAGCCTCTTACAGGAAAATGAATGTTTCTAGTTGTCACCACGAACAGTCTTGTGTCCTGCACTGAGCTGGAGAAAGTAAGTATGTGTATAAACTCAAAATTAAGGATCCAACAGCATTGGTACCACTTGAAAACAATATCATGCAATCCAATAATTTTTATTGTCTATCTATTAGTACAATGACTATGTTACTGTTTCCTCGGCAGTCATTTCCACTGAATATACCCAATATTAAGTTTGTTTGGCATACGAGACAGACTGACACTTTATTATAACCAACTTGGCATGTGGATTTTATGTTTTATTTATTTGATTTTTATAGAACGCTGCTTCTATCTGACTCTCTTGCCGCATGTACAAATATTACAGAACATAAATGCAAAATTCTATTTGCCTAACTGTAGGGGTAGCTTGGGAAAATAAATAAGCCTTGCAGTGTGCCCAGATAAGGGAATTCTGACCAAGAAATTTCACAGTTATGGACAAGTTACTGACAATATCCCATTGCCAGCACTCACTCGCCCTCTCCGTCTTGGTGTCAGGACTTCAGCTGTTTGTAGATGCTGTGATGGAAAGGAAATTAATTTCAGGGCCAGAATTATCTTGGGGTTTTCTGACTTAAACCCAGTGCTAACTGCTAGTAGACTAATGCATTCAGAGATGATGAGCTTAAGTGTTCTTCACAAGTTGCAGGCACTACTGTGCAATTGTACTGTTATAGTAGGATGTTACACATTTTAAATATTTAAGCATATTAGTGACTGACTGTTGGGCTGTGAAGAGTTGGAGATTCCAAATGACCCAAAATCAGGTGTATTTCAGACTGATTTGCCATCACTGAATTTCCTGTTCCAGACAGCTTTGGTAGTTACAAGACACCTGCGGTGGCAGAACTTGGGATTTTGAGACAGGAAAAAAGCTTTCAAGGGAGTTCTGGCCCAAAAAGCAGTGGTAGTAACTCAGATCTTAAACGGGGTGCTGGCTGGTTTTTGTTTCTACCTGTGAGGTGCTTGGTGGTGGTGAAAGTACTGTTAGATAAGCTGCTTTCTTCTGTTGCGGTGGAGGAAGATGGAAATTATCTGGCCAAATAGTTAGGTATGAATATATGTAGATTTGAGACTTACTGAACATAGCAAACATAGGTGTGCTATTTGTATCATGCAGAACATACCCCATACTAAATTTCTTGAGTGTTTGATAGATGTTGGAAGCTTTAGGGGCCGTTTGTGCCTAGTTTTGAGGTGCCTGTTTGAAATGCTTGAAAGCTTATCAAAGAACACAACTGCATCTGGGAAAGCTTCTTGTTCAGTACAAAATCTGCCCCTTATGCAGCTGGTTCATCCTTCTCATTACTTTTTACTCATTACTCATGACAAGACCTTTGCCAGCAAGAATGCCTGTAAACCTCTTGTCTACAGTCTGTCAGTATGATTTTTGGTAAATTTATGAATGACTGCCAGAATTTGAATTCACTCTAAGAAAAAACCCAAGTGGTGGAAAGAAAGGCCCCTTAGCCCAAGGTCAAGGTACAGTGTGTGGGTTGAAATGTACCAGTGAAAACTGCGTTGGGAATAGAGGATAATGCGAGGCGTGGAACACAACTGAAATGTCAAACTTGAATTGTCTTCAGCTTTCCCAGAAGGTCGCAGCTGGTCTTTAATGGCTTTATTCATTATTCATTTAACAGTGTTTATATTGGTATTTTCTTTTAGCTTGCTTAGAAGCACCACGTTATAAGCACCTTAAAAGCATTTTGCACAGAAGCAGTTGTAAGCAGCTGAAGGTACTTAAGTTCTTCTCATTGTGCAACACAAAGGTGGTAAGAGAAGTGTACAAGCAAGATGGGTATTCTGATTTGTAGCAAAGAATTTAAAACATCTTCTATAAAGTTATGCCTGCTGTTCTTATATCGTGACCAGCCTTCAGTGCAAGTGGTACTCCTGGGGTAAAAGCAAGGTTTCAGTGACTTCAACATTATCAAGTTGTCTTATCATGAGGAAAACATATGGATAGACATTTCTGTTACAGCTGAGAGGCCAGAGCACTCTGGTATGCCAATTTTAATCCTTAATTTGGGGGGGAAGTTCACTTGTGTGAATATTGCAGCATACCAGTCTTTGAAACATTTTGGATATGCAGGGATACAAAAGAGTTCATTTGCAGTTTACTCTTACTGTTTAGTCATCATCTTTCTGATGCTTCTTTTGTAATTTCTTGCATACTTGTCATCCTTTTTCCCCCCCCCTCAAACTTAGGTTTTGTTCGGTTGAGCAATTATATAGAAGTTGTGCAGTCTGCTCGTGGGTTATCAGCTAAATGTTTGAAATGGAAGAGCACTTTGAACGTGCTTCTGGCTGGAGTGAAACGTTAGTGTAAATTGTTTCACTCCCATATCCTCTGCAGGGTTCAAGATTACAAACTAGTTACGATCTCTACTGATTTACTGAAACTTTCACAGGGGCTTACTTAGAGTTGCAAAGAAATAGGCATATGTGCTGTGTATTTAGAGGAATTTCCAGAGAATTAATTAATATCTTAAATGATACAATATTTAGGATATGGCTCCTGTTACTGCCAGCAAAATGGCTTCTGCTCTGATGTTTATTAATGGCAATTATAAATAAGTGCTAGTTTGCCAGTGCACGTAGAGCCTGATACATCCTCACTCGAGAGCAGATTCCCACAGACATCGGCTGTAGCTGGAGCAGCTCCTGAAACGTTTTGCTGTTCTTTCACCCCTTAGATATCAGAGTTTCCATCCTCAGTTACCCTTTTGAGAAAAGGTGAGGAACTCTATTGTATTCCTGTTACGTATCCAGAAACTGCGGTGGCCGTGAGGTCAGTGGGTGGTGTGTAACGAGTGCCCGTACCCGAGAGCATTCCTGTGGGTGCATTCATTTCCACCACTCATTTGTGGCTTGTGTAGTCTCAATGCTGCTGTTAGCATGTTGTGTGTTTTTCCTGTTAGGCTTAAAACTAGCAAATTCTCTTTGACCATGCGAGGAGCCAAAGGTGTAGGTGGTCTGAGCGAACTGTCCGTTTGAGGCCTGAGTTGGGTTTAAATGTTCTCCTTGCATCCAAAAGCTCACCCCAGTCAGTCAGACTGAGCTTGAATTCTGTCTTCCGTGTTTCAGTTCATTTTCCAAAGCTAATCTTCATATGTCCAGTAGTTAAAATGACCTGTAACAAACTTCAACAGTTAGAAGCCGCTTGCAATATACTTACAAACTGGTCATTTGAAGTGATGGGTTGCTACATCCAGTGCTGGGCTCTCTGCCCTCAAATGTTACAATTAAGAGGTTGAGATAGTTTGTAAGAATTGAGTTAAATGAATTACACAGTAGTATAGTAATTATCCTGATTTATATCAATGAAATCAGGATAAAACGTCAATGCAAACATGGGCTTTTATGTACTTCTGTAGCACTTAAGTGTTTCAGTCCTATCCAGAATTAGAAGTTCACAAATATTTGTGGAAAGGAAGAGCAGGTTTTTCTTTCTCAGAGTTTTCAGAAGGCTTCTCAAGCCATGGCAAGAGTCCTTACATAATCCTATGGGAGCTCTGTATGATGAAAAAAGATAAAAAATTGAATTTCTCCTGGAAAGTTTTATTTGGAAACTTTCTTGGCTGCATACTGGTACCTGTTGGTGACACATCTACACTCTCATTCCTCCTGTACCATCCTCCTGTGTTAACACCCCCTTAGCTAACTGTGCTCCTTATACTGTTTGTCCCTACTTCAGTGTGCTTTTAAATGTTTACTCCCCCAAATTATGTTGGTGTTGATAAGCCTACATTTTTCCTTTTGGGAATAGAAGAATGAATACAAATTTTAAAACAACCTCCCCCTTAGTATATAGCTGAAGCTGATTTGAGTATTATAATAACTTCTGTAACTAGGAGTCGCCCCCAAAATGATCAGTGACTGGTTTTATTGAGATTTTTTTTCCTATGTAATGAAAGCAAACTCTCTTTGAAAGCTTTAAAAGATATTTAATTGATTATGTCAGGCAATAGCTTATTACCAATAGTGAGTTTGAATAACATTGAATCCTGTTTTGGGGTTTTTTAATGTGAGAAGATGCTCGAGGTAGATCTCCTTTGCAGGACAAAGTGTTCCTGTTTCGTGTGGCTTGCATTCAGCTTACGAGCAGCGTTTGCTGAGTAATTGCATTGTCATAATATCCCAAGCACTTTGGCATCTTGCACTGATACTCTGATTAGAGCTAAAACTCTTCTGGCACGTGACTGGCGATAAATCTCTCTACGAAAGGGCATTAATTGAAAACGGTGTGCAATGAATTAACATGCTCTCTGAGGTACTTCAAAGGTGAAACTATACAAAAGGTCCCCGTTATCAGATATTGTAACTGTCATTTCTTTCTCTAAGCATATTGTGGATTTTGTATCATACTGTATTTATTTCTTTTAATTTTAAGAAAAAAATGTTTTCTTTAAAGCTCTGTATATATTGACATTAAAGTTTGCATTGTACTACGTTCTCTTCTCCTTGTAAGGCTGAATCTAGTAGTGCATTGTATGGTATGTTGTTTTTCTTTGCACTGTGCTGCTAAAAGATACTATTGCCTTGAATTACGACATGCCAAAGACAACCTCAAAATTGTATTTATTTTTGTTAAACTTTGTGAATAATGATAAAGCTACAGTTTTAAATAGCTGGCAGTTCCTTGAGTACTAGAATAAAAAGGTTGCAAATTCATAATATTTTATAATTGACAAAAATCCATCCTTTATGATTTGGAAGTTCATCAACTCCTTTTTTTAAATTGATATAAAAATCATGGAGTGACCATTCCTAAATTTAATGTGCTGTCAGTTGCGTTATTTGGTAAACCTTGCCAAAAATCTCACATCCATCAAGAGCTGTTTATAAATTTATACTCACAGTCCCGTGTCTCATGCCACACTTTCAATAAAACATCCATTCACTGATAGGATTGATGTATTGCTTTAGGGTGGGATGATCTGCCTTCTCGATGTTTTTCAGGTATCTGTTTAGCTTGGACTTTTTATATAAGGAGGAAATCATTTTCCTGCAAAGGTCTGGTCCTTGGAAAATACAGGCACGTAGGTAATGAGTGAGAGTGAGCATATATAAAAGTGACCTGCATGTCTGGTTGGAGGTAAACCCGTGCCTCAGCTTTTGACAGGTGAGATCTGGGGAGCTGCAGCAGCTGCCTCTGCCTCCCGACACTGCTTCATCTTTGGGTTTACACTGATAAATTGCTGCAGATTATTGAACTCCTGTCCTACACGTGAACCCTCACTGCCGAGCCAAGCATGGTTGGTCTCACCAGTAAGTGGGTGGAACAGCTCAGTGCCCATCACGGGACAAGAATGGGAGGTACTTGGATATAATAGCATTGAGATTAAGTTGCAATATCTGGAGTTAAAATACTTGTAAGGTGTTTGGGTGCTAGTGTTGCTGTTTGTGTTGGATACCTTGTTCTTCAGTTGCCCTGTCAGCCCAAATCCTCAAAGGATTTTTCCACGGTTGCCTGAAGGAAGTCCATCTCCTGGGTGAGAAGGAAGTCCATCTCCTCTCACAAGGCACTACTTTGAGGAGCAGTTTTGGGCTGGGCTGGTGATAGCCACCCGGCCCAGGAACAGCCCTGGCTGGAGGTCTGGGCCTGGTACAGGCAGCACATGCAGAGGAGAGAGTCCAGGGCCACCTGCAGACAAAAACCCCTCGGCAATTTCGGGCAGGATCAAGTGCTTCAGCTCTTTGTTTGTTTGTTTTCATTAATAAACTGGTAAGTAAAGTAGGGAAGAAAAATCAGGAGCTAAACATGGACCAAGCTTCTCATGCCACAGCTGTCACCCCTGCCCAGCAGTGCCAGCCTGCAGCCTAGGGGGCTCCTGAGGTCAGGCCAGGGCTTGGTGGGGCAGTGGTGGTGATGGTGGTCCTGGGGCCTCTCCCACAGCTGGAGAATTTCAAGATGGGAAGAAGTGGGTGACAAGCTGTGTAGGAGATAATGTAAAAAAAGTGTCTGATGATGGTGATTGGCTTGATTTCATTGAAGGTAGACAGGAAAGAATAACCAAATTGGACAATAAGATTACTGTAAAATTACTTTGAAATAACAAAATAAAAGCCCTAAGAAGCCCAAACTCTCAGATAGTTCCTGTAGGTGTGGTGAAGATGTTCCTGGTGGGAGAACAGACAAGGCATGGACTAAAACAACCCACCATCCATGTCAGATGCCAGTGAGTGTTGCCAGAAACAAAGGACAGGCACAAGCCAAGTGTTGGAAAGGAGGAGGCTACAGAATGTGCCTTAATCAGTCACATCCTGCTCCTCTTGCTTTCCTGCAAACACTGGTTTCAGAAGCTGTTTTACCCGTGATTCATCTCTGAAGCTTTAAGAGACACCTTTCCACATCTCTTTTGTGCTTTTATGGGGTATAATATGTTTTAAGGTGAAGAAAATGCTCTCAGAGGTAGTTAAAATGTGCTTACTTCAGCTGAGTAGCTCTGCAGAGGTAGTCACCAGGTTGAATTCCCATCAGCAGCATGGTGTTACCACACTGGACACTGAGGAACTGGGATGCTGAGGAGACCAGACTGCTCATGTGGTCAGTGATGGACCCCGAGGATGGAGAGCAGGAGGTAAGGACTGAGACCACAGCTGAGTGCTTACACGGTCTTGGCAGGAATCCTGAGAGAAGAGCTCCCTTTCCAGGCTGCTCCTGGTCCTTATGAAGCGAAGGTTCAGATTTACTTCTGGCTGTGGATGTGGTGGCTTTCTCTCAGGGCTGTGGTGGGGCAGTGTGTGTGCTGCTGCCCTGCCACCCTCCACTGCAAACACATCTTTGCACGAGGAGGCAGCAGGAGGAGGCAGCAGGTGCCTGCTGCCCTATTTGCCTAAATACGGATTTAACTGGATTGATTTTAATCTTTGTTTAAGAATTTTCCTCCAGAACTTCTGGGAAATTTCTCCTGAAGAAAGGGCTTGAAGCTTCTTGTAGCCCTCTTGAAAGGACACATAAGAAAACTTTTGCTGGAGGTGCAGGTCCATTTTCCTCCTTGCTGTCCTTTGAAATCTTGGGGATGGTTTTACCCAGCACTTGGCCAAGGGCTGCCTGGCAGCTCTCCCCGTGGCAGCGCCAGCCTTGGAGCGAATTCCTGGCTCTCCAGAGCCAGTTTGGTGCCTGCTTTTTGATTTTTGGCACCCTCAGCACGCTGCCCCAGAGCAATGCTACACCAAGTCCCCAGTGTCTGAAAGTTTGATGCCTTAACACTAATTGCAGAGAGCTTTATTGCTGGGTAGGTGCTGTCAGCAGCCAGGGTTGTGTCCTGGTCTCTGCTGGGATGTCCAGGACTCACGGCTGCAGAGGGTTGATGTTCCTGGTTTAAGGGGCTTTTATTTGCTTTTATTTGCTTTTACTTCTAAAGGGTTTTGAGGGGGAATTGTAACTTTGTGGAGCAGTGCCACAGGCATTGCCCATCTGGCAGTTGGCTGTGCTGGAAGCCTCGAGGCTGGTTTGGAGCTGTTTGGAATTCAGCTGGATGCTGATCACGTAGCGAGGTGTTGGGAACAGGTAACGTGGTGTCTTCTGCTGCTTTGGGGCTGAATTTGGTGGTTTGGTAGGGGAGAAGGCAGCAAACAGCAGCAGGGGTGATGCCCAGCGTGGGGGCTGCAGCCATGGTCACGCTCCCGGGGAGCGGGCGCGGTGCGGGTGCGGGGCAGCCCCGCATCCCCTGGGCAACGCTCGGGGCGGGGGGGGGTGCCGGGGGGCTGCAGCGCCGCCCAGTGCCGGCCGGGATGGCTCATTGCCCCCCCCCCGGTCCCCGCTGCCTTCCTCGGTGTCGCCGCTGCGCTCCCCGCTTCGCCCAGGAGGTGGAGGCAGCGCCCCGCGCCGGCCCCGCAAACCGCGCGGGGCTGGAGCCGCTGCGGGGACGGGCCGGGGCAGCCTGGGGCGGGGGGACACGCAGCAAGGGGGGCGGTTCGGGATGCAGTGCGGGTTGTTGTTATTTATTGTTATTTATCGTTGTTCTGCCCGCTCTGGCTGCGGGATCGCTGCAGTGTCCGTACCCCGCAAGGCGCTGGGACCCCCCCTTGCCCCCGGGTGCCCGCTCCCTGCTGCCCTGGACCCAGGAGAGGACAAGCAATGGGAAGCAGCTGCCCGCGGCCGGGGGCTCTGCAGGGAGCACGGGTGCTGCTCGGGGATCAACTTCTGGGCACAGAATCATGGAATTGGTTTGGTTGGAGAAGACCTTGAAGGTCACCCAGTCCGACCATTAGCCCAGCACTGCCCAGGCCACCACTGACCCATGGCCCCCAGCACCACATCTACACGGCTTTTGGATCCCTCCAGGGCTGGGGACTCCCCCACTGCCCTGTTCCAGGGCCTGACAACCCTTCCAGTAAAGAAATCTTTCCCAGTATCCAACCTCAGCCATGGCCTCTGGTCCTATTGCTTCTTACATCCCCAGGAAGGAGGAATTCACAGCCCCTCTGGCAAGATTCTCCCATTATTAGCACTGATGGGAAAGGAGAAGCAGAAGGATGAAGTGTGATGTGGCTGGGATGGCCACAGAGCTCGTGGTGGCATGAGGAGGGCACAGGGGTCTCACATGGGTCCTGCATGGACACCTCCTCTAGAAGGGTTTGGGCAGTAGTGGGACATGGAGCTTGCTGCTCCAACACCTCATCTGCTCTTCCTCAGCAGATGAAATCAGTGCAGCCAAGTACAGGAACTCATTTAGGAGCAGCTGCCAGAGGCAAATTTGGAAACTTCTGATCTAGAGTAAAAATCTCAAAATCTGCAAAATAAATATTTTTGAGATAAATAGCTGTTGAGATCAAAATAGAGATCAGGTGTGTATTTGTAGTGATCTTTCAAAGCTATTGAGCTCTACCCTAGCAAAAGTGACTTGGACACCTCTGTGCGTGTAAATACTATGCTTACTATTTTGATTAGGGAATTAATTGCAATTTAATATGCTATGATACTCCAGGACTTGGCATCTGGAACAAATTCTACAACAGAAAAGCTCTCATTAAATCCTGCTGGTTAGACAACGATTTAGGAATAAAAATGACTGAAGAGCTTGCCTTGCCAGGTTAAACCAGTCCATTCTCTGCTTTGCTGGAGGGTGATGGGGAGACACCACTGCCCTGTGCCACCGTGTCCTGCACGGGCTGTAGAGACTTCTTAGGTGTGTGGGATTACTTATATCTTATTTTATACTGATTTATATCTGAGGCTGCCTCTGTGTGGGGCACTTTGAACACCGAATATATCACCACTTGTGCCAGTCTTAAAATCAGTGCTGCTCAGGCTCCGTGGTGCAGATGTGGGAGCAGAAAATACACCTAGTGTTACTAATCAGCTCCAGCAAGTTAATTCCCCCCTCACTGAACAGGGAACCCATCCTTTAGTGCTTTTGCTAATTTTCTGTGCCTCATGGAAAATGATCAAACTCCAAAACAGCTGAGAGAATTCATTTAAATGAACTGGTGGTGGCTGTCAGTGCTGGAAAATGCCACCAGAAGGGTGAATTTGAGGAAATTAGTAACGTAACTGAAAGTTCCCAGCAAACTCCACTGACAAAGGCAATGTAAACTTGGCTTCAAATTAATTATTGCAAATAAACAGTTGAAATGCTACAGGCCAAATTAATATTCCAGAATTCTTCACTATTTATTACTGTGCTTAGTTTTCTTACTTAAATGTATTTTGGGCCCAAGGCTGTTAAGAATTTAATTTTTGAGGCACTTTAATGAATTATAAAACATGTTTTAAACAGAAATGAATAACTAATAAATGCCAAAAGTGATTAACTTTCTGAGATGTGGGAAGGCCTTTGTGTTTAATTAAAAAAAATTGCCCTAAATCGTTGGAAAGTGAAGAGAAAGAAAATACAAAGTGGATAATTTGAAGTTTATATTAGTTTCCTAAATCACAAATTGTTTTGCCGTGGCTGGGGCGGGGAGGCACCAGCTGGTGGTGAAGCCCTGCTTCATCCTGAGCATCCCCCATGTGCTGCCCGAGTTCAGTGTGAAATGATGCTGGTGGAGGGACACCCAACTCCACCTTTGATATATGTGACCCATAATAACTCAGGTGCCTTTGGGGTGGCTCGTGCCAGTATTTGCTGCCTGATCTGCTGCTGCTTTTTGCAGGTCACCTCGCTCCAGGGGATGAATGGGACTGAGAGTGCTCGGGTTGAATTTAATCAGCAGAGCTTGCTCTGTGCTCGTTACCTGACACAGTTCCCATGGTTGGGGCTGGGATGCTCCTGAGCCCATCTGTTTGCATCTGGCAAAACATTTCCTATAACACAAAGATAATTCTCACTTGACTTTTAACTGTTGCCTCGTGGTGCTGTTGGAAAGCTGTGCTATAGGGTGTCTCATACTTCAGGGCAGTTTATTTTGGCTTGAATCAAGCAAGCTTCCCACTGAACTCTGAAATACCCTTGTTGTGATGCTTCTTCCAGCTGGGACACAGTTACCTTTTTTTCCTGGCAAAATATATNTATAATATTATTGTATAATATTGTATTGTAATTAATTATATTATATGATTAATTATTATTAATGATTATTTTATTATTTATTTTATATTGAGAAGCAGCTCTAGCAGTAGCTTTGAATCAGAAGTGTGCTTTTTAGGTAACTTCTCCCCAGCACTGGGGAAGAGCTGCTGCGTGGTTTGAGCTGTGCCATCCTCAGGCTGGTGATGATGATGCTGGGGAAGGGTTCACCCCACAGGAATTTGTGGGCTCATTTGGCTCCAGGCTGTAAAGGAAGAGCTGTCAGCCTTTTCTAAGGACATTAATGCTGAAGTGGGTCTATATTTTGGGGGTTCCTCAGATAACATCCCCTGGGGGTGGTGGTGGTGGTGGTACACAACCATTTAAGTGAAAAAAGTGAGAATGGAGAGGTTTTCCCAGTTTAGGTGAAAATTTAAATTTTGTTTCTGGGGCTTGTGTAATGCTTAAAATTATATGAGCTTCATCTTGACATGGGGATTTATGTGCAGAGCTCCCTGCACGTTGAGATGAGAATACCTATCATTAATTTTTGTGGCTTGAAACCGAGCTTGATTTAGATGCTTTCTTCCCAAGGGAAGAGGCATTTTATAAAATCACCGCAGTGGTAATTGTTTGGAGTTCAGAGTGAACTAACTTAAATTTCTCATGAATCACTTGTGTACTGTAAATGATTTATGCTCTAGCACATGCCTTCAAATGTCCTTACAAATTACACAGAGCTAAGAATAGGATGATTTGCTGCCAGTGACACTCTGTAGACTATTCAGCAAGAGTGTTTGCTTGCAGCTCTTGTAATAGGAAGGTGCTGCTCATCAATGGGGTCAATAAAACACAAATTCCTTCTGAATTTTCCTTTCTTGAGTGTGCAGAAATGCACACACGTGCAGGTACCTCCCAGTGGCTCTTCTACAAGGAGTTACCTCTTAGCAGGGGTTGGTTTTACACCTCCCAGCCACCTTGCCTCCTCAGCAGAAGACAAAACCTTTGGTAGCCAGAAATGTAGATGCTCAACAAGGCCAGAGATGTGACAAAGGTGTCCTTGCTAATGGTTTTCCAAAGGTGTGAGCATCACAGGGAAAGAAGCATTACATGAGATGCAAAGATAAAAAGCTGTGTGCAATTTAGTGCTTGGATGAAACCAGGAAAGGGGAAATTAGAATAAAACATCAAACGATTTCTTAATGGCTTAGGGGATAAAGTTATCATAAAAAGGCATCATCAGGAAAGAAACACTAGAAAGTCAGTCTATCTAACTGTGAAATCTTACATTTCTTGGCACGTTTCTTTAACCTGCTGCATTTTCCCCTCTATTTTTACACTGGGATTTATAGGGAAGAGACTGAGTCCTTTTTTTTTTTTCTCTCGGCTTTGAAATTTCTTAAATTCTTTTGACTTTGAAATTATTTTTCTTCAGAGCCTTTTGAATGCTTGAATTGATTTCTGTTTCTTCCCTTATTAATGAAACCATTCATCCAAGAAAACTTTGGAGAAGAGAGATCTAATTTACAGACCTACCCTAGTGAAAAGAAATAAGGTGAACAATCTGCCTGACCATCCAAAGGGTTATTACTGCTTCAACGTAAGCTATTTAAGAAGTTGTCTATGGGGAAATATCTGGAAATGTAATAACTTAATCCTAAATATCATGAAAACAAAGCAAATAACTGAGTGTATTGTAGGGACTGAGAACGTGGGCAGAGATACACTCACCTGGGAGGTCTGGTTTTGGCAGGCAGAAGGTTTTTGTGTTATTGCAATCTAACCCTGAAAAAAAGCTGTCATGAAGCTTCTGTGATGGCATGCAGGTTGCTGGTTCACTGGGAAAGAGCTCTTTTTTCTTGGTGTCTTGACACTATGGTACTTGCACATGATGTGCTTTAAGGCCAGAGGGACAATTGATGGTCAAGGTGTTGGATTCAGGGGTGTTTGCTATGGCAGGTGCTGAGTTTCTGGTGGAACTAAGGCTGATGTTTCCCTACAAAGAGGAGGAAGAATCATCGGGGTTTGATCAGTTCAGGATCACAGGTTATCACAAGTAAACCAAGAGGTATTTTTATGCTGTGCACTGACCCCAGAGTTTAACCTGACCAAGGACAAGTGACGGTGCTCATCAGCCCAGATCCTGTCCCCATCAGTGGAGAAAAGCCTCTGAGGCTGGTGGCCACGTGTTTTGGCTGAGTTGGGATCTGAGGACTCTTCTCTGCAGAGTTGTACACGTCACTCCCCAGACAGGAGGCCACCAAACCAAGTTCTCATACATACAGAGACTTTTTCGTGCTGCATTTCTTCCTCCTGCAGAGATAGTTACTGGATCTGGGATTTACCACTTTCTCCTTATCACCCCCACCTTCTTGACACGTACAGAAAAAAATGACCTTGCCATAGACTGAACTGTGGGATGGGATGGGAAATGGGATTCCTGCTTGTCATTCACAAACTCTAATTTTGCAATTACAGTTTCATCCAAAACTTGGGTTTTGTTTCATTGTTGATATTTTTTTTTTAAGTTCAGTAAAAAATTCACACTCCTCTCTGGTGACAGGGCTGCGATGCATGGAGCTGATGAACCTCTTGGGGTATGAATGGCCTGGCTGGGTTCCCCAAGGTCTAGGGAGCAGCTGGATGTGACCAACACCTCCAGTGGGAACATTTCTCCTAATGTCACATCCCTAAATCAGGTGGCCATACGTAGCCCAGATAGAGTTGCAAACATTTTTCTTTAGATGTAATTTACTTTAAGAGGTGATTATATCCTCAAAACAAAAGCTGTAGGAGAAAAAAAAATATTCAAATGATAATCCTCAAAACCTTGGACCCCTTGCAGCACGGCAGAGCAGATTGGCTCATTTATTTTCATTGTGGTGTGCAATGAGCGACATTCACACTGCAAAGCAAAGGAGATTTTGAAAATGACTGCATCTGAATAACTGTAAATTTTATTAACAGCGTGGATTTAAATAATGGCTTCTCCTGGATTTTGTTATCCTGTTTGTGCCCCTGTCTGCTCGCCCAAGTCTGTAAATCATTCATTTGATCACTTGTTCAAAATTTATTAAAATTGATTACCATTGTTTTCACACGCAGGATGAATTTTCCAGATCATCTTCATCGCTTTAATCATCAGACAACTCATGCCCTGTCACAGCCAGGCGGTGGGATGAAATTCTTTTCATTGCTAAGCCCAGTCTGACCCTCTCCAGCTGTTCTTCTCAGGTATGGCTATGCTGGAATTTCGGGAAGATGCCCGGAGTTTGTGCTCCTCCACTGGTGGCCCTTACTCTGAGGTCAAACATGCAGTCTTGGGAAAAGATGCCTTAGTCTTAAAGGTTACACTGTGAATCAAGGGCAGATTTTTCTCTTCTAAACCCTTGGCTGCCAGCTCCATGCTCTGTTGCCTCCTACTGTCATTGTGGTTCCCAAAGCTCGATGCTTTCTACACTTGCACCTCAGCCCATGTCCTTCTTCCCAGCTTGGTGGGTTTTCCAACTGGCTCTGAAGGTGCTTCTCTGCTTTTCTTTGTATTCCTTCTTTTCTTTTTCTTTTATTCTGCGCCATCTTTTAAATTGTCACCTCAACTTTTATATTTCCTCTTTCCTTTTTCATTTTGTCTTTACCCCAGACACTCAGCAGGTGGCCAAGGTGAGGTGCCTCTTCCTACACCAGCTTTGAGCCAGCGAAGTGGGCAGAGGTGGAGTCCTCTGAGCCTGAGGACTCTGCATGGCTTCGTGTCTACACCGTGCCTGACACACGAGTTACAGGTTGCAAAAATGAAGTTGAGTTAATTGTTCTCGTTGCTGAAAGGCCTGGGTTAGTTGCTGTCATTACACTAATTTTTATACTGTCTTAGTGACCTTCATATCACAGTAACAATTTTATATTATGTTAGCAAATTGCTCGGTGAGAGCTGCTAGTCTGATTGCATTCTGAAGGTCATTAATATGATATGAAAATCTTATTGTATTCTCTGCTTTCATATTTTATTAGTGATATGGAAAGCAATAAAGAGGCTGATTTTTGCTGGGAGGTTCCCCAGGGAAACAGGCTCTACAGCAGTGGTGTCCCACATTGGCTCCTAATCCAATCTCAATGGGAAGTTCAATTTCCTCATCATTAATTATTTAGCTGTATTTAACCACTGTAAATTCTCAGATTAATTTTTTTTAACTGTTGAGTTTGATGACCTCTAAAGACATTGGTATTAACCAATGCCATACGAGATACAGTCGCTTAATGCAAATAGAAGCCAACTCTTCCACGAGGATTTGTGTGAAGGCATAATAATGACAAATTTAATTTTTCTGCTATAACAGTGAAGGCTTATTGTATTACCACCTTTGGTGCAAGTCAGTGTTGTGAGATGAAGGATGAAGGCAGCTGTGGCATTCCCTGAAGGTGAGCCTGACTCAGCCGGTCCCTGGCAGAGGGTCTGGGGGTGGTGGCACTGGGACTGTCCCCAGTTCCCTTTGGTGAACTTCCCAGTGTGGTCAGCTGCAGATCGACTGCACCAGCACAGGGCAGAGCTGGTGTAACCCTGTTGTGAGAATAAGGGGGAGAGGAAGAGAGGTAAAAAGGTAAAAAAGGTAAAAGAGTCTATGAGGTGGCTGGAGAAGGCCCTCCTGTTGGGTCACAAGGTTCTGACTGGAGCCCCTTGCTTTATAAACTCCTTCTCAGAGAGAAATCCAGGTGTAGCTGGATCCAGTCCTAGTCCCAGACTTGGTCAATGTTTTGTAACTAAAGGATTATGTGTGTGGGCAGCCACTGATCAGAGTCAACGTTCATCTGTGTCAGAGTGAGTCTCACAAAGGACTTGCACCAAAACAGATTCACAAAGCTGAAAAGGGAATTAATTACAAGGGCATAGAACAAATTTGAAATTGCTGGTGATAAATACATTTACTGCAGAAGTAGCAATAGTAAAGATAATACAACAACCTGGTGAAAGGTGGGGCACATCGACTGCTCCCTAGGTTCTTTTGGTTCTTCGATCTTGAGGTTCTTCTCTCCCTACTTAAGGCTCTTCTCTCCCCATCTTTTATCCCCCAAACTAGGAGGTTCCCACCTATGTAGTATGATTTGGGTGGAGAGATGAGTGCTATAGTCATACTTGTATAGCATGTAAGCTATAATCTTGATTGGCATATGCAGGGGTGTCAACTTTAATCTGCATTTTGCAGGTAATGAGGAAAAGATCACAACATGGGCCCTTGGAAGAAGGAAGAACTCTTATCAATTAACGATGCTGACTTCTCTTGCTGCCCCAGCAAGGGTCCTTGCCTCCACAAAGGCCCTCACTTGGGTGGTGTCTGGTGGCAGAACGAGGGATTGATCGCTCCCCTGGGTGGCACAAGATTTGGTAAAATGGTCCATTAAGGGTTCTTTGTGTACAAGGTGGGTCCTGGTTTTCCTCAAATTCCACAAACCCTGTCTCCTTCTCTGTTTGGGCTTGGAAAATTTTATTTCTCCAGTAATGTAGAGCAGTGAAGTCCTAAGAGGTGTGAGCTATAGGTAGAAATGTTACAGTCACCAGACGGAGCCACACATGAAGGCAATAACCTGTGGGCAGTTTTTGTCTGTTATTTAAGTACAATGAAGCTTTAATCTTGAAGAAAGTAAGTTACAAACAATAAAGACTTTAATGGAAAAGAAAGGTCATCACTTTCAAAGACAGATGATTTTTCTAGTTAGCAATGCACTGTATTAGGTGGTCTTCAGTCAAAAGGATGACTTATTAAGCAGCAGCTGTTGGGTGACATAGAATAGCAATTTATCCAATGTCACCACCAACAAAACTGAAATATAATAATAGAGTCCAAATATTGTTTTTTAACGTGATTGTGCCAACTGTCATGTTTTAATGTTTGAATTTATGCTTTTTTCCTGCCACAATATGAGGTGGCTTTCAGCTCTCCAGCTTCAGCACCGCGATGGCTGCAGCACAGGTGCCATGTAGCACCTCAGATCCCGGGAATATGCTTCCAAGACAAATTGGCTCCTTTGGTGGTACAAGGGCTTGTGAGAAAGTTACCCCGGAGGTTCCCACAGCCTGGGGAAAATCCCAGTGGGTTCCTGCAAGCAGCGACCAGAATGGATTGCAGTGTTCAACAGAGATCAGTGCTGAGGGATGTGGTCTGAGTTTATAGCAAGAGGCACTGTCTGATGCCAACGGGACCACCTGAAGTATTCAAACACCTTTGATTATTTAGCATCAATTAAATTAAATGAAAGCCAAGTCAAACTTTCGAGGTGGTTGAAAGCTCTCTGAGCAATGGGTGAATTGTAAAGCACTGGTGCATCTCCATGCCCATCAATTTTTCCCTGCAGTGTAGCTGTGATGGTGCAGCTTACCTTCCAGTCTGTGTCCTCTCCTGACCGGTGCAGGGCAGGACCCAAATGGCAGGAGGTGCCCCGGAGCCACGTGGTGCATCACCATGTGTGCAGATCCTGTTCATGCAGGGTACATTCCTGACACCCTCTGTGGCATCCTCTGCCCTTAAATATGGGGCTGTAAAACCCAGTGGAATCCTAGCACAGACCAGGGAAAGCCACACCGAGCCCCAGTAGGAGTTTTATGGACAATAACAAAGTCTTTTGGTGTCCCTTACAGGAGAGAGGAACGTGCCAAGCGCGGTACTGGTAAACATTGCTGGAGACAACAGTTTGAGAGTCCTGAAGGTGAGACACTGTGGACTGAGCTATATTTCATCACAAATAGAGCCCTTCAACCAGCAAACTCGTTCTGGGAAAGTTTCCAATTCAGACAATCTCTTACGTGGCGGGGTGGTGGGATCTCTCATGCTAGGAGCATCAAAGGAGTCTCCAGAGACGCCTTAAAAGAGGACAGGAGCCTGGGAGGGAGACTTCAAAATCCTGGCAAGTGTACAAATAAAATACACTTTGGTCTTAAAGTAATGTGAAATATTGTGAAACTGCCTCTCGGAGATTATTCCCAATGTGGAGTTAAAAAACCAGCAAGAAACAAAACAAAAATCTGGCTGGTATCCCCAAAGAACAAGTGCTCTGGTTCTGGACCTCTGGGTGATGCTGTCCTCCAGAAATCACCTCTTGGAGAAGGTTCCACATCACCAGGCTTCATCAGCATCCTCTGCTCAACAAAACCAGAGACATCCCAGGTCTCCAAAAAGAGAGAACTTCTCCCTGGACCTAAAATGCCAATTTATGGGAAGGTTTGCCCTGGCACAGCCTGTGTGTGCCCTGCTGGGTCTGTGTCTGCTCTCTGGACCGGTGGAAATCTGTCGGAGTGTGGCTTTGCTGCTAGGGACTCATCCTGGATACCAGAGCTGGGAAAGCCAGCTCTCCCCCTCCGGGGTTTCCATATGGCTGGAGAGAAAAGTTGGGCTGTGTCTGCCTCGGGAAGCCAACAAAAAAGGTAAAGCAAGAGGAGGGGAGAAATAAAAGACCAGCAAATAAAGCCTGAGCAGAGAAGGAATCAGAAGAAAAGATAATAATAATATTAGTATTATTATTAATGGCAAAATTTAATTAATAGGCTACTAATGAATTTTATAAGCACCATAAAATTGCCATAACAACCTAATTGCTTTGCTTGTCTTGCCAACAGCCAGTGAGAAGATGAAGTGCTGTAATCCCCCAGATTTCAATGTGGGAGGCAGCGATTCAGGGGCTGTGCTGGGGGCTGCACGGGCAGTGTCCCCGTGCTGGGAACTGGCCTGTTCCCCAACGAGGTGACCTGCTGTCCTTTGAACGGCTGCCACCACCGAGGAGCATGGCTGGGGGAAGCTCCACAGCGTCTGCGGGGGGAAACCAGTGGTGCAGCAGCTCTGCCCAAGGTGCCATGACAAAGGGTTTGTAAACTGATTTCCCCTTTGCCATGGTTCTGGAAGAATATGGAGAAGTCATGGTTTTATTGCAGCTGCTTTCATGCTCTCCTTCAAACCCTCTCACCCTCTTATTGCCCTTTTGAAGTAGTTTTTGACTTCATGCCAGCACAGATTTTCACGTTTTTTATGCCTGTTTACTCTTTGTAATAACCCCACGCTTACAGGAAACTGCCTGTAGTAACTCAGGCTGTGGAGATACCACTTCCCAAAGCCACAGGAGCTCCTGTTCCTCTCTGCTGCTTGATGCCCATTGGAAGAGCCCCAAACACAGAGATACCTGGTAACTCCTGGGCTTTATTTAGCTGGGGCTGCCTGGTGTAGGTGTGCATGGCCCCATCACCTCTCCTGGCCCTGGGCGCTACTCAGGTGGCATCACGGTCATGTTTGAAATAGTTATTTGATGAGAGAGATGTTTTTCCTGTGCTATTTTTGGCAGCATTACCCACTTTCCATCAGTTCTGTGATGAACAAAATGGATTTATCTGCACCGACCCCTCTCTTTTAGGGATGGGGAGAGGCTGCTGTTGTGTGCTGGGTCTGTTCTCAGGAACTAAGCCTTTCTTTTCTAAAGGTGGTGATCAAGTGAGATCACATCATCGCTTGCCATAACCTCCTTGCTGTAATTTCTGAAGAGGAAAACAAATAGCTATTTTGGGCCATACAGGTTCTATCACAGCAAAAGGGCTTTGGCTTTTATTTCACATCATTTGCACACAGGGATGGGGCAGAGGTTCTTCTATGTGGGAACAGGGATCCGTGGTGATGGAGCTAAATCAGGGGTTGAAAAGCATGTGATAGACTCAAAATAATGGTGGTGATAAATGCCTTGTCCAGGAGCTACAACTTCTCTCAAAGTGGGATGAACGATCCCTCACAATTCCGGCCCCAAAAGGAAGGAGGGGTGAGATGAGGAACCCTTGTGTTGTTATTTATGAGCACAGCACAGAGCTCCAGCCCCTTGTTTGCAGTGACTTGGTGCTTTGGCGTTGGATCAAAGAGGATCATTAAAGGAGCACAGCGGGAAGGATGGAAACGACTGTTGCAGAGGAGCATCTCAAGCACGCAGGCACTGAGTGCTGGTTCCTGCTATGACACCAGCGCTGGAGGTCGGGGCCCTCGTGAGGTACAGGTGTCTGGGTGGGAGGGGAGAGCAGGGCTATGGCTCTCCCTGGGACCACAACAGCATCTAACGTCCTTCCATCCCTCATTGGCTTTGCAGATGTCACATATAGTAACATTGTCAGTGATTCAGTGGGAAATGACAGCATCTCATTGAAATGATCCTGGCTAGGGGCTTACAGAAATTTATAGAATATTCACTAAAATGAAATCCATACTCAAAATTATTTTTCATAAAATTTCTGTGTATCTCAAGAGATCTCGCAGCAGGTTCCTTACCAATTTTCTCAACAAAGTTTCTCCTGATAATCTTGTGTTTCCTAATTCCCTCTGGAGGATTATGTCAGCCTCCAGAAATTTCGGTCACGTCCTTTGCCCGATAATTTTAGCTCATTTAATGTTTTCTCAGTGGTGATAGCTCTTTCAAAACATATTATTCTTCAGTGCATGTAAAAATGAGCTGTGCATCCAGTCTGAAATCGATGGGAGTAATTAGAAAGTTGATTTGAAGCAGACTGAAGTTAATGGGTGTCTTTTGGTCAACCTTGGTGGCTTTCCCAAAGCCTCCCACCACCCCTCCAGTGCTACGGGGGAGCTCTAGTGGTGATGGAGCTGTGTGCCCATCCATTACCTTGTGCTGTCCATATATTGTCCTAGGCTGAATTTGCTTTACTGCTCCAAATGATATCTGCTTTCCCAAGACGTGCGGATTCTTCTCAGGTTTTTATTGCTCTTTATTAGATTTTATTTTCCTTATAAAGGTGAAAGTGAATGTAGTAAATCTGTATATAAAAATAGACTGTATTTGTTGGTGTCTTCTAACCTATTGCCTGCTCTTGACGTACCCAAACTACACACACACATTCTCTCTTTAGAAATTAGTCATTATTTGTGTCATTCCAGTGACAAATTTCCACTATAATGAGGTTTTATTCTTCTAAAACAAAATAACTTTTATTAATTCCTTGAATTAATAATTGGAGGCTTGGCTTTCAAGGGGGGGCAGGGCTTTGTTGTGATTAATAGCGCGTGTTCCCCGTGTATCACATAACTTTACTAAATCTTAGTAATGGTGTGGGGGTCAGTGTCACTGTTATTAATGGTAATGATAATTATATCTCTGGATAGCTGTCAGAAAAGTATCTTTTGTACAAGTCAGAGCAGTGTAAACAGACTGTACAGGCAGGCACTACCCTCTCCATCGATAGGTAAACAATCTTTGTTAAGCTCATCTTGATATTCTTATTTTGTTGCCACATTTTAATTACTCATCCTGTCTGTTTATATTCCGTTGCATTTTGCTGAAGATACAAGCTTTAAAAATCATTGGTATTTAGGAAAATCCAAAGCTGGGGTGATGCATGCTCAGGTGCTAATTTATTTACATCAATTAATTTCAGGCCCCTGATGTAAACCAATTAGTATTCAACACTTAATGGAGTCATTATCTGTCAGATTAGCTTTTAGAAATGCTTGTCACTGCTACAGGACCAGGCAGCAGAACTTTGCTAATAAAACTAGCAGAATTAATGGAGTGAACAGCATAGATAATGACTTAATGTGGAACATACAGTATAGAAAAGAGACTGAACAACTGTCTTCAAGAAATGAAGATATCATTGAGCTAGCTGCTTTATTCCAAAAATGAGCACGGATGATGCTCTTCAGAAACATCAAAGGTGTCTGGCTAAGCCTTTGCAAAGTTACATTTCATAGTAAATAATTTTCTACATGTACGCCCTCACGTGCACACAATCCACCTTTCCAGCTTGACATGGCATGCAAATAAATGCTTCGTGTTGTACCACCCTACTGTGGCTCCAAGCTGTTATTGCCAAAGGATTAAGTTAATGGCAGTGACAGTATCCAGGTTACTGAGCTGCTCTCCTGGGGGTGTCATCTCCAACCAGCCTGGTGTACAGCTCCTCCAGGTGAGACCTCCGTCGTGAAATGCACTTACTGGGGGACACTGCAAAATCAATTGTATTTGAGCCAGTCAGGCAGGAGGTGAAACTCTCCAGGTAGGCAAGGCTGGGGAGATCTGCAAGCAGCAGTAAACCTCCAAAAAGCACCACCGTGGTCCTGGATGTTTTCAGCAGCTTTCCCTCATGGGTGTGAGGTAACAGCATCTGCCCATTGTTTTGTTGGTTTAGGTTAAGTTACCTTTTTTGTGGCTTTGGTAAAGGCAGGGGTTTTTTGGAAAAAGGGAGTTTTTGCCATTTTCTTGTTGTGATCTGTGGTTAGCTTCGTTATTCTGGCACCTTGGTGACAGACTGCAGCCTGTTCCATGATAGTCATCCTTACGTGGAGGGCAATCACAAAACTCAATTCCAATTTAAGCTTTTAAAGAAGAATACAAGTGCAGCTTAAAAAAAATCACACATCATATATTTGCATGGTAATGTCTGTGATTTCTGCTGTACCAAGAACAGTGGCACGTACCCACATACAAGTCTGTGATAATGCTGACCTTGCTTGCTGTGGGGACAGTCCTGAACCTTTACTTTTTCACGTGTCCTGCCTTTAGGGATTGCAAGCTGGTTTGGGGACCCTGGGGTCATTAATATGAACTTAATTGCATGAGGAATTCCTCCACAGTAAATACATATGACTGTATTTAAAGTAAAGCCATTACAACTGATTATCTAAGCCACGGTGGTGTCACTGTCCATATTCCCAGGTGCCCTTTGCTTTCAGAGGTTTCCTTTCCACAGTTCCAAAACTTTAACTCTATCATAAGATAAGATGGAATAAAGATATTATGGTGTGATTTACTATTCTTAGTACAGCTTGTAATGTCTTGCCAGCTCTTTCCCTGTGCTGCTCACCTGAGCCTGAATGACCTCTTGTCCTTACCAGGTGACCAGGTTAGTTCTTGTAGTTTTAGGTTATGCATAATTTAGGTGACACTAGGGGATAGTTGTCTTCAACCTCAGAGACAATTCCACGTCGTACACATTTTTCCAGTCCCCCTCCTTCAAGCACTTTAAGTATCTCACCTGACCTTGTGTAGATGTTGTATGGAAGCACTGGTGACCATTCATAGGCAGTTAATGGTTATATTTTTTCTGCATCAGCTCTGGTTGTTCTCAATGATAGTTTTCCACCACCCCAGAGGGACTCAGTTTATGGCTGCAAAATCAACAATTACATTGGGTTTTCAGCATGGTTAGTGAGAAATAGGTGCTTGGCACCCTCCCCACCCAGCTCCAGAAACATTGTCTTGCTTCAGCTCTGCTGAGCGAGAAACTTTCTCGCCTTCACCCCTAAGGCTTCCTTCCAGGAGTGTCCTACAGAGAAGGGAGACCAGGGGGCTCTTTCTTTGACTTTTAGGTCATACAGGAGGTGATGTAGCAGTTTCCTAATTTCCAACATTTGAGAAAAGCACCTGATGATAGATAAAAATAAATAATTCTTTTCCCATCCTATCAATCCCCCACGCAACCGTGGCCAATTCCAACTTCACACCCATGTGACAAATGTTTTAGAAATATCAGTGACAGAGAATATTTGCAGATTTATTTTTTCTGGGCAATGGCAGCAGGAAATCCTCACGTGTGTGGCTTTCTCCTTCAGCTGTTCGTCTACGTGATCCCAGAACTTGGACCACAGGAAAGGAGAGGTTTGGCCAGCCAGCCTCGGGAAGGTACAGGGGGCACGGAGGGGCATGCAGGGTAAACAGGGCATTGGTGTTGGGGGGTGGAGGGCAAACAGCCAGAGCATCTGCATTGTTTTTGTGAGCAAGACACTGGCATGAGAAACAAGCTGATTTTATGGACTTCTGGCTCAGCTGAACTTCATTTTAATATCTGTAAAGAAACTCAAACCCAGATTAACCTCTACTAGAGTCAGATTTCATTGTGAACATTTTTTACAGCTGTTCAGAGTTTTCTGCTGTTCCAAGGAACAATTAATTTCGGTATCAATAATTTTCTTCTTCAAAGAGTGTATCCATATGGCGTTTGTATTTCCATGATTGAAATCATATATGGCTGTTGCAGGATCCCCAATGGGGTTGGGTTTTTGTGGGTTTTTCTTGAATTACTTTTTTTCCTGCTACTTTCCTTAGCCTTTCTTGGCTGTCTAACTGGTGATATGAGCCTGCTGCTATGCTTTGTAAATGCACTCTACGAGGTGTCGTGATTCAGATGCTGCTTTATGGTCCTACCTACTGGAGATGCCCTTTGAAAGGAGAGGGAATTGCTTTTGGATAACATCACTCTCCCGGCACAGCTGGCATTGGCTGGTGCAGACACGTGTTTACATTTTGCTTGGAAAATGTAAACACTAATTAAGCATTAATGTTAATAGGTCCTGGGTCTGGCAGGCTGGAGACACCGCTCTGCTGCTGGCTCTGCCCTGGCTGCAGTCCATTTCACCCCACTCCCTATCTGTTTTCCTGGCAGAAAATAAGGATAATTAATTATTCTTTCCAAAGAGGGAGGGAAGGGACACCAGGGAGGGTCACGTAAGGACAAAATATTGTGTTACTGTGAGTAAATACTGAATCCTTCTATCAGCCCCATGAAAAGGAGGGGAGTGGTTTGTTATCCCCACGTTCAGCTGTGCAGGGAGGGGTCGTGCTGTGACCCCTGAGCCCCCAGAGAAAAAACACGCTCTGTATTCCTGCTTGTGCTTCCTGCACCCAAACCCAGCTTTCCTAGGCAGTTTGATGGGCAAAACTCTACAGCGTGCCATAGCACTGGCACAGGAGGTACCCAGAGGTGAGGGCAGTGGGTGTCACACAGCACTGGGCTTGCTGGGGTGTGAGCAGCCCCGAGCCCAGTTTTAATTCACCAGATAAATTCAAATAATTTCACCAGATAAAATTCACCAGATAAAAGCCTTTGTTGTTCCCGTCGTCCTTGTACCCTTTTTCTGTGCCACCGTGAGATGAAATGGTCACCGAGATGCCTGTGCTGTTGCCTGCTCCTGGCACGGTTTTAGCCGTGGCCGTTTCAGGTCTTTGATGGCAGCTTTTCCATTTTCCCTCTGGCTGGCCCTGGCCGTGCCAGCGAGAGCAAACAGCGGCTCTGCTAATTAGGCGAGCGTAATTTCGCCCAAACGGGTCCCCCCCTTTGTGAGCCCGCGGATTTGCAAAAAAAAAAAAAAGGAAGAAAAGCGCCCTGATTGTCCCCTCCTTTCAGCCCTTCCCCTGATGAGGAGTGTTGCTACACCTAATAAATTAAAGGACACAAAGTTAATGAATTTTTCATTTGAACTCACAGCTAGGTGCGGATTATCGAGGCTGACGTTACTGACGAGCTCAGAATTAGGAAGGGTCCTACAGGGACATTTTCCTCTTTACTGAAATCTTTTCATGCACCTTTTCAAGCATTATCTCGCAGGGTAGAAAAGGTTCTTTTCACCACATATAGCCCGTGGGGTCTGCTTTCTGTCCGCGGCATAAATGTGATCATTCATTTTGTTTGTCTAACGGATAAAAATAAAGAGCAATGTGAATGACGTTCAGACAGCCCTTCTCCTGAAAGAGAAGGAGGGATTCATGCCATCCTGAGCACTGCTCTGGAGCAGACCTTTACACAGCATAAATTGTCCCAGTTCCTTTAAATTCCAGCTCGGGTAGTGTACACCAGCTGAAGGTCCTCTTTCTGCTGTGAGCTGCAGAAGGCTCCGGCTTATGTATAAAACTACACTCAATTTATTTTAAAAATAATTTGAAGTTAATGTCAAAGGACCTGTCTAACTCAGAATTATTTTCCCTCAGTCTCCCGTAAATTTCAAAGGATTGCAGCTGCTTTTAATGTGCAAGCTGATTTCTGGTTCCTGAAGCTGATCCAGTGAGAACCGGCACGTGCATCCTGAATAGTTTGTTACCCTTATTTTTCCTGTCCAGATTAAAGCTTTTCCTATGAAATTCAATTTTGATATTCACTTGCCTTTTGATGCTCTGAAGTAGTCTCCTCATGAAACCCCAATGTGACGTTGTCACTGCCTCAGTTTCTCTCACCATTCAAACAGGGAACAAAGTTTTTACGCCGTTTCTGCTGTAAATTTTTGAGTCGCTTCCCTGAGTGCCTTGAAAATAATTGTGTGCTGCACCTACAAACGCATTTCATTATTTTAGGCAAACAGAAATGCAAAGGCCTTTGGGAAGAATCTGTGTAATTTGCATTTATTTCTATATTATATTTGTTGGATGAGTTTCGTGTGGCTCGGTTTGCATTGCCGCTTTCCTTCAGCAGCAGCAGAGGAGCAGTGTGCAGGAACAAACACCTTGTCTGAGTTCTGGTATTTTATTTTTTGATGGAATAAGTAATACTGAATGTCTTGGTTTTGTGACAGAGTGGAGGAAGGGCAGAAACATCCCAGATCAGCTAAAAATCAGTATAAATCCACATCAAAAAGCTAAAATGTCGCTTTCTCTCTTTATGCTGTTTTTATTGAGTTAGAAGAATTATATTCCCCTTGCAAGCTACTGGTTTGTTCTGGGTGTAGGAGTTTCCTCCAGAGTGTGCCAACTACAAAGTGTAGCTTTGTGGCTCAACTAAATCCATGATGTGCACTGAGGATGCAGAAAGGCTTAACCCCCAGGGATCTTCCTCTCTTTGCTGCTTATTGCACATTTCCAGCAGAAACGCCCCATGCAGGGGAGAGTTCTCCACTTCCTAAATAATTTGGGATCAAAGGTCCTGGCACTGGGTTAGATGAGGGCAAGCATAAATCTGGCTTTAACTGGAGATTTATGTTTCTATTAAAAAATAATTGCAAAGAACTAACCGTGATTGTCTTAATAAATGATATTTATGCTCCTCCAGCAGCTTAACTGATCCATCATTTTATACATGGCTCTAAAAAAGGATTAATACTGCTTATGACACTGTGGGTTTCTGGAGCTCATCAACGTGCAGGTCCTTCAAAAAAGCGACTGTGGGTCCTTACAGGGACTTGTATTACAGACTGAGGCATGTACAACTCCATTTTCATGGTATGCAAGGGCTTTTTGCTCACCCCATCCAGCTGTTCCTGAGCTCTGCACCCACCGTGGTGCCCAAACGCCTCCTGAGACACCGGCTGGAGCTGCCCTGAGGTTGTGGCTTCCTTGAGCACGTTGTATGGGGGTTCTGTGGGGAAAGGAAGCCTCAGGGGTTTCCTTCTGGCTTTTTTCCCCCCAACAAGAGAAGAAAGTTATTGCAATCTGTTGGTAGGCATCAGCACATCAGCATGGGCTGGCAGTGACATTCCAGTGTGTGCTTCTCTTGTGAAAATATTTCCAAGTGCTGCTGGTTTCTGCTTTTTCAAAGCTGACTGCTCTTGCTGAGCACCTCTGTGGGTTTTTTTTCTGATGTATTTTTTATAAAAATGAATATAACATCTCAGATCAGGCAGAGTTTCAGTGCATGCCTTTGCTTCATGGCACTTCCTAATCTGCCTGTGCTGATTTGCAACTCAAATACTAAGAAAATATATTTATGAACGTATTTCTTAATGGAACTAAAACAGATTTCAGAGGAAATATTCAGAGACAGGCAACATTTTTGCATCAGAAACATGCAGTGTTCCTTCTTATTTCGTCTATTCGTTATTACAATTGTGAACAATTCATTGTCAATAATTAATATTAATTTCATACATTTAATTGTCAGTATTGCCAGGGGGTGACTCGATCAGCTTCCCAGTATTAAATAATTTTTACCAATTTGTACTGCTCAGCTTGCTGCTTTGCTGATTTCCCAGTTGCTTCATCTCTTCTGCATCTCTAGCCAGACACGGGGGGAATCAGAGCGGTTCAAAATCAATAGATCAGCAGCCAGAGCAAGCAGAAGGAAGCTCCTGCACTGCATGCCCGTGCGTCTCCGATGGAAGAGCGAGAAACCTCCCTGTATTTGATCATCCATCCACGTGATCCATCTCACCACTGGAGCACCAGATGTTTGCACAATATATTGCTCGGATCCATCGCATAGATGTTAAGCACCATTGAGAAAGTGCAATTTTTGTCTAATCATAAGGTTCCCTTCTCAGCTCGACAGCCCTGCTCGGTGCCCCGCTGTATTCCCTTCATCGCCTTCATTCATACCAGGCTGTTTGCTGGTTTGCTGTGGGAACACGTTACAGGAGCACTTCCAGGTTCAAGCAGGATGGCAAAAGTCACACCTCTCCACGCCTCTGTGGAGGAGCTCAGAGAGACCCCCAGAAAAGTTGTGGAAAAAAATATTCTTGCTCTGGACCTGAGACCAAATATCCTGCTTTGGGCATGGGAAGAAACGGTAGGTTTTTGGGAAAAAAACCCTTCTACTTTGGGATTTTATTTTATTTTTTAAAATAAGTTGAATTTGTAAAGGCTGTTTTTCTATCATACAAGGATAATTAATCCTTAAAGTATGTCCAACGATGATGATGTTACTGGGTGGTTCTGGACCGCAAAGACCTGTGTTAGCACCACAGATGGTCAGGAACCACCCAAAAAAGCTGCTGTCTAAACCCAGCACTGCCAAACGCAGCAGAGCATCCCACCACCCTTCAGCCCACACCCCAATTAAAGGTTTTCCTCATCTTTTTTTCCCCTCCCAGGGTGAGCTGTGCAGAAGTACACCTGGCTGGATGCAGAGGAGATTGAAACCCTCCCATGTCTCAGTAGAAGACCTTCTTGGCTCTTGTTTCCATCACCCTCGTTCCCCTCTTCCTCCTGCCTCGGTTTTGCAGAGCAGGAGGGATTTCCCTGGCTGGGAGGGCAGTGGGGGTTTGTCGACATGGGGCTGGGATGCCTCACATGGAGCTACCTGGAGAAACCTGGCCCTAATTGGGAATTCCATGATATTTCAACACGAGAGGTAAATGATGGCCACAGCCCGAGAGAGAACATTGAATTCCTGTGACTGGGTTTAAATGGCTGTGAAATCTTGAGGGACTCATTTGTTTGGGGTTTGGTTGGGTTTGGTTGGTTGGTTTTGGTTTTTTGTTTGTTTTTTAATGGTTGTTTTTCATAAAGCATTCAGAATGTAATTTTGTGATTCATCCATGCCCCTCTCCCCACCAAACAACCCAGTTCCTTCTGTCCTCTTCCCCTATGTTGAGGTATCTCAGTCCCTCCTGGGTACCATCTATTACCTAACCTTAAATCACATATTTCCATGCAAGTGATACTAATCTTGGTTTGGTGGCTCTATAAAGTTTTTAATCCTTTGCAGCATATAATATTTTCTCCATATAGTTTTTTAATACTCTATTACAAAACAAATAAAGAGCATGTTAATGATATAGCAGGAAGTAAAAGAAATATCAATGGCATCATTATATTTGATGTCTTGGTTTTACTTTTCATATACTTGTAACAACTACCATGTTAATGACCTGATATTTTCATTACCAACTATCAGCTCAGAAGTGATTTTAAAATGAAAACATAGTGTAATTTTCTTGAGTAATTTGTTTGAGGTAATAGTAGGGAAAAATACATCTACTGATTTTTGCATATTTTGTTTTCACAGCTCTCTTTAAGCAGAAGTTGCTTCAAGTTCAGTCTTTGAGTAGCTCATGGAGCACAAGGCTTTGTTTGGGAGTTTTTCTTCCTGAATGGATATTTTTGTTGTTTAAAGCTGACAGAAAGGAGCATTATCTTTATCCTCTTGCCAGGAGAATGTATGTGTAAATACAGTGATGCATGGTGACAAGCAGAAGTTTCACAGGGGATGGGATGAGACCTTTAAGGCTGTTTAGGTCCTCAAGTTCTTGGGCAGCAAGACCCTGCTCTGCTGTGGTGATGGGAGATTTAGTGGAAAGTTGATGAGATTGGTCCCTACTCAATGAAATACTGTTTTTTCAAGGGTTTTTTCATTTCTGGATGCATTCAAAACCTTTCTTATAAGTTCATCAATAATGATGAGCCATTCTTTAAAGAATTTACTGGTACCACCACCACCAAACTGGACATTAGCTAGAGGTCTATTAAACATGGTGCCTGGCAAGGAGAAAGTTGAATTTTAGATTACACAACGCTTGTATTTCTACAAATTGCTCAGGAATAATGACCCCTTCCCCCAATAACCCACTCATTTTTAGGTTACCAAAACCCTGCTCGTGGTAGGGTCTCCCCATGTCTCATAGGATCGGATATATGTAGGGGACTAAGTACAGCCAGAGCCAGGGGATGTGGGCTCTGCTTTTAGATCCAAGCTGAAGAAGGTGTAAATTTATCATGTTCACGGGCGCTTGTTGCTGTACTGTAGCTGGTTTATGACCCGCAGTGAAATTAATATGCAATATATTGAGAACAGATAAAACGAAAAAAGGCACCATGTTTAATTGGCCACTAAACCCACTTCTATGTGTAAAAGCAAAGCAGTCAGCTTATGGTGGCTGAGCAGGCTTCAAGAAACTTGTGGGAGCAGGAGTGGTGTCCCCGGCAACACAGCTCTGTGCCAGTAGTTCCCAGAAAGTTGGATTTTATTGTATTTTAGCTTGAAAGCTCTAAGAACTGAAGGAAACTTCTAGTGTCTGTTTATGTTTCCTAATTTCCACTGGAGCAGCTGCTGCTGCTGGGTGTTGGAGATGTGAGGTCAGTGGTACCTTCTGGTGGGGGGATTTGTTGCTATGTCATGCTACGTGGTGTTTTTGGGTTTGTGGGATCATCTTTTCATTTTTTGGCTGTTTCAAAGGAACAAATCAGTATCGTGCTGGTTTTGTACTCTCATTACAAACGTTGCCTTCGGAACAGATTCGTGCTTTGCCATTTTCTGTTCTCGTTACAGTGTTTGTTATGAGAATGAGATATCATAATTTTAATGCCCAGTATAGCCTGTGAAAGACTATAAACATTTAATAGACTCATAAACATAGACTTTAACCTTTTCAATATTCTGTAGCTGGATTGGCCCCTGCCTGCACTGCATCCCCACAGGTTACTGCTGAGAACACGAGGGATGGCCACGGCGAGGGAATCAAACAGCAGAAACCCCAAAAGGTCAGAGCAGTGCAGTTGACTATTATCTTCCCTAGAATATATGAGGCGTTACAATTCTGATACCGCATTTTTGTGGCTTAGGTTGGGGCAAGAGGAAGAAATGGCATGGCATAAATCTCTTCTGAAGGCAGTTGTTGTAATGGGGATGGAAACGAGCAACCCCTGAACTCATCCCTTTTAACTCTCCCGTGGCTGTGGTTTGGTTGGTTGGTCCTCTTGCCTCATCTCCTGTCTTGTCCCATCTCCTGTCTTGTCCTACCTTCAACATACACAAGAGGTAGCAGCAACTCAGAAGGAATTATGTGTGTGTTTTCTTTAGAACGTTAGGAAACCCATCCTCAAGACTTTCTCTGCTGAAATAGTTCAGGATTCTTTCATTCGATGTGCTTTACCTTGTATCAGGCAGCCATAAGGGTTTTATAGCCAAGGATGAATGTTACAGAGCAGGAAATGTTCCCAGGGAGTCTGATGGCTCAGGTGGGGGGTAGTTGGAGATCATCTGGAATGGGTGTGCAGCATAGCAAATGGACATAGAACAGTGCAGACCTTAGTTTTTCATGTTGATTTAGGATGAAGGCACTGTAACAGGTGCTTACACTTACTAAATTGGGTTGGAATGGCTTCACACACTGGTTTTGTCCAAGGAATGGCGATGAAGCAGTTAGATAGTGCTTGTTCCTAGGAAAGGAAAAGCCCCTGCACAGAGGGTTGAGAACCAACACCCAATATTGGATGTGCAGATTCTGGAATGATGTGCTGTGACCTGAATACCCAGCTCTGTGGTGTTGGGTGCAGGAGGGGAACCCAGGACCTTACCTGACTCTGTGTTGTACTCGTCTGGAACCCACCTTGGGGTGGCTGCAGCAGAACTGGGCCACAGTTCTCCCAGGGTCAGCTGAGACAAGGATGCTCAGTCACAAAAGATCTCTGCCACGGGGAACTGACAGCTCAACAATCCCCGTCTGCGATTTTCTCATATACCATCCTGAAAAATCTTTGAACTTCAGCTTTGTACTCGAAATCTAATCCTGTTATAACTATCTTACTATGCAACTGCATATTTTTCTGAGAAAACCATTTCCAGTCAAATTACCATGTTTTCATTTCCGTATAGATCTTGTTACAAAGGCAGATTTTCTTGGGCTGTACTACAGCTTTACTATAGGATGAAGAATATACAATAGTAAACCCTATACTATTACTTTTTCCATTAAAAATTATCCCAACTGTATCAGTTTGAGGGTGTTGCAGTCTCTCTCTACTGCAGATGTGAGAGGTTTTGGCTGAGCAGGGCAGGATTTGGGAGCTGCCTTCGTGTTCATACAGTGCTGTGTTGTTCCTGCACTCCTGTTGGGTTTGTGGAGCATCAGCTACAGAGTGATCTGTCTACTGTATTGAAAAACAGGATTGTACAGAAGGATTCAACCCTGCAGCATCTTTATTTGGACAGAATTCCCACTGCTGAATTGAAGAAGCTGTATCAGAGGTAATAAAGTTTGAAATCAATAAGTCTATACATATGCAGAGCTATGATCATGCTGTAGATTACTAATCCCCTGTGACATTTACAGGACAGTTTCTGCAAACTCAAAATTCCAGCACTAAATTGGCATTTCCCAGGTCCAAGAGCCCCACCATGTCCTTACAGTGTGCATGGAGCAAAGTGTCACACACTCAGGGGGTCACAGTGTTTGTGTTTATGTGTTAGAAACTCCATTTCCAGGTTCTAGGGGGAGAAAAAAAAGGCTGTGGCTTATTTTTCCCTGCCTGCAAGTGTTTTCTGGCAGGATTTTGATTTTTCCCTCGTTACCCCCTTCAGCACGGAGCCTTGCAGAGCCCCACACTGGGCCAGCCCCTGCTTTTCCACAGTAACTGCATAGAATCTGTGCTGCGGGGCCGGACCCCCAGCACCTGCTGGGAGCCTTTCAAGCTGCTTTAACTGGATCACAAGTTCCTAACTGTAGATAGATGTAACAGAGCCTAATCCCATAATCTAGGCAGAAGTACCAGCCCTGGACGGGGAGCAGCTCGTGTTACCTCCATTTGTGCTCCAGCCGACACGGCAGGAGGACCTCAGGCGTTTCCATTCCCCCTCCACCTCCCAGCCACTTTCTGGTGAGTAAGGTCTGTGGGCTGACTTTATTCTGTTTTATTTCTCCTCCCCAAAGTCTGAAGATAAATATGCAAAACAAAACTTCATGCTTTGGCCAGAAAGGAAAAACAACTTTGGTTCAGAAATGGAGTTTCTCTGTTGGGTAAATATTATCTGTACTTGGGGCGTAGAAGCCAAGGACTGGCTTCATTTAAAAAATTAAATAAAATCCAGCAGCGTTTTCGGCTCCTTAATAGGAGCAGGGGTGAGAAGGGCTGCTGCCCTTTAAATATCTACATTTTAAAAACTCCTTTTGCAGCTGCAGACTTCTCGGTGTGGTTCCAGCGCTGCCCTGCGCCAGCAGAACATTGATCAGGAGCTGCCGAGCTGGGACCCAGCGATCGATGGCACGGGAAAACCAGAGCCAGCACAAATCATATTTACCATTGGCTTTTTAACTTCTTGTTGACAGGCTCTTAACCAATGACAGCTCTTCCTCGCTCTCTTTCTGCCCCCTTCCAAGGTTTAATACTGTTTTACCATTTTAATTAAGGATGATTCTACAAATATTTACAGTAGCACGAGGTGAAGCAGCAAGGCAAAGATCCCTGCACAAGAGTGTGTAAACCATGGGCTGTTAACATCACCACCACGTAAAATGGTAGTTTTAAATCCTCTTGCTTTCCTAAATCTTAAAAAATCAACCAAAAGCCCATCTGAGGCAAGATGTTGCATACTGGTCCTGGCTTTCTTCTCCTGACATTAAACCGAAAGTTATTTAGCTTGGCCCTTTCTCTATCTTAGTGTTAACAAAAATAGATGCTTATTGCTTTAATAAAGGTTTTGATTTGGAAGTTATTTACCATTTAGGCTTGGTACACTCTAATTGCTTTTGATTCTTCAGAATACATATAATGGAAAGCAGCTGAAAGGCTGAGGTTTAAAAATGGGCGCTTGCACATTTGAAGTAAATTTTATCCTGCAATCAGTCGTAAAGATCTTAACTGCAGCTATCACATATCCTAAATATGTAATTGCTGTGGAGCCTTTCCAGTCTATTGCTTACAGGGCGCCTGGAAAAGGGGAAAGCGAGTACAAATGCAGGCCCTGATCCCTGTGAGTATTTTCAGGGATACTCAGCGGGAACGGTCACCTGCCTGAAATCTGGGATATCCATTTCTTCTAGGATGGAGCCTTGGAATCAGGCTGTGCAAAGACAAGAAGGAATCGTTTCATTTGCATGGAGGAGTTCACTGAATTACACGGCAGCTGCTCTGGTGAGTAAAGTGATGAATTGTGTCTGGGGGTTGGGATAAGACCCTTGGCCAAAGGGCATTCCCCCAGCCCCACATGCTCCCTGGCTCCTAGGGGAAGGGCGTATGTTTTAAACGTGCCCCTGTCCGCCTGTGGATCTGCCCTAAAAATCAGTGGCAATTGTGGTACGCTGGTGCAGGCCCTTCAGGATCAGGTGCTTGAGGCTGCTCTGCCCGAACCTGTGGAATTGCTACTTAAAACAAAGGAAGCAAAACTCTAAATACTTAATTTGGGGGGATTTCAGAAGTGTCTTCGTCAAACATAGTCTAGGTATGGATTGACTGGTCCGTATTCTGAGAGATCTGTAAAGACCACTATGAAGGCAGACAGCATCTCTGCCTACTTGGAGTAATTTTGGCTTCCAAGTGCCCCCCCTCCTGTGGTCCCAGCCCTCTCTAGAGGGGCAGAGAGCACAGCTTGAGAATATTTGAAATTTAAATCTGAAGGAAGCCTCAGATTTCATATAACATAAAAAGCAAAGGAGATTCAGCCTGAAAAATTGTTAAAGATGTTTAACACTCTCCATTAAAATCACAAAAGCGGTGTAATTCATTGTTATCAGAGAAATGCTTTCTTTCAACCCTTTCTTCTTTAAAGGACTTTGTGAGATATTTCCCTACTAAATGAGTATCTTCCATTAGTGTGAATGGCTGCTAAGTACATGGCATAAATTCCTCCTACTGGGAGGGAGACACATGTGTGCAAAGGATGCAAAGGCAAGGCCACCTTGGTCCTCGAAGGAGAGCTGAGGGAGAAGCTGCTGTAAGCCCACAGGTTTGCAGAGGCTGCTGAGATAGATGTGTGATGGTGGGCAGCTTCTATGGAGCTTGGGTGCGCTCCTTCTGGATTCACTTTATTATAATGAAGGCCAAATTTGGAGCATCTCATTTTTATGATTATACCCCATGCTTCTTTCCATCCCGAGTACTTTTTTTAAAATAATTTCCCAAATTCAGAAGATACCCTGATCTATGATGAGCTGGGACTTTTGGTGCGTTTGGTGGGACTTTTGGCTGCTGAGCATCCCCAGCCAGCCCGCTCCACCCGGATCCACTCAGCACCCTGAGGCTTCCCCTCGCACATGATGTACAAAGAAGACAACAGTGATCTGTACTTAACATTAGGTGGCACAAAAGAGTTTCCTTCTGCTCACAGGAATACTGAGATACATGGGCAGTAACGAGCAGAGATTTTCTTTTCTTTAAATGCCATTCTCCTTCCCTATTTTTTCCAGGTTTCCAGAAGTCTTTGAACCGCTTCTGTTTATAAACTTACTTGGTTTTGTCTTTCATTACATCTCTTTTGTCTCTTCACATAATTTGTTTTAAAATAACACATGACCCAGACCTCACTGTAGTTGTACTCACAGAAGAGCCAAAGGGCTCTAGACCAGGCTAATTTCAGCGAAACGCCTTCTGTCCTTCCTCCAACACAACGCCGGCTGTAAGTGCTTCACCTCTCAGGGCCCTGAGTGCTAAGAGCCAGTGTGACCACGCAGGGAATGCTTTAACATGAAGCTTTTCCTCTGTGTCCTGAGCTGGGGCTGTGTACAAACCCGCGGCCATTTACTCCTGGGTTGGTACCCACGCTACTTGGTGCGCATTGATTTTGTTTCTGGAGTTGACTGAGAAATGTGGTTTCGGGGGCTTTAATTCCTTCTCCTCCTGCTGTAATCCTTTCTGGAAGAGCTGCAGGTTGTTGTCCTACTGCAGAGGCAGCCGGGCCTTGCTGCCCCAGCGCAGGGGCAGGCACGGGCTGGTTGCCCCCATCACCACCAGATGCAGCTCCCAAGCGTTTACCAAAAAATAAATCGGATTTATTGTTAAGAAACAAATCCCACGGCTTCCATCCCAGATCCCTCTCGCTAACAGGTACAGGACGGCGTGTTTGGGGTAAGTGGATGGTGCCTGTCCACTCGTGCTCAGCTCCGCTGGCTACCAAAGGCAAGGGTCGCTCCTCAGCTCTCCTAAAGGTAATTTTCCCCCTCCCCTAAACTGTTCGCAGAAGGGTTGGTTACGGTATTCCCCGAGGTTCAGCTTCAGAAGGGGGAAAAGAAAGAAATCAAAGGCCATTTCGGTGGTGATGCGGTGAAGTTTGCTGCTCTCCTGCCTCCCTCCTCCCTGCCCCAGCGCCCACCCTCCGCCCGGCTGCCAGGGCTGGAGCTTCCCCGTTTCACCCCATTAGATGTGATTAACTGTTATTGTTCCTCCCAAAC
>VZRW01011325.1:86913-127361 GCA_013398125.1 Aegotheles bennettii | reverse complement strand
ACCTTGGGTGACTCCTCTGATGTCAGAGNGCTGGTCCTAACTCATGGGGGAGACCGACTTACCTTGGGTGACTCCTCTGATGGACCCTCATCTCCATTTTGGTCTGTTTGCCCCTCTATTTGCCCCTCCATTTCGAGAGCCCCATACCTGTTCTTCAAGGGTAGTCGGGGAGGGAGGCCGAGGGGGGTTTTGCCTACCTCGCTGGACAGGGACCTGTTTCCATTCCCCCTCGTCTCTTAGGTCCTCTTCCTGTAGCCAATGGCAAGGGAGGAGGGGATCCTCTCTTTCTAGGGGAGCCTCTACCCACTGCCCTGTGGTAGGGCCTGACTCCACCAGTCTATCTCTCTCTCACCCTTCCTTATTGTTCTCAGCCTTTCCACCTTTCATTCTGCAAATAATACTGCAGTGGTTGCATAGTTAGCAAATAACATACTGATATTGTTATTATCCTGTTACAGTATTCTTTTTTTGTTGTTGTTCTGGGTCATTTCTCTGATAAGACCTCAGACTACAAAAACTGATTGACATCTCAGGCAATTGTCTATATTTGACGAGCTAACAGTGTCTAATTTGAGTTAAAAAATGCAAGTTATATTTATGCTCTATGAATGTCTTTTCCTGTGTATGCCCAAAGAAAAGCTTTAGAAACTACAGACATACATCCTGGAGAAGGTGACGTTCTTGTTATTTGATCCAAATAGGAATTGTTTTCTAGTTACCCAAGTTAGGATCTTTAAAATGAATATGCTAAAAAAAAAGTCTTACTTTTCAGATTACAGTACTTGATTTGCATCAGTAAATCAACTTTACTTGAAAGTTAAGAATTTAAATAATAACTGCTTATTTCCATTTCCAGATTAAGGGCTTTCTATGAAAAATTCTGCTTTGAGATACAAAGAATGTGTATGTTATGTCAAATGAGAGATTTTGCTCTTAGTTTATTTTGGAATGCATACTATTTAACATGCACTTCTGTGTTTTGTTTATGCTTTATTTTGTTGATTTTAATCCAATGCTTTATTTTGTTGGTTTTAATCCAAGAAGTGGCATACTTATCAAAACCAGTATTTAAACATTTTTCCATGTTCTTCATCTTCTGTGTTCCTTGCATTGTGTTTTTGCTTTGTCGTGGTTGCTGAAGAAACTTGGAGTTGGTTGCTGGCTCAACAGTTGAAGTCAACATCACCAAAAAAGGCTTCTGTAGTACATGTGTTTTGATGATCTCCTTATGTGTCTAGTACACATTTAAATTAATCTGGTTTTCCCCTGTGTAAGTAAAAATGAGTAGTAAAGCTGCTATGACCAGGACTGGTGTGCAACAGAAGCACATCAGTTTGTGTTCATTGACATTTAAAATTCATCAGAAAAGGCCAGAGACTTAAAATATATAATAAGACATGGTATATGTAGGAAAGCATTTTGCTTCCCTTGCTACTGAAAGGGAAAGTGAATTTTGAATATTTTAATTTAACTTCATGTGACTTTCTAGATGCAAGGTCACATTATTCTTCTTTCATATTTTTAAAAACATATCTATGATCAATCACTTGAATTAGGGAAGGAAGACATGGGGATTAATTGTCATCTCTAGCCTCTGCATCTAGTTCCATTCCTTGTTTCTTTGGTTGTTTTCACTTCACTATTCAAAAAAAGCTTCACAGAATTGCAGTATAACTCCATTTACTATGTGAAATCATTTAGCAAGGCTAAATAAACAGCTTTTTGAGGTTGTCAGCCAACATAGGAAAACACCACAGAAAGAAGTTACCTGTTTTGCAGTTGTGCTGAAGTCTGCTGTACAAACTGGAAGTATGCCTCTAGAGAGATAAGAGCATGCTACCTGGAAGTAGCGTTTTTATAAAACCAGCAGCAAGAACAGGAAAAAGAGAAAGGGTTAGGCCAATGCATATGTCTTTGTGTGCTTGAACAGAGCTGTTTCTTTTTGCTCTCACAAAGTACCTCTTCCCAGCACTGAGAACATGAAATATTTTCCTGTGAACAACATTGAGGATAATGTTGAAGGACTTTTGCTAAAATCTCTGTCCAAGCAGGACTTGCATAAGGAACAGTATTTCTGCAAGATACATTTTTGCCTTCCTGGTAATCATTGTTGTATGATAGAAAGGATTTGCTATTACACACCTAGAACATGAAAAGATATCTTTTTAAAAAAAGTATTTTTAAACAGGAGAAGATATAATTGCTTTTTTAAAAAGTATTTTTAGAAGTATTTCTCCTGATGTACATAGTTTAAAGCTTTCCTCACTAAATTAGCAAAGATGCTGTCTACAGTAAGCATTCAGTTTCTTTGTGTTTTGTTTGTTTTGGTTTTTTTTTTCTATCGACTTGTATCTATTTGTGTATATTAATAATATACATTTGGGTACTTGATAAACACTGAAGATTTATATTTTATGTGCCTGAGATACCAAAAAAAATCCTAAATGAGTTAACATCAGTGTTCCCCATTGAGGAGGTCTGGGAGATTTCTGTACGTGCCCCTTCTTCCTGGAGGATGACTCTGAAGGAATCAGGAAAAATTAGGAAATTAGGAAAAAAATTTTTGCAGAAAGGGTGGTCAGGCATTGGGAACAGGCTGCCCAGGGAGGTAGGTGTTGGATTCACTGTCCTTGGAGGTATTCAAGGAATGTTTGGATGTGGCCCTTGGGGATATGGTTTAGTGGTGGACTTGGCAGTCCTGGGTTGACGGTGGGACTCTATGATCTTGAAGGTCTTTTCCAACCAGAGTGATTCAATGAAATGTCCCAAATTAAAATATCAGTAGAAGATATTTTTTGGCAAATAAATAAAAATCAGTAATTATTCTGTCACCAGGACCAGATGGTATTCACTTACATTCAGAAGGAAAAAAGTTATATGTATGCCTTTCTGGTAAAAGAAACAAGATAGCATCAAACGTGGCTTCATCTTAATTTTCTGCACCAAGAGCTTCCAATGTACTTAGGTGTTGCTAACTGCATGATTCTAGCTTTGCTTCAACAATATATTTCCACTGTCCATTCTTCCAAGAGCTGGAGTACAGAGTAAAGTAGTGATGAGAAACACAAAAACACAAATAAAACTTCAAATATTATGCAATTCCTATTAATTTTAGTATACAATCAGAGAGAATTTCAACACTGGCAGAGTGAGTAGAATACCCCCAGTAAGATTATCTCTATCTTTATATTCTGAACAAATAAAAGAGCAATAATGTCAATTTAAGCCAAAATGTGACCTTCATTCTGTTTAAAAATGGTTTCGAATGGTTATAAGGGATTTTAAAAGAAGAGTCTCTTATGAATAAATAAAATGTAAAGTAGGCAAACAGAGACCATCAGATGTTTGCAAGCAATTGGGGAAGAATGTTTTAAGTTACAGCCCTTGAATAGGAGGATAATGTCCAATAAACTTAGACTTCTGAAGGTATTATGGACAACTTCCTAGTCTATTGTAATGCAATATGAACAGTTTTACTGAAAGAACAAGGGCAATGTCTTAAAAATACATATTTTCTGAAGTTGTCTCACAAGTGCTGTAGTTTTCTAGACTTGCCAATGATACTGTAAATCCAAGTGAAAGATATTTTCTCGGGAGGACAAGTAGGGATTTTAAGGTATACTTGAGAATACAGAAATAGTTCTGTAGAGCAGTCTGGAAATGAATGGCAGACTCACATGTCCTTATTTTTTGTCTGGCACTTTCTTCCATGTCTGAGTGTATTGCTTTTGAAGGTACAACAGTTTGTGGCGTAAAAAGTATATTATCAAGAGTAAGAATTTGAATTTCATGATATGTGTGAAATGTCAAATTGTTTGCAAGGCTTCCAATTTCTAATACAAGCCAGAAATATATCTTTAAAGAGCGCAAACATGTTTTACCTTTGGTAGAATTTTCAAATAATTTACAGTTTGGAGTAGTTATTGAAAAGAATGTAGCAAGGAAGAGAAAAGAATGAACCTATAATATCAGAGCATATTCCAGAATTTTTATCAATTAGAATGACATCTTTTGTGCCTACATGCAAATTTAAGTAAAAACATAAGTTGTAGTTATATTATATAGCCCAATGGAGTTACCACATGGTGCAAACCAGTTCACTTCTTCTGGACTGTCACAACTTGATAAAACTTTTTCAAATGAGAAATCACTTATAAAAGCAAGAACATTTTTCTGTGAAGTAGGTTTGAAACTGTGTAACAGATGGCATTCTTGCTCGCCACACACGGATTTTATAATCTTGATAATCTCAAAAGAAAGGTAGTACAATGTCCATTAAATTTAATTTATAAAGGAAAATGATTGTTGCTTACTATTTTAGAACTTGTTATTATTCTGTTCAATTTATTTAATTAAGACAACATAAATGGTATCACAAACTCTTATTAACACAAACCAATGGAGGAGAAATAGTTTGCTTAAGTGGAAAATGAGGATAATGAGATAATGTTCTCTTGAACAGAGCTGATTTTTTAAAATTTGTTTTATTTTAGTAAGCCATATGTGTGCTAGCAAAGGCTAATCCTCAGCAAATGACACAGCTTGCATCTGTGTAACTGCTTCTCATGCCCAGCAAAACCAAGTGCCTTTTTGGAACCCCTCCTCTATGCTCTCCCCAGACCATAAAGTGGCCATGGCCATGTATAGCAGAGTGCCAGGTGCTACAGGCTGAGCTATTCCAGGATGTGCTCTGTCAATGAAACAGCATGGATGTTCATGGCATACACCTTGACTCTGCTTAGTTCCCTGTTCTGGATATAAGGTAAGAAGGATGTAAGGTAGCATAAGAAATGGCCTGGTTTGTACCAGACAAAGTATGCATTTTATGACTGTAAAAATCTATCCAAATGTAGCTAATTTTTAAATCCTAAAAATTAGTTAGTTTGGCATCCCCAATAGAAATGTTTCAACCAGTCTTAACAAGTTTCTGCTCATACTTTAGTTTCTTGCAACTTCTCTCCAGACCGGATTAGCATGCCATCACCACAGAATGCCACATTATATTACTGTCAGGAATATCAAGATGAAGCACAATTTTCCCTGCAAGAGGATTGGGTCTGGATATTGGAAATGAGAGATGAGATCCCATCTCCTGTAAGAATCTGTGCTCTCAGTGTGATGTTTTCCTGCAACTCTGCTGGTGTCTGCAAGGGAGATGGAGGAAGAATTGATTTTAAAGCAGAGGGAACAAAAACCAAACAAGGAGAGGAAAGAAGCAGATAGAGGCAAGGGGGCGGTGCTGCAGAGAAACTAGAACTGAGCCTGGTCAGCCAAGAGTGTTGGATTTGGAAGAAATGCTAGGGATAGATGTGGCAAAGAGACTGGAGCCACCATTAAATCTGAAGGCTAGAAGAGTGGAGACATTTGAAGATATAAGTGGAACATGAAATAGCTGGATAACTATTTTGAGAAGTCAGAAAATTAGAGTGGCAAAGAAGAGATGAGAAGGAAGACTGAGATTGTATAAAGGGTGAAAGAAAGATATTGAGACTCTAAGAAAGTAGGGAAGGAGAAAAAGATTCAGCAAAACCTGGGAGAAGTGCAGTGATAGGAAAGGAGACTAGGTCTGGCTGAAATAAGTAAGAAATTGAGACTTTACTGCATGGAGAAGAAGAAAACAAAGGACAGAGCCACTAAGATGATTAAGGGAGTGGAACATCTCCCTTATGAGGAAAGGCTGAGGAAGCTGGGTCTCTTTAGCTTGGAGAAAAGGAGACTGAGGGGTGACCTCATCCATGTTTACAAATATGTAAAGGGTGAAGGTCAGGATGATGGATCCAAGCTTTTTGCAGTGACGTCCAATGATAGGACAAGGGGCAATGGATGCAAACTGGAGCATAGGAGGTTCCATGTAAATATCAGGAAAAACTTTTTCACTGTGAGAGTGACAGAGCACTGGAACAGGCTGCCCAGAGAGGTTGTGGAGTCTCCTTCGCTGGAGACATTCAAACCCCGCCTGGATGCGTTCCTGTGTGATGTACTCTAGGTGACCCTGCTCTGGCAGGGGGGTTGGACTAGATGATCCTTCGAGGTCCCTTCCAACCCTAGAATTCTGTGATTCTGTGATTCTGTGACAGAGATAAGGACAGTTTTATATAAGAAGAGACAATCCAGTTTCCGGGAGAGATGGACAGAAATAAGATTCTTCCACCCAGTGCTGAGGAAGGAATCTTGCAGGTCCTTCGTATTATCACTGTCACACTGTAAAAAAACTACATGAATAGTATGCCATATTTTCTTTTTTTTTGTTCTTTTGTGTTTGGGGTTTTTATGGGGGTTTTTTGGGGTTTTTGTTTGTTTTTAATCTAGGAAGTTATATGAAATGGAAATTTAAAAACACTAGGTAATTCTAAAGTTATCAAAGTCAAGTACTTAAAAGTTAAAAATTATAAAATAAGAGCTAAATCTGCACTGCTAAATTTGCCTATGGAAAGTCCGACAGGAAGAGAGTGACTATTAAACTCTCTTATTCTTTAAAAGAGAGTAGCCACAACCATACTATCACTTAGTAGTTACAATAAAGCAAAGACAATGTTAAATGTCTGATAAGAATATTTATGAAAACTCAGCCTTTCTAGCTCATGTTCATTCTATGTTGGTTGGCATCAAGAAGGGATCAGCAGACTGGCAAAGAAAAGAGCAGTTCTGGTCTCCTTTTCTCCATAGCTTTGTAATTATATCATCTATTTCTGAATGTCAGTTTTCATTGTAGAGAGGAGGACTGACTTGTGAGCCAGTTTGTGTTCTTTGCATATCTTACTCTGCCTAGTTCAGAATCTGGTAGATATTAGACTACAACATTTCCATTTTCTCAGTGCTTGTTTTCTGGGGTTTACTGTGTTATGTTACAGAAAAAATACTGAAACTGTTTCTTCTATACTTCTGTGCTTGGAGAGCTGATTTGTAAGAAGTTGCATTTACTCATTTAGTAAACAATTCACTATGAAGTACTAGATATTACAGATCTTAAGAGAACAGATTAAACACCAGTATTATGTTATTAATGTATGAAGAAGCAGATCAATAAATAGAAAGATCACTAATTTTTATATAATACTTTAACAATTTACAAGACTTTGCAATGACACAGCTGTATCCTAAAAGGTAGCTTTACTCAGAAACATTTGCTAGTTCTTAGTTCATGCTGAATTATTTCTCCTGTTTTTTCCCTTATTGTCAGGAATGTTAACCAATTAAAGTAATATTTTCCTTGAATTTTAATCCCTATAATTATTAAAAATTCAGAGTACATTCAAAGATGTTGGTAAGTATTGAAATGAATCGGCTTTTTATTTCAAGTTGTGTTGACAGCTACTGGGTCTGTTATTAATTTGCATTATTGACTGACTTGGGTAGAAAGATATAAAGCAGGATGTTGCTAAATCTTGGTCTCACTAAAGGTATGCTCTCATTTGTCATTTAACTTCTTACTTCATCAGATTCCTGTCTTATCTGCTTCAATTCCTTTTTTTAATAGTAATTTTAAATTGGATGTCTGGGATAGATCACATATCATAAAAACATAATTTGTATACTGTAGATAGTAGCTATCATAGCCTTGTCTGGTAACTAAAACAATTGTTGTATTTTACATATCTGAATTATATAAAATTCTGTAATTTGATATTTTATTCAGAATGTTGCTCAAGTTACTTGCAAACCACTTTAAGAATTCAATGCCAGACTTTTCCAGTAAATTACTGTAATAAGGACTGAATAGAATGGCCTTATCTGCATCCAGTTTAATGTCCATGTCTATTCTGAATAAGAAAATGATTTAGCTGTCACTGAATAAAAGAACTAAAATACTAGTGAACAAAAACTACCTCTGGTAGATTATAGTAAAGGTTCTGTAAATTTATCATCCATCTTCTCTGCGTTTTTGGTTTTTTTTTTGAATCGTCAGATTATACCTGGATTGCATTGTAAAGCTATGTTACTTGTGAAATAATATAATTTTCACCTGAAGAAAAGCCCTTTGATACCTGGAGGGATCAAATGATCAGAATAAGAGAGGATGCAGTATTCAGCTCTCAGTGTAACTAATCATCCTGTAAAGACTACCATTTTATAATTCATAGATGGAAAACTTATTAGATCCTCAGCTTTCCCCTAGGTGTTTAATTTTGTTTTGTCCTTTTTAGTGAGAAAGTCCTTTACACAGTAGATTAAATGTGGACTGTTATTTTCCATAAGTTCAGGATTTTCATTAATTTTTAAGGAGAGGAAGGGGGAGATTCTGGTAGCCTTTCCATAAGGACAAGAGAGCTCTCGGCATTCCTTGCCTAAAATTGTTCCTTTCTTCCACCTATCTCAAGATAGGTGCTGCAGGGCTCAAGCTAATAATTTAAAAACTTGTCTGTATAAACACAGCCAGTTAAATAGTTCCCCTTAACATTAGGGTTGGATTTAACTGTGCCGTTACTCACTTGTTCTTCCAGGCCATTTAGTTCTTTCTCATTGTTTTTGTTTTATAGCTTCCGTATTTCACTTCAAAATATGTTGTTTATCAATTAAGAAGGGTATTTATTATTGTGGTCTTTTTTAAGAGTCTCTGATGTGTTATCTGTCATTGGAGGAGTACATCTGAGGTTTCAGTTACAGAAAATAGGCTTATTAGCACTACCAAGAAAGAGTTTTTTAAACAGTAGCATTCTGTGAATTAATATTTCATTTTTATTTTCCCTCATACATGAGAAAAATGAATGAAAAAGGAATCATCCCCCCGTGATTAATTGTAGTGTTTGGAAGGCAATGCTAAGGTGTAGAAAAGTACAACTCTTATGAGCTAAAATAATAAATGTATGTGAATTGTTGTGTTTGACTTTCAGGCCTCAATTTGCGTAGCAGGTATTCCTGAGGTGGTGACTAAGGTTTTCTGAAATTTGCTCCATTGATCATATTTAGCTTTTCTTCTTTCAGGTGTGTGAACTATAAACCAGTATTTCCCTAAAATATTATTAGAAGAAACCATGAAGTAGCAAACAAGTTGCAAAAGAGCATAAGCCTCTGGAAGCTGCCCAGGCAGAGAATTCCTGACTGGGAAACGGTGCCAGTGTATGGCATGTTCTGTAGTTGGGAAGTGAGCAAGTGTAAATTCCTGGTGTTCTGCTCCTCCATTTAAGAGCAAGTGAAAGTTATGCTAAGGAGTCCTGCAAGACTTAACACATATTACTGATACCAGAGTCTCCTCTCTAATGTTTCTACATGTTTAACTGTTACTGAGAGCTGGAATGATTCAATCTCATCCTAGCCCAATTTGCAAGACAATAATGGAAACACCTTAAACTTAAATAGTCTGTTAGTAGAGGGGGAAGAAGAAAGAGGAGGATGTCAGGGAAGTTCTGCGTATGCTGTCTTGGCTGATTCATTCATTTTTTTAACTTCTTAATTTCCTAGACAGGCAGCTAACAGAGTTGGTGTTCAAAGAAACAAGTTGCATCTCCACAAAAGGGCAACTTTGGCAAAATATTATCAATTATGGTAGTTAAACCAAACAGCACCTCGGGATAGAGAACAAACTTCATTAGTACAGTCATGAAGTTGGGAAATGAGAAAAGGGGAGGGAAAGAAGATTTTAGGAGACTGAAGGTCATGCTAAAGAAAATTTAAGTTGGGATACTAAACTGGAAATCACTATTTTCTAATCTGTATATATGTTAGTAACATTGAAGTAGAATGAAACTTTCTGCAGGTTGAGGAAATGTAGTATATTTTTATGCTGGAAGCAGAACTTCTCATTAAGCATAGAATCTTAGTCAAGTAAATGAAAATAAAATGTCCCTCTATGACTGCAACAAAGCCACATTTTAAACTCTGCTCCATACATAGCTGGCTAATTTATCTTTTTTCCTTCCTTTCTTACTAAATACAGCTACTGCAGCTGGATTTCAGATCTGTGGGAGCCCTACCATATATCTAGAATTTTAACAAAGCAGAAAGAAAACAGCACACTTCTTGTCTGAACGCAGCCATAGCACCAGTAATTCCAGCACTGCATGCAAGGCAGAGGAAGCTGTATCAGAAGTAGTTGCACCTGCTGTTTGGCAAGTGACTTGGATTTAAGCTGAGTAACATTAGTGCTAATTTATACCTAATATCAGTATTTAGGAAACCTTGCTGCATCTGTTTGGCTGGTAGGTAAAGGAAGGCAGCAATCTTTTGTGGAAAATTGCTGATTCAGTCAGCTAGACCCAGGAGAGGGTGCAAGTCTTCAACCTTGAAATTGAGGGAACCACAGAAGCTACCGAGAGTCTAGAACACTAACAAAGAGGGTCTGAAAGCAAAGCTTAGACTGAGATATGGGTAACTGAAGATCAGGACCTCCATGGTAGCAATCTTAGAGCAGGGATTTTGGCTAGATGATCTCCAGAGGTCCCTTCCAACTTTCATGTTTTGTGATTCTGTGATTCTGTTATTCTGTTATGGGAAAAAATGTTGCATGATAAATCAAAGAGAAATCTTCCAACTTAAATTGGAGTTAAGAAGCCTGGGAAATAAAGGAAAGTTATACATGTTTCTATAGCCTCAAAATAAGATAGGAAAATTAAAATGCTTAGCTTTAAGGAAGCTAAGAAACTAAATGAACATGAATAGTCATGTTGAAAACATAACAGAAGGAAAACAGTGAGTAATACCAAGTTAAAAACATATGGGAAAGGCAGAAGAATAGGACATGCAAGTGGTACCATGTGTTAACAGAAGTTTACTGTAAAGACAGATTGATAAACCAGTTATATCAACAACTCGGCAGTTATATCAATCTGCTCATGGGCTGAAATGTGTAATCCACACATCATAATAATATTATTAATAGTATAAATGTGATTGATAATATTAAAGACTATTTTGCCAGTGACATGATCAGGGTGATTAAAATGACTGTGACTTGATGTAGTGGATCAGAAACATTGAGAGGAAACTTTATTTTTTCTTTCACTTTTTTAGTATAAACATCATAATTAGGTCCAACATTCAGACTACATTTTTAGATCACACGAAGGACTGGTCTTGGGAGCAGTTTCTCAGGAAGCAGAATCATTTCCTGACTCAGTGATGCACCCTGTGTCTTTCATTTTGTTGTCCAGCAGTGTATTGTAACATCGGCCATGTTGATGTTAAATATCTTTGATGGATTAATAGGAGCTGAAGAATCTTAGTAATAGTTCTTAACTTTAAAAAAGTTAATGCTATGTAATAAGCGAGCAGCCTGCCTCTGTGCGTGGGATTGCCCTGAACCATGTGCAGGACCTTGCACTTGGTCTTGTTGAACTTCATGCAGTTTGCACAGTTCCACCTCTCCAGACTGTCAAGGTCCCTCTGGATGGCATCCCTTCCCTCCAGCATGTTGACGACACACATCTTGGTATCATCAGCAAACTTGCTGAGGGTGCACCCCATCCTATTGTTGATGTTGCCAACAAAGATGTTAAAGAGTCCCAATACCCATCCCTGAGGAACACCACTCATCGCCGATTTCAACTTGGACATTGAGCTGTTGACCACAACTCTTTGAATGTGACTATCCAGTGAATTTCTTACCCACCCAGTGGTCCATCCATAAATCAATGTCTTTCTAATTTAGAGACAAAGATGTCATGCGAGACGGTATCAAATGCTTTGCACAGGTCCAAGTAGATGACATCAGTTGCTCTGCCCTTTTCCACCAGCTGTGAAATCCCATGCTAATAGTTATATATATAATAATACATATGTGTGTATATATATGTGTGTGTAAATGCCAGATGCTAATAAGTATATAATTATTACTGGAATTATATTTGGTTATTACTATTAAACAACTAAGTAGTTTTACCTTTAAATTATATTATCTAGTAGTTTATTAGTAGTATTTGCTTTATGACAATGTGCCAAAGTACTTGAGTAATACAGTTCTGAGCTGTGCAGTAAGGTGAATTTTATTTACATTCAAGAAAATAACACAACTATTTATGAACAAAACCAGTGAAAACTTATTTTTACAATTAAAATAAACTAAGGTTGCTTATTTTAATTGAAATAGTATTTTGTCTTCAGTAATTCCTACAGATAAATAATTCCTTAAAATAATAGAATTAATAAGCTTCTACTCAGTCTTGCTTTCCCAAGCAGACTTACTGATAAATTTGTAAATTACTTCTTCAAAACACAGCTGTCGAATATTCCAGAGCTATCAGAATAGCTTTTTGAACTTAATGCCCAAACTAACCTCAAGCCAACAATAACATTATTGATGAACAGTTTTTCAATATCAAGATATTAATATAAAAATCTCCTGGACCTCTGAAGCATGCAAATCACAGAGGCCAGTCTCCAAGTCTTGCATGGAAAAAGCTGGAATAGATTCAAGGAAATGTTCTGTTATGGCTACGTATTTTTAGAGGGCAGCTTTAGTAACACAGTGTAAAGAACAGCAGCTCATATGTGTATTCCTATAGGCATGAATTTTGTGCATTACATGGAACACTTTTAAGTAAACCCTGAACATATGAGAAAATCTCACATGGTCAAAATACCTGCAGCATACAAGTAATTCACAAGTTATATCTATCATTTAAAGTCTATGGCAAATCTTTCAGCAGCTCATTAGCATTCAGTAACTGTTTTAAATCAGCAAATGGGCAAGAAGTAATTGGATAAAAATGGATCACAGTAAAACAGATGATGACAATTGGAAATTACTTTCAAATAGCAAACTACCATGACAAAGCCTGATCCCATGAATTATGGTCACATATACAAAAATCCATAAGGGATATGTGAGTAGTTAACCTTAATCCTATTTGACTTCTGATTGTGTGGACCCTGGAGTAGGAACACTGAGAAATTCCACTTCCATGTAAGTAGAAGATTTTTTTATTGTTACGGTGCTGCTGACATGATCCAAATAATACATGCTTTCATGGCTCATTTGAATCATGTCAAAGTTTTCACTCTGAAACTAAATTGCTATTTTATCTGCACTGTAGGCTGCTAGGACTGTTTTTACTCTCCGTAGTTCGTCACTGTGTGCTGCCTCCCTGTGAAAGAGTATAAAGATAACAGTTACCAAAGGCATTGTTCATTGTGGAAACTTACTGTTTCTCCAGATAACTTGTGTATACCCAGGTGTCTAAGTAACTGCTTCTTTCTGGGTGTCTGTTTAATATACTACTACACAACTAACTTACAGTTTCATGGTTATTGCATTTACAAATATAATTTTTCATCATAGTACTGAAGGTCTGTTGTTTTCCTTCTAAAAGTCCCTATTGAATCCTGGCAGACTTCATCAGCTAACTATGAGACTTGCCTGTCTAAGGCTTTCCTTTTACTCCAGCTTGCTAAAACAGCCCAAACCTATAAAAGAATTTCTCTCTGACTTCTCCAGATAGGTCTGAGATTATTCTCCTGTGTGATTTCAGCTTGTGAACGTGTAAGTCAGTAATATGGGAAGTTGATTCTTCCAGAAGAAACCGTCCAACAGTATCAGTTCTTAAAGGATCTCCCCTGTAATTACTTGATACTGGGCCACTAATTCTCTTTAAAATGATGAAATACTATATTAAGTAGAAAAGTTTAATCCTTTTCAAAGCAGTCGGTTGTCTAGACCAGCATTATCTATTTACTAGGACCCCTGAAATTTTTGGCAGTGTTAATAATGCTCAGGAACAACAGATTTCTTTTCTGTCTGGAAAAAATAATTTGTGCAGGGAACAATGCTGTGCTGGGAGTTGTCCCCTGTGGAATTTCTGAAAGCCTGAAAACAGTCACAAAACTCATAGGCTTTTTGGTGAAATGCATAATGGGTTTTGACCTTGCCTCATTAAACAGCAGTACATAATGCATTATGTATAAAACACAACTTACACAGTAAACATTTTACAGAAGGGTAAAAATGGAACAGAGGAGAACAGGAATCAAAAGAATCCTGTCTTGTTAAATTACATGCTTCTGGAAACCATTCTGGTTGGAATTCATTTGACCAAATGCTTATGTGTAAAACATGTAAGTATGTACATATGAAAAAGTCATCCCAGACTCTTTTTATTGGTCTTTTTATGGAGAGAAGTTAAACACATTTAAGGTGCAGTTCATTTGTTGTCTAAAATAAGTCAGATAAATAATTCCCAGCAGGTGTAGGTTTATCTCTTTTGACCATAAAGGGAGACCAGGTTGACTAGCTCAGATATTAAAGACTAAATTGTTGGTATCTAACATTCAACCTCAGAGACCACTGTGATGAGTCTGACATAAAAACGTGAAGATCTGAGAATTAATTTACTCTTTATCAAATCGTGTTTCTACTGTGAAATTTACCTTGAAGGTGTAGCAGACAGCAACACAAGGAACAGGCAAAGCTCGTATGCTACAGCTAGAGATTTGTTGTTGAAGGCTCGGTTAACTTCATGGGACCATGCAGTTTCTGAAGAATGGTCCATTTCCCCACAACCCTATTGGTATAACCTTCTAAGTGCTCTTGGAAGTGGGTGTTATTTGTGTTCAAAAAAAACCCCAAAAGACAAAAAGCAGTCTGCCTTGTGAGGAGGGCTTCTGTTACTACAGAAATTCCTGCAGCTGTCATCTATCATTTGTTGTTGTACTGTCACTTAGCAAGTATGTGTAATGAAGGAAACAGTAAAAAACTCAGAGGATACCCTGTGTTAGGGTATTAGAAAGTACAACTATATCTGAGCAAGAACTGCATGGGTTATTTCTCCAGGTATATGTGTCAATGTCACCAGATAATACTTGCCCGTATCCCACCCAATAAGTTACAGCATTGAGGAGAAATCTGTGTGGAAGAAAGGGTAAAGGTTTTTCTGAGCATTTTATGAAGTCTATTGTATGTATGAATGTTCCAACTTGTCTTACTCGACAGAGCTTGTTAAATAGGCTTAAGATAAAGGGTAACTTCTATGTGAGTGATATGGTTTGTTATGCAATGATTAGCGAGAAAACAACAAAAAAATAGTAGCAACTCATGTATAAACAGTATCCTATAATCACTGCTAGGTGCTTGAGTAATACACAGAACGGAAAAATATAATCTGATGGTTTTAAACAAACATAGTTCATATGGTGAATATTAAGTACCATCTCGTAAATATACAATGTTTTGCAGTAATGTTAAGCCAAGTTACTTCAGAATCTATGATTCTCCACTAATAAATCATTGTACTATTTTCATTATTTTCAGCAGATAAAAAGATTTATATACATAGTATCATGAGCAACTGAGACTGATAGCAACAAATTAATTAGAATATTGTCCCATAACGACTGCAGCACAGTTACATGATAAATTGCTGATGATTGTCTCATTTTTTAATATAAATACACAACAAATTAAAAGATTTTTTCATGAAAGTGCAGAAATAAGATGGATACCTCATATATGCAAAAACATAATGCATGAACTTCAGTTGTAAACTTATATTGTGTTCTCTGCCTTGTAGTTCAATAGGAAGCCACAGGAAGAGAAGGTGACATCTTTCTAAAGATGAGGGTTAGAACTGAGAGCCACAAGCTTGTTATAGACACAGGATGGCTCTGCAGGAGACTTGAAAGGAGCTTTTTTTAATGACTTAGAGTCATTCAGCAGCTGGGCGAGAATGTAGTTTAATCATGATTTGAAAGTTGCATGAGCAGAGCACAATGATCTCATTCCCAGGAGTAAATTCAGGATTGAGAGGAGACCTTGTGTAAATCTGTGTGAAGACACTCTCATTTGGGAACATTATTTTATAGGAAAGTTGTCCATTTTTTGGATGTAAGGTGCCTTTGGATATACCTGGCTCATGGGAAATGCTTGAACTTACAATACCTATTTTCTTTCCATGGTTGGGTTTGGGGTTTTTTTTCAGTTTATATCAGTGGAAATGAGACAGATGTTGCCCACTGTTGTTCTAGATAAGCAGCTTCACCTGCTCAGATTTTATTCTCTTTGCTGAAATTGTAATCTTTAATGAATGGTTTGAATTGTTGGTGATATCTGTGCTGTAAAGGTGGAAGTTTGTGAATAACCTTGTGTTTTAAGGAAGTGCAATCTGTTAATATTTCTTTAAACTCAAAGAATGCTTCTTTAACAACTAAAATATAAAGTTAAGGAAGTTGTTTAAACCCAGTAAATAATGGTTTTATTACTAATATCTTTAAATATTAATATCTGATAAATCGAGAAATCATTATTTACTTTACATTATTAAGAACTATTTTGTTTCTTTATATACAGATTCTGAAGCTTAGCATAATTTGGCATTCCAGTGATACACTAAGTTTTGCAACACAAAGAACGCATTTTACTACTGAATTGAAGAAAGAATATGTAGAAGTGTTTTTAAACCTGTGCTTACAAGGTTCTGTTAGCACTTGTAACTATTTTTACAGTAAAATAATATTGTTCTGTGAGCCACAGATTATTATGTGATCCTATGAAATATTTTGTGGTGAGAGAAATAGAATATTATGAAAAATAGGAGGAAAGTGTTTCCATTGTATATAGGACAAAATAAATGTAAGCTTTCTGAAAAAGGCAATAGATGCTATTCATGTATTAAAACATCACATCATGTGTACCAAAAAGTAAGATGTAAATGTAATTTGAATGAGACATGATGAAAATGCTTTTCAGGTAAAACTTCATAAGAGTTTCTAGTAACTTGCTATTGCAACTATATCTTCTTATTTTCCTTGTGGTTTTTATTAAATATTTTTAATCTAACTCAAACAACTAAGCAGTCCTTTTTTTTCTTTACATAGCAGATGGTACGTGAACAATACACTACAACAACACCAGGCACTAGCCTAGAGAGGCCGAAGAATGAATATGTCTACAAAATTGGAATTTATGGCTGGAGAAAGCGTTGCCTCTACCTGTTTGTTCTCCTTCTGCTTATCATCCTAGTTGTGAATTTTTCTTTGACAATTTGGATTCTTAAAGTGATGTGGTTTTCCCCAGTAAGTGTCCTTTTTAATTTTCCATTCTTTTTGTATTTTCTTCTCTTCCCTGCCTCACCACTTCACTTATTTCATATGTACATCAGCTTCTCTGTATGTAAGAGATGGTTCTTTTTTCTTCATTCTCAACTGTAATTTTTGCTTTAGTTGAAAGTATATAAGAAATATCTTTGAACATACTTCCTGATCTGTAAATTCCAAATTGGTAATAATCTTTAAAATACTGAAGTTGTTGGTACCCTAATATTGAGGTGAATTCTAACCATTCTAAAAGAGTGTATTTTACTGCTGTCTCATAGTCTCTGTTTAGTTTATATTTTATAAATGTGTTTGCTGTAATTTTATCTCATACGGAATTCCTTAGTGTTAAAATATTGCTGACAGTTGCTGGTTTTTTTAGCTTCCTTCTCCTGTTTATCAGCATCTAAAAATTAACAATTTATTTGCCCAATTAACTGCAGCTCAGAGGTAATTATTACTATTTTGTGCTTGAGGCTAAGCAGCTATATTATTCAGGAATAAATTTAATAACTTTTTACTGTAATACTTTAATATTTATAACATAATTTTGCATGTAGTAGATTAAAGGGTAACTGTCAGAAGTCTGCAAGATGTGGCTTTAGTCGGAATGCAATAAAATGCATCAGTGAATATTGAAGCTAAGCTAATTTGTTCCTAACATGCAGTCATGATAGACAGATAATTCAAATAGACTCTTTACAAGAAAAACAATAGTCATAAATTACTACAGCTCTGTCTCTGCTACTGAAGAAAGTGTTATATTAAAGTTCATTATCTATCATTATTACACGTCTGTCACTAAATGAAGGCCATTTAATCTTCATAGAAGCATTTCTATACTCTAATTTCTCTTCCTATAAAGTAGGTTAATTTTAAGTGCTACTTACTAATGTAGTTACTACTGCTTGAATACATATCAAGTTTCTTTCTCCATATAAATTCTTTTCATCACTGGTTACAATTACAGATTACAGTGCAGAAGGTCTTAGATCTCGTATAATTTTTTCTGTTATGCAGTTCACCTGAAAGATATGCTCTTAGTGACTGCACATCATAAATCATAGAGAACGTTAGTAAACTTAAATTGTTTTCTGTGTGGCTAAGGTTTATATTTTTAATGGGTTTTAAAAATTATTTTCTATTAATTTGGTTTCTTTGTATGAAACTGGGTATTTCTTCTCTAGTATCAATCAGGACTAAAAAAATAGCATCAGAAACTCCACATCTAGGAACTCCTAATCTCCAACTAGTTATCTGTGAGGAAAGCATCAAATGCATTAATCTGCTGAGGCACAGTATCCTTCTGCCTTAGCAACAAGAGCAGTGGAGAAACAGCTCAAGTAATGCAGGCTTAGATTTTTTTACAGGGTGGACTATGAATGCTATGGTTGTAAAGGTTTTCCTAATTCTCTCTTAAAGAATCTGTGTTCCTGACATAGCTGATTAAATAGTGACTTAACTGCAATGTCTTCATGCATTTGGGATAATTCTAAGGAAATATCTGTATTTCAGATAAATATCAGCTATAAGAACATCTGTGCAACGTACAGGTGTATGTCACAGTCCTCAGCAAAAGTATGTGTGAGGTCAGGAAGAACAGAGAACTTTTTTGGCTGGGTATTGTTTTTATACGGTGTATCTGTCAAGACAAGAAGTAACTCTGAAGATACCAGAAACACTGATATGACAGAGAATCTAGTCTCTAAGAAAAGTCTAAGAAATAGGTGCTAACTGATGTTGAAAGTCTGCAAGTATAATTGAAGCATCACAGTCCTTTCCTGTGTCTAAGGAAATACTGTCTGTAAAGAATGAGGATAACAGTCATAGAAATAACCAACATTATCATCAAACCTTTTTTACTAAGGGAATTAAGCATTTATGCCTCCAAGTTTTTGTTTAATGTTTGAAAAAAAAAAAGTAACAATATATTCTTGGGAATAGATTTTTACAGTTCTTGAGTTCCGAGCTTGACAAGTATTTGTTTTTTAGAAAATCAATTGATTCATATATATCATACTAACCCAATTAAACATTCCTGTTATTGGGAAGAGTTTTAAGTATTCTTTCTAAGGTTGATACATGTATTTAGAAAAAACATGATAAACGTTTAAAATGGTATTTTTATATTACAGTTCTGAAGAGACTTTATGCTCAAAAAAACCTTTAAACATAACATGATTGTAGGATATAGTTTTATTAGGAAAACAGTTTTGCAGTATAGTGCACAGAATTGTTGATGCTTTGGTGATGATTGGCATAGTTCATGAGCCCACTCAAAGTTGACAAAATTATTTAGGCCTCAAAGTTTATTTTCTAGTGCTATCAGCTGACTTCATAAAAGAGGTTAAATCTCCCTATAGACTTTTTTATAAATCTTTAGATTATCATATACTCGACAACACTACTACTGAGATTCTGATACTCAGTGAAAATTTACTGTAACATTCTTAGAATAGTGTAAGTTGACACAGAATGGTTGAGGTTGAGGACACTGATGACTTTTGAAAACTTGTCAAAAATTCTAAATATAACCAAAAAATTGCAAAAATTTCTCATCCTTTCCAACTTTATGTTTAATTTGTTATTGCTGTTATTTTTTAGGTATATTGTATAATAAATGTGTACAAATACATGTTAAGCTATCATTTTATTGATGCATAGCATATATTTATTCCATTATTTTGAAGACTATATTATTGTCAGTACTGGAGTAGAGTTTGCTGTGGTGCCCTGTAGAGAAAATTGAGAAGATTTGTTTCCCGTTTTGCTCAATAAGAGTTAGAAAAATGTGCTTATTAATAATGTCATTAGAGAAACATCATAGTAGATGATTATATTTTTATGTGTAAAATCTCTTGTCATAAGTACTGATCATTATAAATTTTTGTACCATGAATAAAAAAATGGTCATGATGACATTTAGCGAAAGTAACCAAAACTTTGCTTTTAAACTCTGTTTAATTAGTAATACTAAGATGGGAGTGGGTAATTCAAAATGAGGTTGGATTGTTACTGGAGTTGGTCTATTTTTAATAGCAATATACTGCAGTGGTTGCTATTTAATATGATAATATAATTTTTAAATAAGTTTCCATGATAGCTGCAAGATAAACATAAGGTAAAACATTTAAGTCGTTCTTTCACACAGAGCTGTAGACTTCCTCAACAGTGCTTTTTGAGGGATGCAACATCTTTTTGTCCTTTTTTCTTCTCACATTTTTGTCATCTTGGATATTCAGACAGCAAATTCTGTCAGGGTAGAGATGCTTGTCAGTGTGTGCTTACACAAGTCATACAGCACTGAGACCATAAGATGAAACATCCCCTAGTACAAATGATAGGATTTACAATACTGAATCAATACATAGTCTGTGTAATCATATACACGATGCAAATATCCGTGATCCTCAGAGGAATTCAGGAAATAAACATCATGCACCATTGTTCAGAAGAAAATCCTTTTGACAACCTCTACAGATCACAGGAAAAGTTTTAATTCAATTTCTTTAGCTAAGTTGCATAATTATAAATGTTAATATAATAAAATTAATTAGCCAATTTATAAAATCTCAATTCCTGAATAAATATATGTAGCAGTATATTTTTCTAATCTTGAGTAAATTGGTCTCAAAAGGTGTAATGCCACATGTAATGGCATTTTTATTAGCAGAATATTGCCCAGCTTTGAAATGCCTGTCTGCAGTAAGAACCAGAGATAGAATTTGGTCCTTACCAAACAAGGAAATGAAGCTGTAACTGAAGCTGTTGTGAGGAGCTATTTTTTCCTCTGGAGTAATAGCTGTTGTAATTAATACCTTCCTATATTTAAGAAAGACTGTTATTCTATATATTGGGACAAAGAGGACCTGAAAGTATCTTGAAAGCGTGCATCTTAATTATGAATCCTGTTCTAGGAAAGAAATCTCACCAAAACTAAGCAAATGTCAGTGGTGTGATGAATTTGCATCTTTCATAGCCATTTCCTTACAAAACTGTGGAGTTCAAAGTGGCTATCTGCTTTTCTAGATCATGGAAGATTACCTACCCACTTTCTAGCCATATCTACAAAAGAGTCTTTTAGTCTGTGTCCAGCCCTAAACCAGTTGAGACTAACTTCTATACCAGGAGTGTGTGTTGTTGCTAAGTGCTCTGATTTGACCAATGTCTTTGACAGAAAAGACTCCTTTGTCATCTAAGAAGAGGAGTCAGATAACCTTCTTTGTCTGAGCCCAAGGAATGAAGTCCTTGCAATAGAAAATGAGATGAGGCATCAGTGATGTTAATATACCAAGCACGTACCTAGCTCCAAAATAGATATTGTAAGTCAAACAGAGAGTTTCATCAGATTCATTACCAATCCTGTTTTGCTGATTGCTCTTTAACAATCTCTACCCACAGCCCTATTATCTCAATGAAACAATACGCTCTTGTTTGCAAAGCAAGTTCTCTAAATAGTAATTGCTGGAAGAAGTACTGCAGTGAAAGCTGGATCTATAAAGCCATTAATTGAACTAGCTTTGGGGTACAACAAATGATGTCTTGGTCTGAACTTGCAAGGTCTTTCCTGAGGCTGGCCTAAAAGTAGGATATAAGTATCCTATAAGTAAGAAAAAGGTATTATCTGAGTGGAAATGCTACATCCTATTTACTCTGAAGTTAATTATTGATTCAAATCAGCAACTACAGCATGTATGGACTTTTGATATTTGGAAAATTTGAATATTCAGGGTGCAGGTATTACAAATCAAACATGCTATTAACTCCTGAGACAGGAGCTACTCTAATTTGAATTGAGTGTATATTAAGAGAAATGTTTGGGTCAACTTTGAGATTTCATTGTTGTAACCATCCTAACATATGGATATACCAGTCTTTGCAGTATTTGATATTTCCCCTAAAAAGAAAACATCTTCCTGTGCAGCTGTTAGCCAATACATAAATTAGAAGGTTAATTTCCATTGTTCGGAGGAGTGTGAGGACTGCAATTGAGTCTAATGCTGAGAAGGTGCAGAAACAGCTGTATGATATGGGTGACTGATCCAGTATAATAAAGCCCCACATGTATCAGTTTCTATGTTGGTAGGAAAATGCAAATTACAGCTATTGATTGAATTTAGGTGATTAAAAATACTCATCATAAACTGAATGAATGTTCCTCGTGCTTCATTCTCATTTCTAAGGGCCATGTGCCTGCAGCAGCAGACCTCTACATTATTATATTGGCTTGGGAGACAAATCCATAAGCCATGGACGACAGCATGAGGCCCGTCTGCCTAAGACCAAGTCGCTGTAAGTCCAAGAGCCCTAGAGCTACAGCTACTTGCTTCCACTTCTGATAGTCCCACAGCAATGCGCAACATGCATCTCTTTCTAAGTGACTTTCTTGCATCATGTTTTAAGAAGGCAGGGCTTTAACATTAGCCATATCAATCTCGGTAAACTTGCTTTATCCAGTCATGTCTATATTTTCCTCAACGTAGATATTCATAGGCAGAAGAAGGCAGCCATACCACCAGACCCATCAGTATGACTTTTGGAACTTTTTGGTCCTGATGAAAGACTCAGTCCTTCCGTAGTCCTCTGAAAGAAACTTAATGATCTTTCTACTGCTTGCGGATATATTACACTTCCCTACTGGTTTTGTGGAGAGTGGAACTGCTTCCCCTTTTTTCAGGGGAAAAATATTTTAAATCTGTTGTGTCTAGAGTCTAAGAGAATAATAACCCATCTAAGATGGTCCTATCCAGATGCCCCGTAGCACAGTGAATTTTACCTAGGATCCTAATAGTAATAGCTACTGATTTCAGGTGGTTTGGAGTATCCCTATGTAAAAAATTTACTGAATAGCTGTTGAATATCCTTTAGACCATGATTTCTGAATCAAAGAGCCTTTTATTGACCTTTTATGAGGCTTGAACCCACTCAGAGCTTGAACTTCTTGTAGAAGGCCCTGTTTCTGTCTCTTCAAGCACTTGCCTCCTCAAGAGCATTTTCAAATTATTAAAAATGCTTCTACAGTGGTTGAAGACAATCTTACCACCTCAATTAGAGTCTGCCTAACAGTTCTGAAGTGAAAACTGGTCACACCTTTGTGAACACTAATGCTAAAATTGCATCTATGGTGTATAAGGGTTTGGCAGCTGCCAGCAGTTTCCATGCCAGTCAATATCTTGCAGCAATAGCAAAATCTGCTTAAGTGTCTACAGAGATACCACTTCTTCTGCCTCTTCTGTACAGCTCAGTCCCTGCCTTGCTGAGGGCTTTGAATAATTAGAAAACAGGAGCATCAGGGTTGTATGCACAACAATGTGTTACAGCTCAGGCCAGCACACTCATGCAGTGACAGTCACCAATGTCAGGATAACCAGAGTCCAGACTTGCCATACATCTGCAATGTGAAGCACTGGGTTTTTTACTAATCAATAGATTATTTTATAACTGCATAAAAGTCCACATGTAACTGAAACTTGGATGCTTTCCTTGAGTCAATAGAAATATTTTTTATTCAATGATTTGAAGAGGGACATAATCAAATCCTTGAAACTGAAAGCATCAAGGTCATTCATTATTGAGGAGGTCACAATACTCAGTAAATAGTAATTGGCTTCTCCTAAATGGGAATGTAAGAAGCAGAATGGTTGTTGAGAGAACATTATGTGTAACTATTATACTCCTCATTTTTATGGAACTTATCATTGGATCTCACTGCATTAGGGTAGTTGTGTATCCTAAATCCCTCTCTTTCACATTCTATATAACTTCAATTTGCCAATTATAAAAGGGAATGATAGAATTTCGCTCTCAGTACTGCATAACTCAGTACTTTTACAATCTTGAGATGCTAAGAAAATCAGAATTGTTTACAATCACAATGGTAATAGAAGCGAGGATCATTATATGAAATCCACACTTTTGTTTTTCTCATGCATTTTACAGAGTTTGCCTGTTTGTCATCACAAGATAGTCATTCATGCAGGTAACACAAGTCTAAATTTCCGTATGTTTTTGCACTTCCTGAGTGGTCAATGAGAATGGATAATGAGGCTTTTAATAAAATAAATGAGAATGTGAGCTTTCTGCCAGTACGTAAATGAAATACTGATGAAGAAAATAAGGCATACTTGAGGGCATACTTATACAAAGTAATCCTGAGTGATATGACTGGATTTACTGAAAAATAAGAACTGATCTCTAAGTTAAAGTGTTAAGTTTTGTCACATGGCATGTTATTCTTGATTTCAAAGACATTCCTTTGTCTGTATAGAATATTTGAATAATCATTGCTGAACAATCTGAATCCATTAGAAAGAGTGTGCTCAGTAAATTGCATAATCTTTTTCAACATCAGTTATAGCTTTTTTGTCTGTACTAAAAATTTCTTCCTGTCAAAGCCAAAGGCAGGATAGAGGTTGTCACTGAGGAGTTTGTTAATTTTCCCTGATTTGCTTCAGAGAAAGAATTAATTGCTGATTCTTCCTCTGCCTTCTTAAATTTCAGATTTGTCAATGTAATTTTTATACTTACTCTGTAATATACTGTTTATTTAGTTCCTTCTGTTCCAGGCAAAAGTGCAAATTGTGTTTAAACCTGATGCTTAATATAATCTACTTTCCCCTGATGGGAAAGGCGTGTGATCAGAGCAATAATGAAATCCTAAATTTAGTTAATTAAATCAGAGCCATTTGTTAGTGGTTTTTCTTTATTATATCCTGGTATTTCATGTTATATTTTTCAAGAGTACTTGTCTGAAAACCTGTGTGTTTTTATGGTGTTGAAGTGATCTCTGGTTTGTGTTACAAGTTAGAAAAAACTGTCCAAATTCTTCACTAGAAAAACATATTTCTAAATCACTCAATGTTGCCCAGGAATTGTCATTATGAAAGCCATAGGGGGCTCATCATAGGTCTTCTTTTAACTTTGTCTCATGAGATGTATTAGTATATAGTAGATACTTTTTAAAAGCTTTACAATGGTCTAGAATTTAGAGATTGCATCTGCTTCCACTGAGAAAAGTCAGTACATTATGTATTTCAAACCAGGAAAATATTTGACACTGAATACAGATTCCATAAATAGCTATTCTAAAAGTCTCTTTCCTGAAATAAATCCTTGGTGAGGAGGAGTCACAGTTGTACTCTCCAGCAGAATGAATTGCTGACATGAATATTTCTTACCTTAAGCAAAGCTTCTTTTTGTGTTTCTTCAAGCCTGTTAAAAGAAAATAGCTACAATTTTTTATTGAAGGCTGGTTAGACATGCTATTTAGCATTATGTATATATGTATATAAAATCTCATTGGTGAGGACATAGGATATTTGAAAATAATCACAGTGTCTTAAAGTTACGTTTTTCAGTGGTAGGCAGAATTCATTAGATGAACAGGTTATGGATGTATCATCAGTGGCCTGTCATGGATCTCTTTTTCTCTGCTTTCATGGACAACAACTTGAAAAATATTTGGAGTGCAAATACTTTTTGAATTTATTGTTTATTATTTAACCCTCCCATCTACTCCTTGTAGTTTGAGACAGTTGACTTGAAATATTTGCATGTGTGACTAAGCTGTAAGGCTACAGATTTTTTGCCAAGGTTTCTCTCACTTTTTATGGTGGGGGCAGGGGTGAATCCTTTACAAATTAGCTAAATAACTGTGAAATTCCTTGCAGCTGAAGCCTGCAAGTCTTCAGATGTACTTACTGAAGTAATTCCTCACTCATTTTTCCCATTATCAATTCCACGATAATGATAAGAGAAAGTAAGAAGAATGAAGATACGGGCTGGAAAGCACAACAGGGCTAAAATCGGGAGGGAGCAACTAAGAGAGAATAAGGAAGGTACAAAAACTGACAAGCAGGTTTCTCTCTATTACCTGCTTGTCATTTTTTGTGCGAGCTGAAGCCTTGACCTATAACTAGAGGGAAAAAAAATAAACCAAGGAATGAAAAATGGATTAAAAAGAAAGAAGTAATTACTGAAAATGGAAGCAAATAAAAATCCCTCTTTGTCACTTCAGTAGGCTTAGAAATATTACATTCTTTGTAAAATACATTATTGATAAAATAAACCTTGAGATATTAACATAAGTTTAGTTTCATGTGAGTAGTCACGTAAAAGTTTATTGTTTGTGACAGTTTTAGAAGGCAAGTACAAAGGCTATTTCAGCACAGCCAATACAAATATGCTTCTTTTGGGGTTAATGACTGTAATATTGTATTTTTTCCTCGAAAAAAGCGATCTCAACTTCAATAACCATTTCTTGAATACTACAATTTCTTAAGGAAAAATACTCCTGAAAGAAATGAGGAATTCTCAAAATTTTAAATGCATTAACATGGGTATCTTTATCAATAGACTGGAGTCAGGCAGCTCTGGAAATTTCCAGTTTATGAAAAGAACAAAAATTAAATACATCAACAATAATAAAATGTACATAATTCTTGCATCTTCTCCTCAGACTGGAATGGGACATCTGCGTGTTACAAAAGAAGGCCTTCGTCTGGAAGGGGAGTCAGAATTCTTATTCCCTCTTTATGCCAAAGAAATCCATTCTCGAGTGGTAAGCAGATAGTCTTTCAATAATGCTAAAATAAAACTAATGCACAGTTGAATACAGGCGAAGTCCAGACATCTGTCGTGGAAACATATATAAATATCTGTGTGTGTGTGCATATATGTGTATGCACACATATTTTTGCATACTAGTAAGTTCCATTTTTGTCAATTCTAAGTCAACAATATTAGATGTATAATATCCTTTTATATTTATGTATATAAAATCTACAAGACTAAATGGAAATATTTAGGATTTAATCTTGTTTCCATGGACTGAAAATATTGTTGTTGTAAAAAAGGAATAAAATACTTGGTCAAAGAAAATATTTATTAATCAGATTAATTTTACAATGTCACTGAGAATGAGTATGGTATGAAAGATTTTTATTGAAGTGCTGGATTTAGAGTAAAAAAAAAAAGAACTCTGAAAGTAAAAAAGTGAACTCTGAAACTTATTCCAATTAATTTTTTGTACAGTGATATCTGTTTCTGGCCAACAAAATGAATATTTGTCAGAACTATTGTCTGTAACCCAAACTTTCACAAAATAAAGTCATGTTTTATGAACATTGTCATCTCCTGAGAGCCATCTATATATTTATTCTCTTAAAGTTGCTTATTTGTTCTGATTTCTATTTCTAAGTTTGTCTGTTAGAGAACTGGGCCACTGACAGCTATTGTAGCAGTTTTCTCCCTTGCCTTAATAGTGTTCTCCTTGCAGTCTCCTAACAGCTTTTCTCACCTAATGAGGTCTCCAAAGTGCTAAGAAAATATGTAGCAGAAAATCTATTTGCTGTGCATCATCTCTAGAGCCTATTATAAGTTTATGCCTTCATTATGAGTCCAACACAGAGTTGTGGGCAGTACAGTTGCATCTTAGCTAATACATATTCATGCAAAGATAAAAGATGAACATTTATAAATGTGTTACTAGATTTTAATTTGTTGATTAAATGGAGCACAATGGGCACCTAGGTCTCATCTGTTCTTCACAAAAAGCAGTGGGTGGGGAGGCACCAACAGGCCTGAAGTACAGAGAGTTTGAGTGGAAGGGCTGGGAATGAGTGATGGACATGGTACATCACCAGAGAGGAGTTCAACAAACACAATTCCAAAGCCATGAGAATGACATGAAATTTTAAATTGCCTACCACAACTAGACTGGATTGTGGTAAGATGTGGTANTGCTTGAGAGAGTCCAGCGCAGAGCCACTAAGATGATTAAGGGAATGGAACATCTCCCTTATGAGGAAAGGCTGAGGAAGCTGGGTCTCTTTAGCTTGGAGAAAAGGAGGCTGAGGGGTGACCTCATCCATGTTTACAAATATGTAAAGGGTGAGTGTTAGGATGATGGAGCCAAGCTTTTGTCAGTAATGACTAATGATAGGACAAGGGGCAATGGTTTTAAACTGGAGCATAGGAGGTTCCATGTGAATATCAGGAAAAACTTTTTCACTGTGCGAGTGACAGAGCACTGGAACAGGCTGCCCAGAGAGGTTGTGGAGTCTCCTTCACTGGAGACATTCAAAACCCGCCTGGATGCGTTCCTGTGTGATGTACTCTAGATGACCCTGCTCTGGCAGGGGGGGTGGACTAGATGATCTTTCGAGGTCCCTTCCAACCCCTTAGATTCTGTGATTCTGTGATTCTGTAATTACACCTGCTTGGCATGCCCTGGCTTCTGTAAGTGGCACAGAATGATGGATAGCCATGAGACTGACTGCTCTGCAAATGTGTCACCTGTGAGGCAACCTGTGACAATTACTTAATGCACAGTGTGTTTGGCTACTTGCCCTGCCTCAGAAGAACATCTCACATTCTTGTTATCAGACTGATGCAAGATTGGAACTTCAGGCCAGTGGTATGAGAGAAAGGGTAGAGCTGGAAAAGAGACTGAGAAGTGAGATCTGAGAAGAGTTGACAGGAACTTAAGTAAATGACACTGGGTGGGTGTCCTTTCAAGTGCAGTATGCTTTGCTTCAGTGCCTCTTCTTGAATCCTTTCTTTTGGTGAGCTACATCTTTCCCCTTCCCTCGGCCGAATCTTCTCTTGCCTCCTGCCCCTTCCAGTACTCCTCACACTCACTGAACGCTCCTGGCAGGGAAGTGAGTGAGGTATCCATGGTCAACCTTTTATGTGGCTATGTTTCTTTTCCAGTGATTTTAGACTTGGAGAGGGCATTGGAAGTTGTTGCATGGTTTGTTGGCTATCAGAGTTAGCCTATTATAGCAGGAACAGGTGTCACCAGAGGTTTGGCTCCTCAACTGGTCTCTCAACTACATACCTCATTTGACTCAGCACAAAATGGTCAAAAACATTGTCCTTCTGTTGGTCATGTTCTCTTTTGTGTGTGTCATTTTGCAGTTTGGTTTAGGTTTGAACATAAAATTACATGCTTCCCAGGTCCTGTTGTTCCCCGTCTGAGTTAATTTTTCAGCAGCAAAGTTTTGGAACTGAGAATGAGTCCCTTAAACTTCAGTGATAATATGTATTTCTTTAATTGTTTACAATTCTAATTATTCTGCTGAATTTAGGGGTTTTTTTCTCCATACTTCAGGACTCATCACTGCTTCTCCAGTCTACTCACAATGTGACTGTCAATGCTCGCAATTCAAATGGGGAAGTCACAGGCAGATTAAATGTGGGTAAGTGCAAGTATTTTTCCTTGTTTGCTGTTTTGGAAACATTTTAATGAATATTTGAAAGGAGCTTGACGGATATAAAGCACTAAGCACGTGATTGATTTTTACTGTTTTGATATTTGAATAGTCCAGCTGCCACTCAATAAGTACCTAAAGTATATTTTCAGTTTCTCAGTTAAGCATTAGTTCTGTAAATATTTGAAGCACTTTTTTATTACAGAGTTATGCAGGAAAGGTCAATGCAGAAGTTACTCCTTTTCTTGTGTAAATATCTATTAATAGTTGCAAATCATTTTCTAATAAAATGCCAACAGGAGAACATGACTAGAGGGGTCTGTATGTCTCTCCTCATTTCCTAGTATTCCAGAGACTAATACATTTAAGCAAATGTCCTAAAAAGCCTGCCAGTTTACAACTTGGAAATGTACATATTTTACTATATTTGGTAACAGAAAGATACATTGGTTTACTGAGTGAAATCAATATATCCAGATACATGTAGGTGTTAGAACTTGGCAGCAAGAATAAGCAGACCTTACTTTTTAAATCATATTTTTAAGGCAAGAATGGCAACAATATGTGTCATGGGAATTTTTCTTAGTTTTGTTAATATTTTTCAACCTCTATTTGACTTTGAAGAAAAATGTAACAATTTATTAACTTGTTTCTTCTAAAATCCTCATGCAGCAAGGCGTAATTTCATACTTATTTAACGGTAAGACTAACCTGATACGCTTAAGTAGTTTACTAGATTGGGACTCAGATGAGCATTGGTGAGCAATTCTTCCATGCTGATGAGACTGTGTAACTTCTGTGACAATTTGTGTTTGAAGAATTATCATATCAATTCATTGAACATTTTGCAAGCTTCACTGTTTTCAAACAAGCTTCAAATAAAAAATATAATTTATAACTTATAAAAGAGCCTGCTGTTCCCTTTAAAAATATATAATTATACAATTCATCACAATTTGGCCTTTAAATGTTCTCACGTCTATTTTTTTTAATTCAAGCTAATAATTCCTCTTAAAAAATGCCCCTAAATATTTATCAAAACATGATAGTAGCATTCATATCTCATTTTGATAATAATTAAGGGTATGAAATGTACAGTACTTCTAGTTTCAGATTATTAGTACAGTTATTAAACTGTTTTGCATTAGCCATACAGTGACTGCATGACCGAAATCTTACATATCACATGGTCAAAATTTCTGACATGGCACATGTGCTGTTGATTCTGTCTGCTCCATACTATTTGACTGACCAGATGCGTACCTGCACTGTGGTCATGTGCCCATCTTGCCTGACACGAAGAAGTTCTCAGGAGGTCCTTTGGGAAGGGCAGACCACAGAGCAGATCATTGACCACTCAGCAGATCATGAATCTGTCCAATCTGATCCCTGCTGAAGTCTGAGAAACTTACAGGTAAAATCATGTCAGACAATAGCCCAAAGGCCTGATGAATTGTTAGACAGGTGTGTCCAACCTGTATGACCTATTTTACTGAAAGGAAAGGTATTTTATTTGTTGAACCAGGCAATGTCTGTAGATCTTACCTTGAGAAAATGAAGCTTGGCAAAAATAACAACAGATCTCAGACCCTCCTTCTTTTCCCCCTTCTTTTCCCCTTCCCAGTCATAATATAATATTCTGAGAGCATTAACAATAAGAAGTACAGAAAATGAGACAGAATGTGCTGTGTTAAATAAATAGAAAGTTAAGAATACCTGCTCTGTAGGGCTGGATAAACCTAGATTGAAGAAAACTTGAAACCACCCACCATTAGTATTTTTCCTTCCTATTGATAGTTTAATTCCCTTTCTCTGCTGTTTATCACCTGGCTTTTCTGGCCCTATTACCAGTAACATGCAGTTCAGTGTTATTGGACCTTATGCTCTCAAGCCTCTTTAACCTTTTCCTAAGGGAAAGCCAAATACTTAGTGTTTTCCAGATGAGAAGTTGTCTGACTATGCAGAGAGGCTGTATCTAGCTTAGGCAGTATATGACAAAAGCAGTAGGAAGGAGCAGAATGTAGACTGGAAGACCTGCATCTCAGATCTTTTAAAAGTATTGAGTGTATAAAGGCAATTTGGGCTTCTTTACAAGAAATACCTAGGCAAGAGGGTAAAATTTGGGCCTGGGAAAATCAAAACTATGTCAAAAGGAAGTGCTAAAGTCCATCTGCATATTATTTGAAATATTTGATGTTTAAATAATCTCTTTTTCACTGGCAATTCTGTTTGTTGGTTTCATTAATAATTGGTCTTATGTGCTGTCTGGTTGTAGTTGGTACCATTGTAAGTACTAACATGAAATATTACTAATTTTAAATCATACTCATTTATGACAGAAAAGCGTTGAAAGAGCAGTAAAAACTTGATACTGTAAAGAACTCTTTTAGTAACTAAAGATATGGTCAAACAACAGTTACAGTCTGTTAAAGAAAGTGACCATCTATACATAGCTTGATAATTTTAGCCATTGTTCTTAGCCAGTCATAACATACATGCATGTAAGATGATGTTCACTTATAAAAAGTGTGAAAAATAGGTGTGTGGCTGATATACTTCATATGCACAAGCCTTTGCTAAAGAATTAATGCCTTCCACAGTTGCCAGCATGCTGGGATTATGTCTTAATACTCTATTAATCATATAAATATGAATAGTTGCCATTATGAAGGAGCTGTATAGATGAGTTTGGGATCATTCCAAAGATGACAATATAATATAGTATCACTCATAAGACCATAAAAAAACCCACCCTTTTAACTCACAGAAGATTGTGATTCAAATGATCCATTAAAATGTTTTAATAAGTTACTGAGAGTGATTTAAATGCTCAGTCTTCAATAGAAGTAATTCACAAGAGAGATCTGAAACAAACCTTTACTATAGGAGTTTTTATGAAATTCCTCATGCGAGGATAACAGACACGTATTATGCAAGGATGAAAAAGGTTTCCCTCATGAATCACATCAAATGCAAGTAACTTCCACCATGAGCACTCTTGTTTTAAAGTTTCTAATGCTCCTCAGTTTACCTGCATGACATACCTCTTGCAGGAGTTATCTGGACAGAGAGTAGCCCTTTAAAAATGCTGTAGATCTTGTGTTTTGGACTGTGTTCCATAATTATGCTGCTTTCAGAAGCCTTACTGAATGCAAATACATTTAACTGCTTGCCAGAAAAATAATAGTCTAAATAATAGGGTTCACAATTAAAAAAAACAAACCAATTATATGCTTTACTTTTTTTTGACTTCAGTATTGCTCTGGATGACAAAGATACCCATTTTGTTTGAGCTACTTTAAAGTAATTTAAAACTCATATATGACCAAAAGACTCATACTAAAACCAAGTAAATAATATTTTAAAATAATAATTTAAAGCAAAAAAGGAAATGGGACATTCAGTTAAGGGATTACGGGAATGTGATTGCTTTGGGAACATTTCTGGAAGAAATGGGACTTAAAAAAAGGATATTAGACAACATACAGCAAGGAAGGAATCTAAGCAAGTCACAGATGTGGGAAGGTACGGGATTGCAAGTCAGACGGAAGAAAGCTGTGGAGAGAGGTGCCTATAGGCAAGGCAAGGATATCTACAGAACAGATGGTAACTATTTTAATTAGAATCACTCCTGTCTTTAAAATCATGGTGAAGATTCAGATGTCATTATCACAGCTTGCTCATCAACCTTCAAAACTGAAATATCTTTGATAATCCAAGAAAGCAGTTGAAGAAATCTGCTATTCATCACTTCCAAGATTCCTGTTCTTACCACTTCAAAGCCTTATTCAATTCTAGAATAAAAAAGAAATGTAGCACCTTTGATTTATACCCTGAGCCATAATAAAGCAACTTAGTATAAAACATTATCAAACTTCTTCAATAATGAATAACAAATATATAATATGTATGAAACAAACATATAGACTATGTAGTCAGTTATCAAATACTTAAGGGCAACATTGGTATCAAACAGTAAGTGATGCTTTACCTAAGTAAACATATGCTTACATACACAGCCTACCTGCAGATGAATATAATATAGCCAGATTAATATTAATTCATTAATTAAGTGGTGTTCCAGTGCCAAATATTAAGAAAGTGGATGAAGAGCAGCATGTTTCCAACTATCTTTTTCTGAAAAGTAGGGCCATTTTTTGAAAATACCTATTTTTCAAGGACCTTGTAAGGAGGCTTCAACCTGCAGAAGACCCCAAGTTCTGCTTGTAATTCTGCAAAAGACCACAAAGGAAAGGTGTGTCCAAAGTCATGCAAGGTCTGTCAGAACAGATTCCGGTACAGTGGTCTGCTGGTCCTCCTCCTAGTTCAATCATTTATACCAAGAAACAGTAGCATCAGTAACTTCAGGTCAGGAGTTCAGTTCAAAGTATTTAAAGCTAGGGGGAATTATTTAGATAGCTGTATTATGAAGCTGTTCTGCACTTTGAAACATGAAATCAGCACTACTCAGAAAGCATGAGAATATGGTAAAATTCAAAATGGTTTGCAGTCTGAAAACAGAATCATGGGCAAAATTCTGCCTAGAGACTTTTCATGTCCATCACATTAATCCGAACAGCTGTTTCAGTTAGAGCATTTGTGCTATCCCACCCCCTTTTTTCAAACAGGAACAACATTTTAAGGAAACAGAAGTGTCAGTACTTCATTGCTTCATTAGCATTGCCGTGTATAAAGTAATTCTTTCCAATGTCAAGTATGTCAAGTAATTGCTGTTTTTTATCAGCATTTTGATATTTCATTTTCAAGTGATGACATATTTTCATCAGAGACTTAATAGGAAGAAAACAATGTTAATGAAGCATGACGTATATAAGAAGAGTTTGATGGTGTTTTTACAGGGAAAACCCTGAAGCCAGTTTCATAAACTTGACTTAATTAATGACATTGTAAAATCATTTAGCTTTTCCTTCTTTATTTTTCCCCAGAAGGCTTTCATTAAAAACTCCATTTTTGTCCAAATAAGTTATTTCTTATCTTTAAGATAAAAGCCAGAACATATTTATTGAAGATCTTTGTACTGCAGGAGGATGATTATTTGCACAACTTTAATTGCTGTCCAGCTGGGTTATAAGGAGGAAAGATACAACATAGGAGTAATTAATAGAAAGATAAATTGGAAACTTCATTGAAGTATTTTTGAGGTGATTAAGTTTTCCTATGAACAAGAGCTTACAATATTTGTTACAAGGGGATTAAAGTAGTGATTTTTACTTCCAGAAGTATAAAAATTTTAGCTACCAATGAATCTGATCATATTAATATATATGTGCTAGTTTTATTTAAAAATAAAATTTAGTGGACTCAGATAAGACAAAATTTGGAGAATGACAGTTGGCTGCTAAAACATACGTTTTAACTGACCCTTTTTACTTGAAAAGAACTAAAACAAATAGCAAAAAAAAGTAAGTAGTAATCAATATACATTTAAATTAAATCTAGCTAAGCATATCACCATGAAAACTTATTTACAAAAAAAGTAGCTTAGTTATTACAGCTACAGTTTAATAATTACACTTAAATTAACAGTGTCCTCTTCTGCTAAAAATTACCATCTATTTCTATGTATCATGTATAGTAAGGGGCTTACTATAGCAAGATTCACATACCCTGTCCCCAAATATAATAATCTTTATGAAGAAACATAGGATAATGTTCAGCATCAGCAATGCTGACTTAAGCCAGACATTAAACATCCTCTAGCAGTTAATCGGGTAGTTACATGTATTGCCAATTTGCTTAAATATACCACCATCATGGTTAAAGGGAAATATAACCTGGCCAAGGGGATTTGAATCCTGTGCTGTCACTTCCAACCATGTCTAGAAGAAGAGAAAAGCAATATGCATATAAGTCTACAGAGCTTGGCTCGAAAAAAAGCCTAATGTTTGGGAAATCATCTTTTATTTGGAAAAAGAACCAGATGGTGGATGCCTGTCTCTCATCAGAGAGCAATTTCTCATCTGAGTATCCCCATTCTCTCTTTATTTCAATGGGAGGAAAGAACTCGAAATAAGTGGAAAAAAGGGGGAATTATTTAATACTTTATAACCTTCTTGACTTTTGCAGTTTTCAGTAAATTTGCAATCCCAAACAACATATTTCGGTTCATATGATATAGTAAGCATTAACATAAGTGGATGATAATTTGAATATAATATTTATTGCTAAAGATGAGTACAGTTCCTGTACTTCCTTCCTTTAAAGTACTAAGAAGGTTGAATTATTTGCATTGGTTAATACTAGATGAATTTGTAAAGGTTAGCTTAAAATGGGTAAAACTTACTGTGACTATAGTCTATTATAGAATGGGGATGGTTAAGTACTTCTAAAATCCTAGTCACTTCAAGTGTAACAGTACTTTCTTCTTAAAGCTAACAAGACTCTCAGTGGCAGTTAGTGGCCAAAAAAAAGAGCTAGATCCCTGTCTGTTTGCAGCAGAAGACACACACTCTATCCTGGTGGACTACTTGAAAATGTATCTGCAGTGTACCCTTGTGGCAATGAGATCTAATAGCATACTGGGCTGCATCATTCCACTCCTGGGAGACTACTGAGTCTGGAGTACTGTGTTAAGCCCTCTCCAGTATGACAGAGCAAGGAGCCAACTGAGGAGACTCACCCAGGGAGCCATTAAGATGATCAGGGAGTGGAAGCACATGAACTGTAAGAGGCTGAAAGGGTTGTGTTTGTTTAACCTGCAGAAAAGAAGACTTAAAGGGGGCTTCTAATTTCTGTCTGCTACTGGGAGGGCTAGAGACAGGATGAAGCCAGACTTTTCTCAGAGGTGCACAGCAAAAGAACAAAAGGCAACGGTCATAGGTGGCAGTGAGGCAAAATGCAAGTAGATAGAAGTGGGGAAAAAAGTGTCTTTGTTAGAATGGTTAACCATAGGAACACGTTGCCCAGGGAGGCTTTGAGGCCCTTCCTCAAAGATCTTAAAATTCCACCTGGACAGGACCTTGAGCACTTTCATCTAACTTGCAACCAAGCTTACCCTGCTGTGAGTAGGAGGTAGGACTAGGTGACCTCCAGAGGTGATCTCTAACTTGCGTTCTTCTGTGATTTCATCTTGCACAGTCTTCAGCTGACACTCTGAAAGGGCTCAGGTTTTTTACAGACCCCATGTCAGACTTTCTAGACCAATGTAGAAGTCTTAGATACTCAAGGACACCTAAAGTAAGCTGAAGGCCAGGCAGGGAACACCAAAGTACATATAATGTCACTAGACAGCTATGTTGGCAACTGAGTAATGCCCCATCTGTTTAATTGGTCCTCTCGCATTGTCCTCTGCCCAGATCCAGTAAGCATGCATAGAATACGCCTGAAACATAGTGCTGGAGTTCACCTTATGAAAATACACTCATGGCTTTCTTTTTTAGGAAAAAAATAATTGGAGGAACAGGAATTATCCATTATGCAGAAGATAGATCAGTTAAAGTATTTGCTCGGGGATGAGAGACTCAGATCAGTGTCCTCTCTGCATGCAGGGTTTCAAGTTATCATGCCTCGTGTCCTTTGGTAGTTCTCTTTTCACCTTACCTGTCTGAGGACTGTGTTTCCTGTTGAAGCTATTCATCATGCAACAAATTCTGGATTCATTAGGCCTGAGAGAAAAGGTGACACCATAGCCTTTTTGTCAAGTCACTGTGTGAGAAACATGATCTCCTATTCCTGCCATGGTTTCTACATGCAATATTCTATTTTACATGGGATTTGGTTTTTTTATTTTTAAATAGAGTATTTTATAAGGGTAGTGCCTAGATGAATAAGGACATTTAGTTACCTAAGTCACTCTGAGAAGGGAAAGTACTATCACCTAAATACCTAACACGCAGATGGGTTGCCAGTGTCTTCATGATCAGTGTCTGCAACAATCATTCAGAACCAATTTTTTAAAGATCTCTAGATCTGTATTCAACTATAGAGAACAACAAAGTAAAAGAAGTGCTGACAGTAAGGCGTCCTTACTTTGATCTGAGAGGGCATAATTGTTGCATCCATTTTATAAAACAAGAACAGAAAGGAAAAGAGGAAAGAGGAGCAGCAAGTCTTCTGTTATGTATTAGAGATGTTTCTCAAGGTGATAAGAGATGTATGATATGGACATAAAATGTATATATGCATCATGCTGCATATTCTCTGTAACAATGCATTTGTTCTAATAAAAGACCAGCAAGTACTTCTATACCATTCCATATGAAAATCTTATGCTTCTGAAACTTTTACTTTTTTTTTTTTGGTTACATGTTTTGCTTTTCATTTATTGGTATTGTATTACTCATGAAACTAGAGCTGAATCTGTAGCAGTATTACATTTTAAATACACTTTTAATGAGATCTTACTTTAAGTAAAATGCTTTAGTATAATACAATTTAACTAAAAAATGAAATTGCATAGCAATACCCCAAAGCACTCAGGCTTATATTCAACACTTCAGTGATTCTAGGTGGTAGGAGAAGAGTGAAGCATACAGAGTAGGTGACAGCCACAGCTTATCAGAAATGATGGATAGCAGAAGAGACTAAAAAAAGAAAATTTCTGAAATTAAATAACTTCAGTGTTGAAAAGCCTTTTCTTCTGAAGATCTAAAGTTACACTAAAAGTGCTTAGTACTTGGAAGAGCTAACTGTATGTGAAGAGTCTGCCTACATGTTACCAACTTCATTGACGTTAAGCATGTGTGGATACGTATTTTATGGCAAGCCCTATTTTTGCTATGAGATCCTTTGCCCTCTTGTCCTTCTACATTTGTATTGGCCTGGAATTCAAAGATTGGGTAGCAGTAGAAGGGAATGTATTTAAATGCTTTTTGTCTGAAATGGACTCACTAAACAAAAGACCCTCCTTCCCTGGAAAACCACCAAGGGGAGTCAAGAGTGAGGAGGAGAAACAAAAAGGAAGACTGTTTAGTGGTGTGCTTCTTGGCAGGCAATAGATCAATTGGTTTTGGAACAATTTTTAATCATTTAAAGCAACATCCTTGGTGTCAAGAGGTGTGTGATGTGATGTGATGATCTTGTGAGAGGTGTATATCATGTTAAAAGAGAACGTGTAAAGAGACAATGGGCAATTGTTGGTCAGCCTGATTAGCAAGGATAACTGATCAGTCTGGGAATTCCTGTGACACCTCTGGCAGCAATGGGAAAACAGTTCAAATGCTCTCTATAACCTGCATTCAGTCATGTTACATTTTTAATTGTAGGATTTTATCCACAAGTATGATTATCTAGTATTAATTAACATACATGTGGTTAATAGTGGTTAATATACTAGGGTTGTAAACAAAATGCATTTATGGATCAGGAGGCTAAAGTTTCAGACTTTTAATTTGGCTGCTATTTATGAGCTGAAAATTGATATTACTGGGATCACAATACAAGTGGTGTTATTGCAATATAGCAAGTGCATGTGTATTGCTAAATACAGCTAAGATAATTTATCTTAAATTAAGATAAATTGCTGATGACACAGAGCTAGGAGGGGTGGCTGGCACACCAGAGGGTTGTGCTGCCATTCAGCAAGACCTGGACAGGCTGGAGTGTTGGGCAGGACAAAACTTAATGAAATACAACAAGGGCAAGTGTGGAGTCTTGAATCTGGGAAAGAACAACCCCATGGATCAGTATAGGTTGGGGTCTGACCTGCTGGAGAGCAGTGTAGGAGAAAGGGACCTGTGGGTCCTGGTGGACAGAAGGATGGCCATGAGCCAGCAATGTGCCCTTGTGGCCAAGAAGGCCAATGGCATCCTGGGGTGCATTAGAACGGGTGTGGTTAGTAGGTCGAGAGAGGTTCTCCTCCCCCTCTCTTCTGCCTTGGTGAGGCTGCATCTAGAGTCCTGTGTCCAGTTCTGGGCCCCTCAGTTCAAGAAGGACATGGAACTGCTTGAGAGAGTCCAGCACAGAGCCACAGAGATGATTAAGGGAGTGGAACATCTCCCTTGTGAGGAGAGGCTGAGGGAGCTGGGTCTCTTTAGCTTGGAGAAAAGGAGACTGAGGGGTGACCTCATTAATGTTTATAAATATGTAAAGGGTGAGTGTCAGGAGGATGGAGACAGGCTCTTCTCAGTGATGTCCAGTGACAGGACAAGGGGAACGGGTGCAAGTTGGAACATAGGAGGTTCCGGGTGAACATAAGGAAGAACTTTTTCACTGTAAGAGTGACAGAGCACTGGAACAGGCTGCCCAGAGAGGCTGTGGAGTCTCCTTCTCTGGAGACATTCAAAACCCGACTGGATGCATTCCTGTGTGACCTGCTCTAAGTTGTCCTGCTCTGGCAGGGGGGTTGGATTACATGATCTTATGAGGTCCCTTCCAACTCCTAACATTCTGTGATTAGGCATGAAACTTTTCTTAAGCAATAAAAATCACTAAACAAGCACCTTAATGAGCCACTCAGTGTGTGACCAGAAACATCTAATGTCAGAAAGTGTTTGCAAGTAGGGATAGACTACGTCTACATTAGCAACCAAACCAGGCCAGGACCCACAGTCTGCCCCAGGGGCAGATGGCATGTCACAACTCTCAGCTAAACCCACTGCCCTCTAGAATTGGAGAGCTTCATGATCCTGTCTGCAAGGAAGAGCCCCTGGTCAGGGGCACTGTCTGGGAAGTTGCTGTGTGGTGCAGGTCAAGATGGTGCCAAGGAGCGTGCTAGCAGATTAGCAGAAACTAACTGAGATTGTGTCTTCTCTGCCTTGGCATTCTTTAATTTATCAGTACAGATGTATTCATTAGCTTGCTAAAACTTACTGCTTAGCCAGGGTGAGCACGTTTCTACATATCCTGTTATGCCACTTGTTCCTCATCTATCTAAGGAGATTTTTCTCTGTTTTTCCTATATCTCATTATTTTAGGGTAGGACTCTTTCAATTTCTCATGCTAAAGGTGTTCTGCCTTGCCTGGAATAATCAGATATTAATTAAGTGGAAGAAAAGAGGAGAGCCCAGGAATGTGCTTATGCGATTGTTATAGTTTGAAATTTTGTCTGTTTCGGGAACAAACGAGTTATTCCATATCAAGCCTTCTGTTGATAAACTGAAAAGTACTGAGCTAAGTTTTTTTTTTTCCTTCTCTCTGTTTGGGTTTTGGACTGCATTCCTGAGGGGGGGCAGCGGCGGAGCAGAGCAAGGAGCTGCTACTTCTATCAGTTTTTTTTCTCGTCTTCGCTAGACTTTTTCTCGGAGGCAGCGGCGGAGCAGAGGGCCACTTATCAGTTTTTTTTTCCTTTCCTTCACCTGTAGAGAGAGACTTTTTTTTTTT
>VZRW01011325.1:16283-86847 GCA_013398125.1 Aegotheles bennettii | reverse complement strand
TTTTTTTTCCTTCTCTCTCTTCCCCCGGGCTTCTCGGCAGCCAAGATGAGAGGAGAACTCTTTCTTCCCTGGACTCCTGGTTAAATTTGTATGGTTTGTTTTTTTCCTAAATCTCACAGCCGTGTACATTGTTTATTTTCTCCCCTTGGGGAGAAGTAAGCAATAAATTATTGTCTTGGGGGCTTGCAGTCAGCCCTAACTGTGAAAACCAAGACAGCAATCTGATGTTAAAAACAATTAGCTGGGAGTGGAAAGACTGGGTTCCAGTTCCAGTTGTTCCAGTCACTGTTGAATGGAATCAGTGCGTACATGGACCAGTTTAATTAAACTGGTATATATTGCGTCTCCAGTTGTATCCAGTGTCTGTATGGACACCATACCTGAAATTTGCATTACAGAGGACAGATGAGGAAGTCAGTCTGCACATCATGTATTTGTCATCTATGCCCATTTTCTTTGGTTAGGTGAGAGAAAACAGAATTTAGTCCCAGGCATATAAATGTTATTTAGTGTGTATATATTCATCCTAAATTCAAACAGTTAAAGCAGCTCCTATATCTTATAACTATTTTCTTTTGTCATGTCACATCTCTCTGTGAATTAAACTACATTCCAAAACAATGCAATTAATAAAAAACTGTCAATTTTCTGACAATATGCAGATGTACAAATTACATTAATTGATTCATGCTATTTGAGGTAGGTATTTCCTGTTCTTACTGTTAGAAATATGAAAAATCTTTCTTTGACAAGATTGCATGTGAAATATTCAGCAAATTAGCAGATTGAGAAGATAATGTACTCCTCGAAGAGATGAAGTTAGGTGGTGCAGATCATGTCACACTTCTCCAGTTCTTTCAAATCAATTTTTTTCACAATGCTTTATAATCAGTGAAAACTCAAGGTGCTGAGAAGGAAAGAGCAGAATTGCCACTATTCAGGCCTTTGTACCACGGAAATCAGTAGATAACATTCCCTCTGAACATACAGTATCTTCATCACATTAAAGTATTTTTCTGTGATTGTGTGTAACTAATGAACAGTTATATATATCTTAACAGTATGTATTCCTGAGTCTTGTAAAGATATTGTTGCATATTGTTTGCAGGTTTGCACAATAGTTCAAATACACTTTACAGCAGTTTCTAAGTAGTATTTGAAAGATTATTCACACTATAAAACCTCATAGCATAGAATTGAATCTGTGGAAGGTCTTGGGGCACTTACTTTACTTTAAAGTACATATGTATATAAGTCTTCAGGATCTTCACTCGGGTATTAATTCCTTTAATCAATATTCTATAGCTATATAAAAATATTTGCTTCCAGTATGCCAGACCTCCTTAAATATTGAGAGCACTGAAAAGAAAAATACTTAGCCCTTTGAGACCCTACAGAGTAAGCATTCCCAGTTCTATCCCATCTACTGGGCAGATAATTTAATTGCATGCTTTTTTAGAATGAGGTCCAACAATAAGTAGGATCAGGAGAAAAGGTAGTGATACAACTTTTCTCCAGCAGTGCTACAGCCAATGTGTTGACCCTGGAAGCTGATGACTTTGGGTTCCCTTCCTGTGGAGGAAATAAAGGCTCCAAATAGTACTTTCCTTTTCTGTACAGTGTAAAACATCTTCAGCAAAAGAAATGAAGAATCACTCCTAAATTGCTTCCAGAAAAACCAGGGTAGCCTCAATGTGCCCAAATCCTATGACCTTGTGTCATTTCAGGCAACAGAGGCTTTGATTTGTGTTTCCCACATGCATGCTGAGTGCTGTAATCATAGTGTTGGATGAATGGGAATGATGAGGAACCGGCCTCTGCAGCACCAGGAAAGCTGGTAACAGCTGGTTTACTTAGGGCTTTGATTTGTTTGTTTAAACAAAGCTCTACCTACATGACATAAATGGGCAATTTCATTACTGCTGCTGGACAGAAACAGGAACAATAGAACACCTTAACCAAGATTTTCTAGGAAAGCATTGATAGGGCTCCATCCTTGCCTCACTTACCAGAACTGCTTCTTTTGCTGTAAAAAAAAAAATGACTGTTTAACACCTTTTCACTGAATGAAGATGTTTTGTGAGGTCACTTTTTCCAATACACTTCTCAGAAATAAAGTTTTGTACTTCAGAGGAGCTTTAGAGAAAAGCCAAATTAAGATCAGTAAGGCTGTAGCTGGGTGCACATGTCCAACAGAGTATAATGCACTGCAGATTCAGGCCTCTATCTTGAATATAGAATCAATATTGGGTTCTATACCTTAAAATTGTTGCCCTAGTTTAGGACATTATGGCTTCTGTAACTCCATGCTTGGTAGGCAATTAAAAGCCATATTTTGCATCTGCTGAGTGAAGCAATAAGCAATTTGTATAGGACCTTATGGTATCTTGTATCAGCTATCTTGCAGATTTTAGGAAATACCTGAATGTATTTCTTAGCAGCATTAATCATCTGTCACCTAATGCCATTTTAACGTAAGATCTAACAAAAAAAAATCGTATTTCTTTTGCGAATTACTGCCTGGAATGTATTTAACATTTATGGGAGTGGTAAGACAGGTTCTTTCTGGGAAGGAAGGAGCTCAGTGCCTTTCGGTCCCATGGGTGATCTGTGAATTACCTTTATTAAAAATTGCTGAAAAAGAGTCTTAACTGCTTTGACCATTCTCTGTAATTTTAATTCTGAACATAGATTGAGATGATGACTTAATCAAGTAGACATTCAGACTTATGTGATGTGAATTTTTAATTGATCAGGTTGTTACAAAGGGGAATATTAAGGGTTTGATTTATGTCTGCTTACTGAGTCAATACTGTAGAACAAGACGTTTTACTGAATTTAGGATCTGGTAGTATGTAAAGACTCTCCTACACACAATTATTTTAATTTTTGGACTACCAGATCCAATTGCAAATACTCTCACAGCTTTTTGAAACTCTTCTAAGAACATGATCAGCAACATTTGTTAGATGTGTGGAGCTAAACTGGCATTTGGTAATGAAGAGCTGAAGGTCCTGCCTGTACATGGGGTGTTTGTAAATTTAAAGCATTTGAGCCTCCCTCATCAAAAGGAATGATGCTGCAAAGACTTCGATAATTAGTTTCTGTGTTAAAAAAAAAAAAAAATTATAGACTTATACTGATGAAAGAATATTTGCAGCTTCATCACTAAGAACATGAATGTTTGCCTTGATCAAATCATGAGGGATTTCCTAAGTTCCCTGAAAACCCAACAACTTGAAAGCATGACGCCAGGCACAGTTTTGAAAACAAATTAGATCATGTAAATAGATGTACCCAATTTCACTACTTACAAGGTCACTATCCTTAGAATATCTGGGTGCTTCATGATCCTTAATGTACTTAAATGAGTCACTAAATTATTAAGACCACAATTCAAATTATTAGCAATTTATATAGAAAACTGAAGAAAGCTGATGTAATTATTCCATTATTCTACTGTGCTCTGCAGGTCCTAAAATGGTAGAATTCCACGGTCAGCAATTTCAGATCAACTCGAAAGACGGCAAGCCACTTTTTACAGTGGATGAAAATGAGGTAGTGATCGGCACAGATAAACTTCGAGTCACAGGTTTGTAACAGTTTAAGAAATGCCCAAATAATAACCACAAGAAAAGCACAATAAAAATGGCATTTTTAAATACATTATTATGTGTGAATGCAAGTTCTGGTTTTACTTCATTAGGAAATAGAAATTTGAAGATATTCTGACCTTTTCAATAAATAATCAGCAATAACTTTAAACAGCAAAATAAGAATACATATTTGTAAATACGTATATATTTCTGTATGTGTATATTTTATTTTAAAGCCATTAGTGATTAGAACTGTACTGGTGCATTTTTTTTTCTGAATTATTTAATTTTTCCAGTGCACACTGTTAACAAAAGCTAAAAAAATTCTAGATATCCAGTTTGAGTTGTATTGAGTTATATTTGTGAAAACTTTTTAGACTCTCTTATCGAAAACTTTTTAGACTCTCTTATCTCTCTTGTCGAATTATCACATGAAAAGCTATTTCCTTTCATATGACCTGATAAAGTCAAACTTCATTTTCTAAGTATAAGGTTGTATTAAAACAGATACATCAAGGTGTGATTTCTCTGTAAGTGAAAGAGTACATGAAAGGAAATGTTGAAATTATCCTGTAACTTGTTTTCAGTTATGTTTTTAGTATTTTTATTCCGATTGCAACTACCATGTTTAACTTTACTGATTACTGGTCCTCTGAAATCTTGAGCCCTTAATTTGAATGGATATAGTCGTCTTATTTCACTGCACAAAGCTACAAATATGGTAGTAACTATACAATTAGTATTTCAAAGCCAAAGTTAAGTTATAATAAATGTGTTAATAAATTTTGTTTATGCCTGAGGGTCTGATCTTAAGTTTTTTACTTTTTAACCTAATTGAAATTACAACTTTGTTTAACCAGGAAACCATATCAAATAATTATTGTTTGCCCAAGGGATGCTAAACTTTAATAGAAAAGCATGTTTAACAAAGATACAAAAAACTGCATAATTGTTAACTGATTTGGAAAAGGTCTATCTCTGCTCAAAGTAAGTAAAAATCATTCATACACGAGTTGAAATTGTTATGCTAAAACATGTATTCTCACTCATCCAACATTAATCTTTACACTGCAATGATAATTGTTTATTTTAGCAGATATTGTAGAAAGACACTGCGTGTTTCTTTTTTACACAGTAGTACAATTCAAAAGCAAATCCATTAAACTTAGTGAGGTTATTTCAGTGGAAAATGAACACAAGTGAGAGGAGAATCATGCCTACTTCGCTTCAAGTGAATTTATTAAAATTGTGATTTAAATGATACTGTTAGCATGAAGGATAAGTTAGTAATACTTGGCATACTGAGATAACTTTAGCATTTCAGATAGAGAACAAGATCAATGTGAAATAAATTTTGAAAAGTTCATAACATAAGAAACAGACTACCTCAGGCTTAAAATATACAAAGAACATTTTGCAGTTTTTTAAGTACAATATATTGAGCTATTTACTTTTATTTCTTATTTATGTGAATTATGAAAAGCTCAGTAACAATTTGTAACAAAACCTGACAGTTTTCAACTAAAATATAATATATCAGAGAGCAAATGTCTGTGACTTATGGTATTTCAGAAAAATTAAGAGTCTAAGAATAAGCTAATCCAACCAAACACCTCAGGAATTACCATTTTCTGACAATTTGGTGTGTTTCACATCATACTATATCAGGGAGACAATTTCTGGCCCGTGTGGTAGAATAAAATAGTGGTAGACTGTCTCTCTGTTCTCCTAAGAAAAGGAAATGCCTGGGGAAAGCCCTGATCAGGAATGTGTCTTAGACACTCCACAGGGTCACAGGTGGGTCTAGATGCCCATGTTCAGACAACTGAATGGAATCCCCAGTCAAGGCAGCCTGGAGCATGAAGGAGACACCTAGACCTGGCATGTGGAGAGCTCTCCTGCTGACCAATCATAGTTGTCTACTTTAGGGTGAGCTCAATGGCTTACTCATCTCCCTTGAATATATTGGCTGAGTTCAGATGCTTAAACGTAAGCATCCAGCAGTGTTTGAAACTCCTTAGGTTGTGTGAGACATCACATGGTATCACTGTACCTACAGGAGATGCATCCTTTGGTCTTGGCAGCTGGAGGCCAGGCAGGATGTACAAGTGTATTTTAGATCACAGTAAGTGCCTATAATTAGGCAACTAAATTCTGCCTCTAGCTCATCTGTGACACCTACATCACAGACACTTAAAATGTATGAAACTGAAGCTCAGTTTAACCCCTTATGACAATTGATGCTACCTGAAGAAGTGTGTACTCCAATTACATCCTCTCTGATACCGTTTCAGTAATGATCTGCATCTTTTGCAGACATGTATTACACTGCTACGAAGTTATCAAACATCAGCATTTTGTTCTGGTAGGGTTTTATACGTTCAGTTGGCATTGGTGACAGTGAAACCCACCTTGTAACAGTGTATTGGCTGGCAAAGAGATGATTGCTTTACAACAGTATTGTCATGGCAGAAGGAAAGAAGTCACAGCACTGTCTGGAAACAGGGCTCCTGTACAAATGGCTAGAGCTCATGGCAATAGGAATCCTGTTTTTCACTCCCTTGTCTGCTCTGCAGATTTGCCAACTAGAAGGCTCTCCATAGAAAGGAGAAAATAGGCTCAAATAAAATTATATATGATAGTAAAATAAGTAACATTCAGCAGATATAAAATGGTCTCAACTACTGCGCAAAAAAACTTTTTAACAAGTACAGATAATAATTTATGTATTATGACTGTTGTATTGGGTAATATTTTGGTGATGAGTAGATAAGAAATTAACAGAAGGCAGTTGCTTATCCTCCACTTTTCTTGAAGAAAAGCTGACAAGACAGAGGGGATCAGAATCTTTATGAAGAAGCCTATTACTCTTTCTTCAGTTTACTACTTGTCCTTTTGATTGCTTATCTTTCATAATCTCTAAAAATATTTGCTGAGTGTTGTTGGTGAGTTTCTAGTCCTCTGTTCTATGGAAATTTTTTCAGTTTGAGTAGCTAATGCTGAAGTACACTGTGAAGATGTGTGTTTAATTTAAACACTTCTGCTCAGAAGGTAAGTTAAGTAGGAGACAATTTGAAGGTATGAATAAACATTCTGTTAGACTTTGAAGAGGCAAATAGTCACATAGAATCATAGAATATCTCAATTTGGAAGGAACACCTAAGAATTATTGAGTCCAACTCCCTGCTCCTCACAGGACTACCTAAAACCAAACCATATGACTAAGAGCATCGTCCAGACACTCCTTGAACTCTGACAGGCTTGGTGACATAATCACTTCCTTGGGGAGCTGTTCCAGTGACCGACCACACTCTCAGTGAAGAACCTTTTCCTAATGGCCAATCTGAATTTCCCCTGACACAGCTTCATTCTGTTTCCTTGGAGTCCTTGCTTGAGTGGGAGCAAGGAGGTCAGGTGATAATGAAACATACTGACTTCAAACCTCTCATTAAGAAAGTTAATATCTTGTGTATTTTAGGATTAAATTACATTGCATTCATAAACAATATTATATAAAATATATAAAATGGTAAATATAGTAATAGTCTTACCATAATTGATGTTATTTCTCGACAGTTTAAAGGATAAGGTAGCTAATTGAGAAAAGAAACGCAATTTAGGGCCATTTAAAAAAAAATTAGTGTCATAGCATTCAAACTTAAATGCTGTTTCATGAAAATTTTTTTCTCAGAGAAAGGCAAGGTTTTACTGTTGCTTAGAGGTGACAGCTCTAGGATATGAAAATAAGCCTTTCATTCCCTCTTACACCAGCACCCCTTGATGCTACCTTTCTCTCTGGAGCATTAACACTGATATTTCCTGTTGGCTCTCTTCCATTAGCCCCTGTGCCCATGCAAGTGATACTATCTCTGTTGCCACTTGCCTGTCTTTCAGAGAAGGGTGTCTATTTTAGAAAGTGGGAGACCGAGGCTGAATTTCCTCCTTTGCCCAGGAGACTTCAATCCTGCAGTCCCAGCTCCAAGGGCAATGCTCTGTAATGCCATACAAAATGTTAGGTGCCCAGCATGAGGGCGCAGCTGGGAGCGAGCACTCTTGGTGTCTACCAGCAAAGTGAAGCTCTTTCTTCTTCTTTCATGGTTCACCTTCTAAAAGAGAAGTAGAGGGTGAGATCCTCAGAGTTGTTCACTGCTAAGCCTGGGCTTTGGTCTTCTCCAGTGAGGAGGGAATGCTCCAATGACAATGCTGTTTTATAAAGACAAGATTATTTTCAATTAAAATGCTGTAAATGCTGGGGTTATTGCTGACTCCAGTGCTCTTGATTTGGACAGGTTGAATTAGCAATACAACTGGGCTTCTCTGTGGAGTTTTGTCTCTCTGGTGTCTCTGCCTTGTTTCTGAGCCACAGTGGAGCTCAGACCAAGAGACCTGCCATCTGGGACCAAGAGACAAGATCCCTCAACCAAGGATCTGCTTTATTTCAAACAAGGCTCGAGCAGCCATGATTGCACTCAAGCCTCACAGATCTCTCCTTGTATAGATGTTTGCTCCCTTCCTCCAACCAATTTTGCCAGGGTCTTTCTGACATCTCTCTGTGCATATCTGGTCATCTTCAATGCAGAAAGTCCAAACATTGATAAAAATGTATAAGTTGGACTCGAAGAGGCATCTAATTTGTCAGCTCACACCCCTTTCATAGACAGACAAGTAGGCCATATAACTTCTTCTACAATCTTACCAAGCTACATCTCAAATGTAAATAAACACTATTAATTTTTATATCACCACATGTGGACTTCTGTCTCAAAGGTGCTGTAGGAGACATACAAAAAGGCTGTATATAAACAGGTCCCAGAGTGAAATTAGGAAAGCCTGCGAGACAGAAAAGTTCCCTTCACTGCCGTGATTTTTCCTTCCTTGTGCTTTGCAGATCTGCAAGACATCATGAGGGCACCTTTGGCACGTGGCATCCCACACGTGGGAGTAGGCTGCAGATCTAGTTTTGAGGATGGCTTTAGAAGTGACCTCAAGACTCAGCAGGGCATTCTGAATTTTCGTTAGAAGAGATTTCTGACTAATAATGTGTAGGAATGTGGTCAAAGCAAAGCATTCATGATCACAAAATATTGCTAGACAAGTTATTTGAGCTTAAATAATTGACAAGGGAGCTCATGTGTAGAGAGGTAACCCTAAACCTGGATGACCTGATAAGGGCATATTTGCAAAATAATTGAGTTATCCCTGTGTTAGTAATTTGCCCTTTTCACTCCTGTCACCTCTTTTGCATTGTCTGTGTCATCTGAATTCAGCAATTACTTTTTTCTTACAAGTCCATGGTAAAATGGTGCATCGCATTTGACCCTGTCAGTAACACACCCCTCACTCATCGCTCTCTGTTTGTAATTTTAGAAACTATCAATCAATTTTAATCCAGATAATGCGTTCCATGCTGATGTGTGTTAGTCTAATCTCTTAATCAAAATATGATGTGGCGTTAAAGTAAATGCCTATGGAAGTTTATTACACCCATACTACTACCTTTATCAGCCAAGCTTGTCATCTCATCTACAATTCAAAGATATAAATGTATTTAATAATTTCATACTTAGTGCTATACTGTGTACTGTGTGCAAGAAGTAGAGAAGATAATGTTAATGAATCTGCTAGAAGACCTTATTATTTGTGCATGCCTTTCATATTCGGGTACCTCAGTTTCTTGGCTTTCATCTGAGTATATATGAGAAAGAGTGAAATTGAATTTCTCATGGTTTTCTCTGAAGCCACTGATACAAATACTTACAACCCATAATTCCACTTTTAATCAGTTTTAAAATTATAAATCAATAATGATGAACTATAGCAATTGTATGGATTTCTAAAGATGACAGAGGAATTATATGAAAATCAGGCTGAGCTTTTCAGAGTCAGCCCACGCTGGTGATGTCTAATGTGGAGAAAAAAAGACACCAGTTGAGTTTGAGACACACATATTTTCCTTTTGAAGTAATTATTTATTATTTTGCCAGTGGTAGCAGACAATAGACTGTGTTCATATAGTTAAACTACTAGGCTCCACTTACCCTTTATTACTCTGATTAGTACTCTGTCAACTAGATATGGCATTTCGTGATTCTGTGAATAGCTATTAATGTTACTTTTGCAAAATATTAATGTGATGATTTCCTTTCCTAATCTTTCTAATAATTAAAATTACATGGTTTCAAGTGGACAAAATAAAAAACTGTTTTTTACACATGGACTTAGCAGGAAAATTTATAAAAAAGGCAAGCATAAAACCATAAGATTTTTAATAGCAGTAAAACTGCCATACCATTAGGTTCTGTGGAGCTGCTCCCGTGTGCACTGGCTGTTTCAGTGCTTTTAATGTGAGGAGTATATCTACAGTAATGACATGCTATAACATGCAAACAGTTAGGGTGCTTTACAAATGTGCCACTCAAAATGCCTCACTGGAATAGAGGACTGGAAGGAAAGGCGAGGGGGGAGTTGCCCTTCATATGCGAGAGCAGCAGGGATGCATGGTGCTCAGCCTAGGGACGGATGGGGAGCTGGCTGAGAGCTTATGGGTCAGGGTTGGAAGGTAGATAAACATTGTGATGAGCATGTACTGCAGACCACCTGGTCAGGAAGAAGCAGATGAGGCCTTCTTCAGACAACTGGAAGAAGCCAGGTGATAATTGATATGTCTTTCTCTCCAGAATCGCAGTGTTACCAAATGCTCAGCTTTTTTTACAGACCTCAAAATGAGATGGAAATGGATCTTGTATCCAGAAACTGTGCCAAGACACTGTGAGACACTATTATTTAGCTATCAAGAATTTGGCACAAAGTCAAATTCTACCACCGTGGCCATTGTATGTAAAGATACGCAGCAATGTAGCAAAGCATGAAATTTGAAACTATGCAGTTTCATACAACTGACGTTATAAGAAGCTATGCAGCTTATCTAAGAATGGGAATTTACTTGTATCTTTGTTATACCTCATCCTATGACACAGTACCCAAAATTGCTGAAAAAATTTTGACAAATGTCTTACGGAAAAGGAAATGGATACCAAACCATACCCAAGGGGAACAGCACACCATAAAGTGTATGTTGGTATAGTAGATGCATGCATGAGTAATAAAAAGGAAGGGAAAAATAAAGGAAATTTAAAGATCATCGGGCCTTAGATTCATCTAAGTCCTTATTTGGGTTTATCATCTAAGCATTCAGTCTTGCTTCTATTTCACACTATAAATTCTCACAGAAGGACCAGCATCCACTGCATCCTGCAGTCTGTGCTATGAATTCCAGTCTTGAAAATTACCATCTTTATTATCATAGCATTTCTTGCACAGATAAACTTAGAACCACAAAGAAAAGAGTACATTGCAAGAGTGAAAACACTAGGTGCAAAGAAGGAAGAGCAAGGTTAAAAGTAGGTAGGCTACAAAGAAAAATTAAAATAATTACTTTTGACAACAAAGCCAAGGACTTTGATTTTCAGGAGAGTACTGATATTAAGGTGATGAGGCAACACAGTAGCCCCTTTACAGGAAGTAACTTATGAACAGTTCAAGAGTCTGCAGCCATGAACTTCATCCGGGTTCTGGATGTCCAAGCTTTAAGATGTATTTTCCTGCAGCAGCACAAACAGTCCTTTCATACTTACGACTTGCTTTACCCCACCTACACATGTACCCCCACACACAGTTAATCACTGTTTCTTCCCCATTGGGATGAAACTACTCATTTCAAAAGGTAAACTATCTGATCCCATAAGCATTACCATTTTACATGCATAAATGCCATTTTATATTCAGCAAGTCTGCCAAAAAATAGGGGGAAATCTTTGATGATGCTACATGCTAGAATTTGTGCCATGTATAGGATAGTTTTAAATAAATACAATTATTTAGGTCTGTAATATTTACAAAGGTTTTGTGACATTTTTATTAACTCTAATGGAAATTATATTATAAAAATCTTAGTTATTTTGTTGTCCCAAGTAGTTTAAAATTTCAGTCTTCATACTTTTTAGATTTCATTTTAAAAATTTACACCTCTACTTTTAAATTACCTATTATGTTGTTCCGATCAATACTGTAGGACTGTATCTATATTTTAATTGTCCCAATAATTAATTGTTAATACATGTTTTCTTATCTTAATTTCTGATCTCAAAGAGGCCATATAAATCACTGTCACTATTTCTTTTACATTTGAACTTTTATAATATAATATTTTTCTTTACTTTTTCAGGCCCTGAAGGAGCACTTTTTGAACACTCAGTAGAAACACCACTTGTGAAAGCAGAAGCTTTTAAACAGCTTAGGTAAGAATTTGTACATGAAAACATAAATCTAATAAGTAAACTTTGTTGGCTATAGATATTTGCTTTTTTCTGACCAAGGGTTTTTCAACAGCATTTACAGAAACAATAACTTTTTTTTTCCATTTTATGTGACAAATTATTGTTTTGAAGGACAATTATTCATTGCTCTGCAATTTTGAAATATATTATGAATGATTTATTGCTGATGTTGAATATTTAAAGCCACATAATCTACTGTGAAAAGTTTTTCTGTAAACTTCTATTTTTCAATTTTGGAACATTAAGTGTGACTTTCTAATATGTTACAATAGAAGCTGCTTTTCTGCAGCAGATCATCAACCTATAACTAGCCAAGATTTTTAGAAACTAGTATGAATCTGAGGAAACAGACTAATAAGAAAAATTTGGAAATGTACAAAGCTCTGTATAACTAAAAGCAGTTTGGGGTGAGAAAATTATTACTAAGTATCTTGTATGTTTCAGAACTTCTGAATTCTGGGACAGCGTTTCTTTGTGCATTATTCTGTGTAATTTTGAGTATCTCAAATTAGTTTACAATATGTTGGTTATGATGAGGTAATAAACTCAATTTACATTCTGTTCATGAGCGTATTATGTTTCATTTTATAAGCCAGTTCAAAGAAAGATTCTAAATGAAAGAGGATCTCTTTAACAATTATACTTCTGTCCTTTCATACCTTGGCGGTCTGCTGCTTTCTGTCATAATTTCTTTTCTTAGTGTTTCTTCTCCACTAGGGATAACTAATAAAGAGCAGCAGAAGATGATTAAAGCTTTCAAGAACACTGTCTGTATCCTGGTGACTGAATTTTCAAATTCAGAATGGCAAGTGAGGAGACTATTAAGATATTTCTTTTAATTTTCTCCTTGATATTTAAGATTGACTTACAGAAAGATACCTTGTGCTTGCATTTGAAGACCGAATAAGCTCAAGACATTAGTTTTTACATGCTGATCTCCACTTTCAAAACTGTGTTTCTTCTACTATGGTAGAATTTGCATGTGACAGACTTTGACCCATTTGTAGGATTGAGCATTGTGGTGAACCTGGCATGGTTTCGGAGGGAGTGGATTCATTAGGTTGTAAATTTGTTATTTCCTATTATTATCTCAATTTTGATTAAGGAGGACCTTAAATTTTATAATTACAAAGTCAAGAAACTCTCTGCAAATTTTAATTGGATACACATCAATTATTTTCTTTGGTCGTTACTTTGATTCAGATGTATCATCAATTAATAATATTTTAATATGCTTAAAACTAATAGTTTTATCCTACAGCCATTATGCTATGTTACATTTTAAGTTCTTATCTGCTCTTCATTTAAAAAGAATTACACTGTTTCAGACTACATACAACTATTGTTATATATTTTTCATCTGTTTTGTAATAGGATATGATTTGAAGGAAAACACTGAGATTAATTCAAAGTGTTTGTAAAGTTCTCCTGCGTGGATGGGTTTACCTCATGGCTTACCTCTTTAGTGATTTTTTCCCATGTCAACTATGTTGCTATGTGTCAGCAGAGCTCAAGTGTAATAATTAAAATCCCATTCAGTTCTGTCTTCAGTTACCTTAAAATAGTGGGAAGTACAGATTCTTTCAGAATTTAGAGAATTATTACAATGTCAAGGAAGTACCTACATGTCCACTACACTGACACTTATGACTGACATTTTTATTTGATATAAATCCGGAGCTGCTGAACACCTGCACTAGAAACCAAGTTAGTTTAACCTAAGAAAATTGCTGAATATCAGGGAATGATGCTGTGCAATGTATACAGCACTCACTCATGTCCTGGCAGGCCCTTACCCAGAGCAGTTCAAAATGCCTCATTCCTTTAATATTTTATATTTTTTAATTTTTTTTCTGTCTTTACCACCCACAATTGGCATCAAGCCTGAAAGCAGAGATGACAGTGATTCCATGGAGGGCTTCTAGGGAGGATCAAGAATTAAATGCATTTGTCTGCAGTGCAGATGCTAAGTTAAGATGTAGGCACAGAAAGCAATCTACAAAGCTTGTGCTGGGAAAAGGTTATTTTCAAGGGTAATCTTAAATGTCAATGTAAACAAAATCCATGCATTCCATTGTAAAGGAGCTCAGACATGTATACCAATGAATAGGAATTTTGAAAGGCTTTATAAATATTGTTTCATTCCACACTGTTAAATACAGGAAACTACCTACTGAAAAACACTTCAATATGAAAATTTAAAATGCAATTTTAAGTATTACTTTTCTGTTTTAAATTTGAATACTTCCCATTCCAGATTAAGGTAGTGAGTACCAACTTATAAGTAATATAACCTATTTTCTCACCTTAAGCCTTATCTCCACACTTTCACCGTCTATTGATCTTCTGCTATTTTTCCTTCAGTGGTTGTGCTGTGCCACATGAATGTGATATGCTGGATAAATGTGATATAAAGTGCCATGGTATGCAGTATTATATATAGGGAATACTGCTTCAAGAAAACCTGTCCGCTTCAAATGTAGCTTCCTGTTTCAAGGAGCTGACTGGAAAGCTGTTAATGCTCATAACTTTTCCGCTTGTGTCATATGAATGGGGGCCACATTCATTCTCTGTCATTCAGATTTAGGACAGGATCGCAAACAAAGCTGACACAAATGGCCTTCTGAATTACACATTCTGCTGGCTTTCATCTCCAAATGCCGAGCTTCAAGATAGACTGCTTTTCTGGAAACAAAGAGATAAATGTGTTAGAAGATATCTTTTTATAGCTAGGTGATGGAGACAGAGCAATGCAATTACACTGTGGTCAGTAACTGTCTTTTCATTCTGTGGTTTGAAGGAAATGTATAGAGTCCTTTTCAGCTTAATAGATTGAATTCATGACTCACCTGTAAAGAAAAAGAGATGTGCTTGCACTTACTTCCAACTGGCAGGAAGAATTAGAATCATAGACTCGTTTTGGTTGGAAAAGACATTAAGATCAGCAAGTCTAACTGTTAACCTAGCACACTGCCAAGTCCACCACTAAACCATGTCCCTAAGGACCACATCTACACATCTTTTAAATACCTTCAGGGATGGTGACCACCACTTCCCTGGTCTCCTGGTTTGAGCCAGAATAGAACCAATTTTTCTTTTTGTAATTTTACTTTTCAGTTAACTGTCTTCTAAGTGGCTGTACTTGCTGAAATTAACTGCGTGTTTTTCAGTCAGTATCTGCCTTTAGGACTGATAATGCTCAATGTTTATAGTTACTGCTAGAGAATTGTATGCAGACCAAGGCCACAAAAGTGGAGTAAGTGGGGCAACACCTGCACCCCTCCTGAGGGGAGGAGCAAATTGGACAGGTGACCCAAAATTAACCAAATTAAGTATTCCATAAGCTTCATACTCGCTATAAAAATGAAGGATCATGGGGTCAAGTTTGTTCTTCACCTGTGGCTGCTTTCCTGGGAGAGTCCCATTGGTCATCCAGTGCCAGAGGTCTACTCCTCCGCTCAGCTGAGATTGTCGAGTTTCTTATTCAGACACGTATCTTGTGACCTAAAATGTAGGTGGGAAATCTGTAACAGCAAGTAATGGAACTAGCTGCTGTAGACAGAGATGTTTATAGCAATTCTCCAAAAGGCAGCTTCTCCCCAGGTTCCATGTTAGGTACTGGAAGTAGCCTTTTCTGATACTATCCAGAACTTCATGCTAACACACATACCCTTTTAAAGGCACAGTTATCAAACAGCAATCTCTATGTGAAAACTAGTCTCAGTTTAAACATTTTGCCAGTCTGATGCTAACATATTTTTCTGATAATTTCTGATAATTTATAGCACTTTAGAATATTATTTAGCATATTATTCTATTCCTCCTAGATTTTATATCCTTGAATAGCACGTAACTCATACATAGTTTTGTCATTTTGATACTATTCACTTCTTGTGGTCTACATGGCTTGAGGTTTTCTAAGGAAAAAAAAATGGATGAGCAAAACTGTTTAAATCTCAAAAAAATGTTTCTGCACTGAGTGTTTGCATTTCACAAACGTCTGGAAATGTGCTCACAAAAGTGACATCTTTCCATTCGTTAACGATATACTATGCATAATGAATATAATGCTCATAAATGAGTACTAGCTTTGTTCTCATATTTGCCTTGTATGGATGTCTGTGACAGCCAGCAGCTGTGCCTTCTGAGCACAAATCCTGTGGGAAATCACTTTTAGTAGAGTCAGTTTGTGGTATTTTGCCAGTTCTTCAACTGAGGGTTTACATCTAAGTTCAAAAGTTACCCACGTCATTCCACCCTTCTTGGATTTGAAAAGCGCTATAGCAGGAACTATGCCAATGTTCCAGAAGGTCAACTTTTGTCAGAGTATGATTATAAATGTATATATAATGCTACCTGAATATAGGTATATTTAATGGCTTATGGGTATATTCTGAAAAGATTTTAATATTTCCCAGGGAAACAAATGTATAATATTGGCATTCACTATCACTTTTAATATATAATTTAAGAAGCATTGTTTCATAGTTAATGAAATTCCTATGTTCAAAACTTAAAAGCATAAAAATATGTGTTTACTAGCCTGCAACTTGCATGTTGTAGAATATTGATAATTTGAGGGAATAATTATGTGTCTTCTAGGTATTTGGTTAAGGTAAATTACTATACTGATGGTTTGCTGATAGATCTTATTATATATATATATTCAGAATAAGTATGTCCCCTTTTTTGTGGCATCCGATAACTCCACTTTTCTTATGACTTCTGTTTTTCTCTGATTCTTTACGAAGACTTACTTTTATCCTTTCCATTCCCCCATTGATAATATGATTTCCTTTTGCACTTGAAGTATTTGCTAGGTTTAAACTATGTAAAGAGAGAGAAAGGCTGAAAATTGAAGTTGTGGGGTTCTGTGGTCATATGAGTACGAATTATGAAGGAAATCTAGAAAGAGGTGCATAGAAGCCAACCAGGGTAAAAACATTTGCTAAAACATTGCTTAATCATATTTGTAATAGTAATGCTTACATGCTAATTGCCTAAAAATACCATCTGACTAATTGAAGTACAGTGATTATTTTTTTTTCATTCATTATGCAAATCAAAAGCCCAGTCAGTCAGAAGATAATTATGTAATGGAAACATAAGTCTACTGTTACGATTCAGTATTTGTAAAGCATCTGTGCTCCCTGACTAGTGAGATATTTCTGCTGCAATGTAATTTTATGAGCCCTGGCATTAATTTGCTAGATATAAATTTGCATTCACATACTTTACTGCATTCAGGTTAACTAAGAACACCATCAAATACTTCTTTTGGAAGCTTAAAGAGTTTCTTTCCATTCATCTGATGGACTCAAATCTGTGAGAAGGCATAGTTTGGAAGGATCAGATGATACAGGACATGTTTATCACACTTTCAAGAAGTATTTCTGACTCAGATATTTAAAAACACCCTATTAGCAAAGGTTTGGGTACTACTTCACATCTAGTTTTCTTTTAAGCAGTGATTTTTCTCAAAATTATTAATCCTAAAGTGAAAAGAATTTTCCAAGTACAATCTGTTTTCTGTCTTGCATTACTAGCTATTTGTGTGCACCCATGTTCTTGCAAAATCTTGTTCATTGCAATTTAGTTTACAAACTTCACCTGCACAGCATGTATATCATTGTATGTCTGGAACATATAACCTTAGGAGATAGATTTACCTCTCCTGATTAGATCATCCTTCTTTCTGTAATTCTGAGTCTGATGAGAGACTGTCCTGCTCTTACAGATGGTTTTTTCCTCTTGAGGGAGGAGGGATGTTTCATGACTGGTGAAACAGAGCCTCAAGGTCTTCTAGCGAGCCTGTGTTGGCAGTGAGAGGTCAGAGCTGCTCTCCTGAGCACCTACAACAGTTTCCTGTTTTGAAGGACTGCTGGTCTCTGAAACCAGTGGGTGATAGATACCTTAGTAACAGCAGGACAGGAAATCCATGCACTGATGCTAGTGCCTTTTTTGCCAGGTAGGATCTCCCTGAGAACACATGCCTGGTTTCTGCCCACTGTCATAACTGAATTTCACTTAAGCCAGCCAGGTGGCTGACGTTCTTCATAAAGCCTCAGTTTTTGTGATGTCACTTAACACATTAGAATCAATAGGAGGTGTTTCTGTTACTTGTACAGGACAAAGCCATTCATATTTTCTATATCTGCTTATGTCAGTAGCACGAAGACCAAAGATGTAATGATTTAATGATTGTCAACCATACCCTGGGCTGTATCAAAAGAATTGTGACTGGCAGGTCGAGGGAGGTGATTCTCCCCATCTACTCCACTTTCATGAGACCCTACCTGCAGTACTGTGTCCTGTCCTGGAATCCCCAACATAAGAAACACATGGAGCTGTTTGAGAGAGGAGGGCCATGGAGATGATCAGAGGACAGAAGCCCCTCTCCTGCAAAGACAGGCTGAGACAGCTGGAGTTGTTCAGCCTGGAGAAGAGAAGGCTCTGCAGAGACCTTATAGCAGCCTTCCAATACCTGAAGGGGGCCTACAGGAAAGCTGGAGAGGGACTTTTTACAACGGCATGCAGTGATAGGATGAGGGGGAATTGTTCCAAGCTGAAAAGGGGTAGATTTAGATTGAGTATTAGGAAGAAACTCTTTCCTGTGAGGGTGGTGAGACACTGGAACTTGTTGCCTAGACAAGTTGTGTCTGCTCCCTCCGTGGAAGTGTTCAAGGCCAGGCTGCAACCTGGTCTAGTGGGAGGTGTCCCTGCCCATGGTAGGGGGGTTGGAACTAGATGATCTTTGAGGTCCCTTCCAACCCAAATCATTCTATGTTTCTAAGATTTCTACACCTACACTGTTGAACTGGGTACCTGACAGTGTCACACTGCTTGATGAAATTGCTATAGTGAACGTGTCAGCAGTGATTACAGCATACTCTACCAGAGTGCAAGCTACCGTGAAAACTTCATTAATGATTGTCGCAGTTATAGACAACTTGCAGATGACCACCTGGAGCTCTCTTTTTAAGTCTGTGATTGTGCTGTCACTAATCTGAGATGTCACATTGAGCTGCATGGAGCATCCCTTACATTATTTTTCACCTACATACCTGTCTGCAAGTATATCAAGGGAGCTGGGGAGGAGGCATGAAACAGGAGTCACCCGCCACAAGGTGGGTGTTTGCATGTGGCAAACACTGGAGGAAGAAAGGGAAGCATTTCCTAATAAGAGTAATTCTAAGAGGTATTGTACAAGTGCACAGTCACTGCTCACACTCTTTCCCCTCTGCCTCAGCCTGTGTGCAGTTGTGATATTTCAGTTGTGAGGAATCTGAAGAGAGTGTGGCATATTCAGCCACTGTACTAACAAATCACAAGAGAGGAAGGGTATGACCTGCTTGTCAGCGAAGATCTGTTCACTTGAGTGTTTCTTTTCATGCAGAACACGTGGATCCTATGAACAACATATACTTAAGAATTCCAGTTACTTGAAATCTTTCTATTCTTCTGCATATTAAAGAAAAATTTGCTTGAAGTATATAAAGGAAAGGCAAAGCAAATTTCAACTTGGAAGACAATTTTATGAAAACAGAGACTCATAATGAAAATACTAACCAGATTTTTACAACAGTGATGCAAAAAGTGTTATTATATGAGAGTAAAATCTTATAATACAATAAGTTGTTTTATAATATCTTTAAAGTCATGTGAAAAAGCCTTGCTGGAAACATCTGTGATATGCCGGATTCAATCATATTCACAGGAGCATTGGACATTTTTAATTACCTCAAGCATCAGCACATCATAAAACTGAGGTCATCATAGAGACCTCTTTTGAATTAGCTCTGCTTACCACTCTTTATCTCAACTGTCAGTCTTGAGAGAAGTTTCTATTTTAATCATATCTCAGTTCCAATCGATCTTTAGTCTTCATTCCTTCAACAACTCTTCATTGAGTGACAGTGGACAAACAGGCAAAAGCACCTCAATATTTAGGATGGATGGATGAACTAGTAAACAAAAAACTACACTGTAATAATCATACCTGCTATGTTTTTAATAGGTTATAAATGTTGTTTAAAATTGCTTTTATTTTCAAAGTGCCATTTAAACTGGGCACTGTTTTATTCTGTTTCTAAGAGAACATGTAAGTGCATTTGTCCCAGAACTTGGAACATTTATATTGCTTACATAAAGTAAGTTCTGTTAACCAAAACCTTGGGAACTGGAAACATCTGTTGCTCAAGTCTGTCTTTGTAATTGTGCTTGTGCAGAGAGGTCATCCCTAAGCCATAAGCACTGTTCGTGCCTGCTGTGCTTATGCTGAACAATTCCCTTGAATCCAGAACCTCTTAACTGAGCTTTACTGGAATCATCTGTTGCCACTCATTTCAGATGTAGAACATAAGTACGGAACAAATTTGGAACACAGACTATTTCAAGAAATAAAAGTATGATGAGAATTTTTTTATTTAAATTAAAGGAAAGGAAAATGTGCTGACATCTTCAAGAACAGCAAATACCCCAACATCTAAGAATGCCATCCAAAAGAATTGGAGTGCCTGGGGGATCTGCCCTTTATCATGGATCATTTTTACCATAAGACAAGATAAGCTAAAAAACCCAACAGACTTACTTATTTAAAAACCAACCACACTTCCTATGAACAAGAAGTAGGGTTATAAAAACAAACAAAACCCCCTCATCTGTATCTGCCTAATACTTGGCTGATCCTAAATGATTCCTTCATTGTTCATGTGTGTGATTCAGCTGATAATTCAGCACACATTTCTGGTTTCCATTCAGCTCTTACATATTCAGGCTGCATTCATACAACAGAGTCCAAATCTGGAGGACCTTTGTGTGCCCAGAATAAGCAGATACATCTCAAATGCTCACCCAGATTTAGAACTGCCCTCTCTCTGCAAGCAGAAACACTCATTTGCAATTCATTCATTCACTGAAGTGGGAAGTTATTCTCCCACCAACTACCCACACTGATACATTTTCAGAGAGACTAATATACCTGGAGTGTGGCTCCAGGAGTTTACAACTGCTTGGGCAGATAGGTCAGGTGGAATTGATTCAACTTATTTAGACATTTAAAGTGTAGCTATCTACATCAGATCTCATCACCTCTTTGTGGAAGGCAACAGGTACTGTTAGGGCATGTTACATTTTATCCTAACATCCACATGTAAAATTGGTCAGATTAATTATGCCCTCGCAGTGCTTATTTGTCTCTATTCGTATTTAAGTATGCCTGGGGGACCACCTGTACTCCTTATTATAGGCAACTACATTTGTTTAGACGAATCACGCACTTCTTGACTATGCTATGTTTGGTTAAGCTCTGAAGAAATGAAAATTCATCATAAGAAACAAGGACACACACTGTGCCAGGAAATGTTCAAATCCCAGAGTAAAGCTTTTCCACTTCTAACTCCATATTCCATAAAGCCATCTAAATTATTAATCATAGTTTATATAACCTTGCAACTAGGATTAGCAAATGCTGCCAATTACTGGCTCTTTTTTTGATATCACACACAAGGTAATGAGCCCTTCCAAGCTACAAATTAGCTTGGAGGCCCTGGCCATGCTAGAACTTTATCTTTTCAGGAAAGTCATGGCACCATCATATTTACCTAAAATAAGTATCTTTACTTTCTATGTTAGTAAAAATCCATCATTGTCTTATACTCACTAAAGGCGGAGAATTTCAAAATACAGTCTTAATGTTTTCATTGCTATCAGTTTTCTGAATCTCTTCAAATACTTCTGCATATTTTCTGCATTAAATTCAGATTAATTTTTTATACTAATCTTAATAAATGTGTCAGCCTCCTATGCTTATTATCTTCTACAGTTGTTCCATTGACTCCAGCAATTCTTGTTCTGAGGGGTTTTATGGTTTTCTGTACTGCTTTGCACCACTTATCTCCAATGTCTTCCTGTAATTTACTTCTTTCTTAAATCTTACAAATCTGCAAAGTTGTACTAGGAAAACAGCACAATCTGTCTTTTCTTCTAATCTTGGATCATCAGATTGCCCACAGCCTGAAGCACAAACAAGAATGAAACAATCTTATATCGTTTGTGCTTTTCTTTCTTGGAGTTCTTAACAAAGAAGTCATCAGAGAAACACAATCCATTTTGGTTTCTTGGGTCCTTTAGCTTTGATATTGCAATACTTAAAATTTAGGCACCCTGATACAGTAGTAGAGCAAGTAACAGACTTGATTCCACATCCAAGCTGTTTGAGTTATCAGAGTGTATTAAGTCCATGGATAAAATCATTTAAATATAGATTCATGGATAAGTGGATAAATTTAGCTATGGACAAATTAATTTATACATAGAATCTGATTAATTAAGATTTTATTTCTATCTAATGATTGTCTAATATAAAACACACAGAGTCAAAGAATTCATTACTGCAGCTACTCGAGATTCTGTGAGGTCATTGTAAGATTTTTTTAGCTTTAGAAAATGCATTCCCTATATGTGAGCCGTGCTTAGCTGAGCCTAGTGATTATTTGTGATCTGACTTCTCGTTTTTTCCATTCCACCACCACAAGCCTCCTCATGAAATCGTGATTCTATTGTTATCAATGGGATTTTGTCATTTCACTGTGGCTCCCCTTCATTCTAGTCAAGAACAATAAGCCCAGCTGTGTCATCTATGATGACAGCTCCTTCCTGACAGTTGGCAGAAAAGGAAATACGAAAGTGGTTCAGTGGTCTTTTTTTCCCCTCCAGAGTGGTTGAGTAATGAAGTGCTCCTAGCCCTTACAAACATAGAGACCTGGGAGGGGAAGCTAATAAACTTTGTGCCCTCCAGAAAATCTAAAGGTAACAGCAGCTTTTTAAACAATATTATTTTCCTTGATCATACAGAATCCATAACAGATTTGAGAGTTTATTTTTTAAGCTCAGTAACCATACATTATTAACACTTTACGCCTTGTTGATATCAGACAAAAATATTTGACTTAATCCTATTTTTATTTTCCAAAAGGAATTACCTTTTTAAAAGAAAGAATTCCAGAACAATATTATATAAATCATACAAAGGTCCTGTGCTACTATTAGTAGCCCTCTTGTAACAACTGCTAGCGCTTCACACATTAGGATTGTCAGTATATGTATGTATGTAAAGGTCAGGAACATTATAGTCCCAAGAAAGAAGACTACCAGAAAAAGCTGCTACATCCTTGTGTAATTATTTCAGAGTACCTCTGCTGTTACTGAAGCATTTGGGATGTTTCAGTGCATTACAATGTGCATTTGTGTCTATTTTTAGAGGTCAGAGATGCTACAAGCTGCCAGCAAAGCCCAGCACATTTTGAGACTTTCCCGAGTGATTGGAGACAAAATGATAGACCTTGCAAAATCACATTTTCATTAATGCTTTTAAGCAATAAGCAGAAGAGAGTCAAGACAAAAGTGACTTTTAAATTCAAATTAAAACAAATTGCTTCATTATTGTATAGTCTCTAAATTGCAACACAGTGCCACTGAAGATTTTTTGTAAAAGTTTCAGAATTACTAGAAAAATGAGGCGCTTTATGTACAGCTGCTTCATTCCAGCCAAATCATTTTTCTTTAATGCAGTTCCTATTTAGGTACACTTGTCTTTAAACAGACACTGTCATAGTATATTTCTCTGAATTAAATTGTACCCTTTTTATTTTCTTCTGATATTATCAGACAACATTTCTGTATTTTCACAAGATTCTTCTTTTTCATCACTGGCACAGTAACTTTACTTTGGAGAGGTATTATTAGCCTTGGCATATTTAAGTTGAAAGTACAGTTCTAATATTGAGCTTCATCTTATGCTACTATAAGAATTTGTCTGGAATGAAATAGCCAGATGCACTTGGAAGAAACAGCAAAAAAGTAATTTTTTAATTTTAAATAATTGTTATTTAAATTTCATTCATTAAAAATGTAATGGTTTGCATATTACATTTTATTGTGGCATTAATAATAGACTAACTTGGGATTCAGTGTAAAGGAGCTGTAGATGTTGTCATTAGTCTTAGACTATGTGTCCTAATGCAGGCATTACTCCCAGAAGCAGTAACCCTTGGAAAATGGTTTCTTTAAACTAAGCTATAAAAAATTGGAGTGATGTTATATAACCATTGACAAATTAATGGACCTGACAGGCGAAAATGTTTTTCAGTCAATTTTTTTTCATTATACTTCATTTAGTTTAACTCAAAGTGAATGGAAGAAATATGGAAGACAGCATCATCCAGGTAGGAAGCAATTATTCCACCTTTAAATGAAGAAATTCAATGTGCGATGTAAAATGGGACATTTTAGAGAGAAAAATCAGTCAGCGTTTGAAAGATTTATGGTAGTTATGTCAAATCAGAATTTTGTGCCAAGGCTGTGTTTCCATTACCATGCAGAAACTGATCAGGGAAGATTTAATGAGTTGTTAGTATTTTGTATTTTTTTCATTCAGTAAAAGCTATCAGAGTTTACTGTTGAATACTAATAGTTCCATGTCCTTAAGATATGTGTGGTTGTTGGAAAATACTATGAATCTCATCTTTCCTGTTTGCAAGATGTAATTTTAGGAGCCATTCAAAAGAAAATTTTGCAAAATAAAACAGAAATGAGGTATATACCATGACCGAGATGTCACTCCTGTTGTTTTGTCCTTCTCTGTCTTTGGACCTGCTGGCAAACAACCAAAAGCCACAAGGCAGAACACCAAGATCCATAGCTTTGGGTAATCATATTCTTCTTGCTGTATTCTGATCGCCCTCCTCACTTGCCTGACCTCAAAGCAGCAAGCTGCTGGGAGATGAGTGAATACGGGTGGGAACCAGCAGCCGGCATTAGTGTGTGCCTGCTGCTCGCTATCTATCTCTACAACTTCAGCTTAGTTTTGCTCAGCTCATAGCAACAGGAATCCAGCTTCCTCATAGACAATATGGTTTGAAATTCCATATATTGGACCATAAATAAATAAATACTGAAAATCTCTTTTTCCTGTGAAACTTAGTGCATACTCTGACTATGGTTTGTTCTCTTACAACATCTAAATGCATTGCCAGTGAATTAGTCTGCTTTCAGACTAATCAAAAAGCCAATGTACTGCTATTGCCTTTTAAAGGTTAACATGCATTCAAAGAGCAGAGCTGAAAGCAGACACCTACAGATAACCAAGGCCAATTAAGCCCACAAAATCCTTTAGGTTGTTTTTTTGACTTTCAAGACATTAGTTCCTTGACAGGTTAAAGATTCTTTTCCCCGTTTTTTCCTTGTGTGGGTTTTTTCCCTTCATTTCTTGCCTTCTTCCTCTGCTCTGTGACCTCTAATCACTGCCTAATTTAATTTCCATTCCTCTTTCACCTTTCCAAAGTCAGACATGAGCTCAAATGCATGTGTTCATGACAAGACTTCTTTCTGCATGCCAGAGCCATATGAGGGTTTCTTCCTTACTTAACAATGTGAAAAAGCTGGTTTGGTTATGTGCCAACAGCATATGATGCTCTGTGCCCCATTTTCACAGCCTGTCCCCTATGCAGCCTCAGTGCTTCTGCACCTTTATTGACTGTTGTAAGACCTGTAGCCATTGCCCTTCTAACTTTTCTTGTTTCTCTCAAGAAAATAAAGTAGGAATGAAAAGTTATATATCTGCATAATCTCAGAAAAAGATGAGCCTAGTTTTGGAAGTATGCACAGGCAGAGTTGCACAGTGCATATTTTCACAGGAGTGCAGACTTGCAGGATCAGATCTTCAGTGGTAACCTTATTGAACTCACTGTAATGGCTTTATTTGGTCTGGGAACAGTTTAGGTAAAGCATTTAATTTTTTTAAGTGTTTTCTGACTCTGAGAAGTCATGGAGATTGTTTATGGAGAGGTGGGTCAAACATCTGTGTACTCAAAAGAGTAGGAGACACGCTTACAAGGTCATCAGGTTTGATTTTAGCATCTTCATTGAAGCTCAAGGCAAAGAACAATATGCAAATACACACTAGTGAACCAAGTACCATTATTCAAGCTCTCCTGAGTTACATTTTCTATATCTCCTGGGTTTATTTTCATATTCTTCAATCCTTTCTCTAATACTGTATTTCCCATACATGCACCCATGTTGATGCCTAGGTACTAGTGTGAAGCAGCATCTTCAGTCCTACAAAGACTAAATGGCAGAAAGAAAGGGGCATGACATCTTTCACTGTCTTGTCTCCCCTCATATTAATTTCTTCTTAAATCAAGCCTTACTATAGATATTTATTTGGCCATTTTTCATGGATCCTTTTATTTTAATTATACAAAGCACTATGGGAGGAAGACTGAGCATATTAGAGAAGTGGAAGTGCTGGTTTAGTGTATTTTATGAACTCCCATAAAAATCAATACCAGAAGGCTTGGTGAAAAAGTTTTAATGAAAAGGGATTATGAACTAGCCAGCATTAAGTTCTGCTTGGACCCACCATGTAGTCTTTCCGTGTTTAAAAGAGCTTCACAAAAAACCCCTCACCATATAGGTGAACACCAGACCAATATATTATTAGTGATCTAAACAAACATACTGATATGAAGTAAAATAAATCAAGTCCAGTATATTTGACATTTTATAGTCTCCTGTGTACAAGGGTCCTTTTTTTCAATTCAAGCTGAGTCAGGGCTAAGATATGTCGTCGTTTCTCATTTACTGATACAACATATTTATCTCAAATACTTAATACAATATACACTGCTAAATTATTTACCATACCTTCAAAACTTTAGTGCCACGTTTACATTTCATAACACCTTCTCTGTATGGTAAAAATGATTAGGCTATTTTAACCAAAAAGCAAGGGTGGGAGGGGGCAGAAAAGAGAGAAAACTGTATGTATGGGCACACCAGTTGTTAGTTACACCACAATTTTAGAGGCAGCGTCCATCTACCTGTCCAGTCCAGTTATAGTAACCCTGATCTTCCTTAAGTAGGTGCTGGGAGGAATTAATATATGAGGGGAACTTTTATCTAAAGTGATACTGAGGAATTATGTCCCCATTGAATTCAGGAGAGATGCTGACTCATAAGATGGAAAGGACAAAAAGTCTCCAGAAGGAAGGAATAAACTATTCCCCAAATTCACAAGAGCAGAGCTGGTTCCTGCTCTAAGAGTCAAGCAACCCCACACTGCAGTAGGAAGTTTGGGCTCCAGAAGACTCTGGTATTCCTTCTGCAGCACTAAAACCAGCTTTCTAATGCATTGTGGTACTTACAAGATGAGCAAGGTATCCTTCTGTCTCCTGCCAGAATGGGATGAAGGAAGAGATAGTTATTCTTGTAGCATGCACAGGCAGTATCAGCTGCTTCTTTACCACAACTGCAACAGGCTGTCACTCCCCTCATGTCCTCCCTAAACAGAGCAGTTTCTGGTGATCTGGTATCTCCACAAGTTTGCAACATGCTTATAGGGAAAAGTGAGAATCTTTTGGTTGTTGGGATGGTTTCAGATCCAGAGCCTAGATGCTGTCCAGGTTTCCTCAGAAGGCTTTCACACAGTCTTTCATTAAGTCTTCTGCACACCTTAGCACCAGATTTCCTTGGCAGTCAGCCAAGACAGTATAATCAACTTCTGGAACTATCTTACCAACAAGAAAGAAAACAGGGATAAAAACAGTATCTTCCTTGTAATCAGTTGCTTTAGTTGCAATGGACTGCTAGAGGATCAATATCCAGCAGATGACAGAGCTGTGAAATATTAGCAGACCACTTACTCCCCCACTCTTCCCTGCCTTTCATTAGCTGACACTGGGCAGTATCCCTTGCACTTCGCCAACAAACATCCCAAGTGGCTGCAGGGATCAGGGTGAAGGCAAGCAAGGCAAAATACCTACTCTGCAAGTGGGCATAGATATGGTTTCCATTGCTTCACATTCCATGGATATGTCTTTATGAGTGTTTCCATTAAAATTTGGAATGGGCTTTTGAGGAAAATGTCCTAACTGCCTGAGCTCCCCACATCTTGGTTCTCATTGTGGAACTGTTTGGGATACATAAACGGGATGACATTTAGATTAATTTGACCTGACAGCCACACTCTCCTGAAGAACACCTAACATGCTCCAACCTTTCTGGGTGTCCAGTCGTCAGGATCAGGCAACAGCTAGTACAGAGTGCTCCTCAGAACACATATAATGGGGGTGTCAGGTCCTTGGCATCAAATGTTGTGCTGTCTCCATCAATTCCTCTTGCATCACACCACTTGCTAATAGCTGCCACCCTGGCAGCTACCACAGTATCTAGAAGCTACTCATAAGTACAGAATCCATTTTCCCAAATGAGATACAGGCTGTGACAGATGTCTCATTTAGGACAGCACATTACATAGATTAATTCCTCTAGATAATAAAGATCCTCACTCCATTCTGTTAGATGTAATTTATATGTCTGTAATTTTTTTTAAAAAGATAAAGTGACTGGCAGCAATATATTCTGCCATCATTCATTGCCTGAATTCAAACAAAAACTATGAAATGACCAAAAACTCTTAAGACAATCAGCTTCTGTCCTCTGAGTCTCCAGGCACCCTCCAGCACTTGCAAGCAAACCAAATTCTTGTTTTGCCAAGGCTTTTGAGAGGTGCACATCAATGTTTTGCTCAGCCCAGTCTACTGTCTCCCTCTGTTTATTTCCTAGGGAATAGATTTTCGAAGTTTCTTAGCAGCCATTATCTGCATACGGACATGTATCTTTTCCTGAATGACCCTAATCAACCTTTGCACAATCTATGAAGAAATACATCATGAGTGTTACTGAATGTTGCCTTTGCTAAAATCTCACATATAATAGTTCCAGAAGGCTTTAAAATCACTGCTTAAGCTTCACTGCAGTTTCCATTGCCAGTAAGCTCCAATGAGTGACTTAATTAGGTAAATCCACCCTTAGTTAAACTAAAAATATGACCCATATAAACAGCAAAAATTTAGGATTGTGATTAATATAGCAAATGTAATTCTGCCATGTAATTTAAATTATATGTAAGTCATATCATAAATCTGTAAATGCTTCTGAGGCCTGTAGGCTTCTTGCCAGCATTAATTTTTGTAGAAAGAAGAAATATTTCTCCAGTGTTTGATTGCTTTTCAAACTCCAGGTCTGATATGCTCATCAAAAATTTGTCCCAGTCTGCCTTCTTGTAATATTCAGTAGAGGTTAAAAATAAAAATTTATGACTACGTATTGATTACTTATATAGGTGAAATACTTTACAAAAAAAAACGATGAGCTGTTTCAATGTTTATAGCTTCTTGCTAAAACAAACTATGACAACAGTTATATTCAACTACCTTGACACTGACTTATGAAAGTATATTAAATTATAAATATGAAAAATACAAACTTTTATTAGTTTTTCATTATATAATGCATACAAATGTGCATTGAAAAGTATTGACATGAAGCAGATCTCCCATGTAAATCACTCGGGGAAAAACTCATTTCCCATTTCATAGGAGTATAAATCTAAGGATCTAAAGCAGAAAGTCATAGAAAAGTTGTTAAATCACAAACACTGCTTAATAAAGATTACTAATACTATATTAAATGTCTGATGCAGAACAGACTTGTACTTGTGCCCTTGTACCCAACGTGAGCATGACAGAAGTTTGTGCCATCTCAGAGTCATGGATAAGGCATCAAACTATTTTATGCTTATGGTCCTAATATGGAACCATGATGCAGTTATCCATTGTTAGGGATTTAAATTATCAACCTAGAGTTTAAAGTAATTGAAGGTGACTAACCCAGAAGATGTTGGGGAGACGCAGATCATAGAAACATAGAGTCATAGAATGGTTTGGGTTGGAAGAGACCTTTGAAGATCAAAGAATATAGAATCTTCTGCTACATCTGGCCAGCAGTGATAAGCCAATATTGCCCAAGTTATTTTCAGATTTGGGGATAAAAAATGAAGTTTCAGTGACTGTGCTTGACTGTGCTCAGATATCATGGGTTTAGGTTTTAAGATACTGGCTGGATTTAGCTTCTTCAGAACTCTTAAGATACAAGGGAAGTTTCTCACAAGCACAACCTGACTTCTTTTAAATTCTAGTTTTAAAGAAATAACTGCAAAAAAAAAGGAAGAACTGAAGCAGTCTGAGTAAATTAAACCCATCTGACAGCTACATCAGGACTGTGTGAAATCGTTTCATTCCTTTAGCATGTGATTGGCAGTTAGCATCTAAACTCACTCCCTGAAGCATACCTAGCAAAGGACCTGCTGGGGCACAGTCCTCCACTCATCCAGATCGGTGGCTGTTGACCACTCACAGGGCCAACACAGCATCTGCTGGGTGTGTGTGTGCATACATGTGGACACCCCCACACACATTCCCCCAACACCCACATGCACACACACACCGTGTTTCTGGAAGACAGTGGGTGAGCACATGCAGACCTGGGAATGGGGCCACATGTCTGAGTTCTGTATTATTTTATGTGTGTCCAGGGTAAGTACAGTATAGAGAAGGTAACATGGATGTAAAGTAAACTGGGACCACCGGTTGATTCATTTTCTCTAGCCTTAATACTCACCTGTTTAATGCTGGCTGATAGTGTAAAATTCAGGCTGGTGTCATCAGGAAGGGTGAGCCAATATTCAGGAAAAAAATGCACTGGGTATCAACTCTGATCCTGCGGTGTTCCCAGTGCTGCCAGACGAAGCAGTTCTAGGTAATGGTCAAAAGAAGCAATATGATCACTAGCTTGCTGCTGAGCTTGGGCTTTTTCTTTCCTTCTCATGATTTTTAATTATTACTTCTGTCCCTGCTGCTTATTGTGGAAATGATACCAAAATTCTGAAGAAACAAAGCCTTATCTCTTTGGAAAATAAAAATCATTAATCCCATACAGCTGACCTGACAAGGTGATTACTCAGCTAACACGATACCTTCCTGCCATCTTGTGGCACTGTAGGGTTTGCAACTTTATATTGTATTGCATCGTTTTTATTTCAAATGAAGTTATTTGGGCTTAGGTTTCAGATGCCATCTAGTTAAATAACACACATGCACACTGAGTGAAACCTTGGTCTGACTGATAGCAGTGTAAAAACTCTTGTTGATTCAAAAACTTCCAGACTGGACTAAGCGTATTAATTTCAGTATCTTATGTCAAAAATGCAAATAAATTCAGACTAAAGAAAACAAAAATGGGTTTCAGATTTTAAAAATAAGTTACCTTTACACTGAAATAGTCTGAAATGATCTCTGAAATAATTCCTTGCATTTCTATTATGAATTCATCTATATTTTTTTTTTTTTGATACTTTGTTGGTTTTAAATAGCTAACTCCTTTTTCAAGTCTGCCTGAAGAAAAAAGAAGCTGCATCTTTTATATGACTTCAGGAGATATCCCTCAAATGCTTGTTCAAAATTTACTTATTTTCAAAAAATAAAGGAATATATGAAAATGAGCTATTGTCAGATTTCCTGCTCCTGCTTTCAGGCTGGAGTCGCCGACTCGATCTTTGAGCATGGATGCACCACGAGGAATTAATATCAAAGCGCAAGCTGGGAATATTGAAGCTCTTTCCCAGATGGATATCAAACTACACAGCAGTGATGGTGTGGTGAGTACAAGCCCTTCTGATCCTGGTAAATGATCCCTCTCCAGCTTTCCTGTAGCCCCTTCAGGTACTGGAAGGCTGCTCTAAGGTCTCCCTGGAGCCTTCTCTTCTCCAGACTGAACAACCCCAACTCTCTCAGCCTGTTTTTGTAGGAGAGGTGCTCCAGCCCTCTGAGCATCTTCGTGGCCCTCCTCTGAACTTGCTCCAACAGTTCCGTGTCTTTCTTATGCTGAAAACAATGCTGGAGGTGGGGTCTCACGAGAGCAAAGTAGAGGAGCAGAATAGCCTCCCTAGGCCTGCTCGCCATGCTTCTTTTGATGCAGCCCAGGATGTGATTGGCTTTCTGGGCTGCTAGTGCACATAGACAGCTCATACTCAGTTTTTCATCCAGCAGTACCCCAAGTCCTGTTCCCCAGGGCTGCTCTCGATCTACTCATCACCCAGGCTGTATCCATGTTTGGGACTGCCCTGACCCAGGTGCAGGACCTCACACTTGGCCATGTTGAACTTCATGAGGTCTCTGCTAAGAAAGGAGAGGCACCAGCTTATCCCTCTCCTATGTTCCAGTGTCTGCTGAAGAGCCTAGGCCTCAGAGCAGCTTTGGGTATAACAAGCCTGGGTAGAAAGCTATTCTTAAACCACTGCCTAGACAAAGTCAAGTTGCTTTATGGCATGCTATTGCATTATCATCTCTAATGAGCCCATTTGTCCTGCTTTCTCCCATGCAGCTTTTGCTTGATGCTGAAACTGTGCGACTGCCTAAACTGCCTGAGGGTACGAGGGGTGGATCCAGTAATTCTCAGGGGCTTTATGAAATCTGCGTGTGCCCGGACGGAAAGCTCTACCTGTCGGTGGCCGGCGTGGGGTCCACTTGCCAAGAATACAGCCGTGTCTGCCAGTGAGGCACCAGAAAAGGCAGCACACCCCCTTGCTAGTCTGAGCTTTATATTGTTGCTAAAGAGCATTACCAAAACCAGAATTTTCAGAATTTTAAAAACAAAGTACTTCAGTTTAGGAAACAAAGTATCTGCAGTTCTGGACTACAGGGTGAAAGGGGAATAAGAGCACAAACGACATTTCAACTTCAGAAGAATGACTTGAATCGAATTATATATTCTGTCAGTAACACTTTGAAAACAGCCTTACATAGAGCATAAAAAAATAAAAGGAATATGTTTCCTTGCTGAATATTATCCAGTCAGATGATTACATCATTCTTAATATTTTTGAGCTCTGTGGGTTTTTTCTCTCACTACATGTAAACACTGCATTAGTGGGTGAAATTAAATTGAGGGAACTACTTGAACTATTTGCTAAGACAAAGCATTATTTGGGAAATTCAGAAAGTGCCAGCAAATGGTCTATGCAATTTTGTTCTTGCAATAACACAAGATATGAAAAATGTGGTATTTGTATAAGTTCTGTGTAAAAGGTGGGTGTTAATTTGCTAATAGCTTTCTGTTTTAATTTGGCAACATATATGCTGATTTGCTTATTACTGAAATTCATGTAAAAATAACTAATACAAAAAGCTCCAGGAGTAATTTACACCTCCCTGTGTCTCAGATCTTTTCACTATACAAAAGAGAAATACGTTAGTATATTTTATAATAGCAATAGTTTGTTGTACTGCCTGTACCATTGTACCCACTTAAACCCTTTTATATTTTAGGACATGCTAATACAACAAGGCAATTTGCTCTGCCAGTTGGACTAGTAAAAAAAAAAAAATCCTAATGTGGCTCCAGATTGTCTGACACGAAGAACTGTTTGGGCAGTGGGAAAAAAATCCTTTTTTTGCAGCCCACAGGATTCTATTAAGAGGACTATTTCATTTACATCTGATGCTGTTGACTGATATTTCTGATCCTGTCAGAGTGGGACTCCATCACAAATGGAGAGAGCAAAACTACTTTATATTATTTTTTACATTAGGCCTTTGGATACAAAGTAAATGCTGACCAGAGTTGACAAACCATTTATTGACCTTGTAGAGAAACACAACTACAGACCCATTCCCTTGTGCAGCATTGCACTGAACACAAATAAATTGTTTGCACACCTCTGGGTAGCAGGATTTGTATTTAATAGTCTGTTGTTTAAACCTCATGGGTTTTTTAACTCCTTTGATGCTGTTTTGTATGTACTTGATTATATTATTACCCAGGTAGGAGCTGGTATCACATAGTGCCTTGGTGTCTCTTTACAGAAAGATTTAACCCATAATTGCTATTAAACCACAGCATGTCCATCCTTTAGAGAAAAGAATCATCATCCTTAAAGCAGGAGAATCAGAACAATGCCATTTTTTAAACTTGCTACTTCAGCTCTGGTGGACAAGGGAAGAAACCCCCCCACACACGATCCCAGATACCCACAAAAGTCTGAGCTGAGAAAGAGCCCCCAGTTAACCGCTGTTATTGTGGTAAAGCCCTGGGCAGTCCTTGCCTCAAGGTCTGCCTTTGTAATTTATCCAAGAGCCTAATGAACAATACTAAAATTGCTTTTCGTTACCAGGGTGGAGCCCCTAGCAATTAATGCAAACCAGAAGAGCTTCAATAGGAAAAGTAGGAGAGGTACTTAAGCTGAGCTTCAGGCAAAGGAGGCAAGTGAATCAAGGTCACCTATATTAATGCTCTGATTGCTTACATATTGCCTAAGTGAGAAGTAGAAAGCCACACAGCTTCCATTTCTGAAACTCCCTTTTCTTGGGCTTAGACATCTACCTTCAGGAGTGAGTCCAGGGCTGTTTGCCTTAAAAAGAGGAAAATATATATATATTTACTCTACAGCTGTAACTCTGAACTGTACCTCTCTGTACCTCTCAACTCTCTCTCTACAACTAAACCCTTCGCTGAGGCAGGCTTTAACAGAAACCTGTCTTCAGCATTCCTTTAAAGTTAGTTTAGGTGATTCCAGCTCCATGTGCAAGGTTTGAAAACCAAATTATGAGCAGACTTAGCTTATTCATTGGATAGAAAGTATGAGTACTAAAATAAAGGACAACAAATTCCATTGCATGTGCCAGATACCTAAAAACTGCTGCTACAAGTAACCGAGAGAGATGTAATGGCTACAATCTTTTTACAGATGTAGTACAACAGCAAAACCAGAACTTTGAGTCCTTCGAAAATTCAGCCACTATCTAGTTTCAAAGGCATTTGAATTGTCATCATTCCTACATTTCTGACATCAAGGAACATATGCCCACTTCCATGTGATATCGAACTACTCATTCACCTAATCTAATCCCTGAATGTTAGCCAGATGCTGTAAATGCACACATTAGTTACAATCTGCCTGTTCTGCTGGCAACAGAAACAGCATTTTAAGTGTGCATTTCAAGTTTTTGTTTTGGATACACATTTTCAAATGTGATTTGCCAGTTAATACACAGCAAGGGACTGAATCCAGGCTTTCCATGTTATCACAAGAGTAACCCAAACCCAAAACTAATGGGTACTTGGAAGCCACTTCCCTTGCAACTTCTTGCATTAAAGTTGCTCTGTTTTAGTTAACATTTTTACAAAGCTGTGTTATACAGCTACCAAAATCAGGCTGCAGTTCCCTGGCCACTAACGCTGCCAAGCATTATAGCACCTCAGCTAGACATTGCAATAAATACCACCTTTCCTGTGGAGATAAACCTTTTGGACTTGCCTCAGTTCACAGGTGGATTCTGAGTAGTAGAGAAAACAAACAGGTCTGCTGTATCCCCAGCTCTGCCATCATCCAAATCACCAACTTGCCCCTCTTCATTGTTTAAATTTTGTTCTTCTTTTCATTATGCTACAAAATTGACATTGAAAATATAGTTGCATTACATAGATTGTGCAATTTTTTTAAAGCATGGATGGCAACTTCTTGTCACTGAAGAACAGTTTTTGATTTATTTTTTTTTAGTTGCAGTTAGTGGAGAAACAAAGTTTATGCTAAAATTACCACAGTGTAATCAGCTGATACTATAATCTGAATTGTTGCTAATCTCAACATAGTTCATACATCATTAAATTATCATTTCTGATATCTCCATGTGGATGTCTTTCCATCTCTCTTTAATACTTCAAAATTACTGTTTCTACTTGAATCAGACTTCAGTGGATAGTTACAGATTAACAGAAAATTACAGCACAGGAAACTGGGAGTACATACTCTTCCAGTTTATTTTCAAAAATGTTATCCAAATGGAGAAAAAAAACACACTACCCAGCATAGTGAACTGTATTGTTTGCATATTTTTTTCCTCAAAAAAGTTATTTACAGCAGTTCTTGTAACTGGTTGGGATTTTTACACAGTGGAAAATCAAAGATATCAAAATGGTAGTAAAAAAAAAAATCTATTGGTGATTGCCCAAACACAACCCTCTTTGTTTCTATTTCACGGTCCTTTAGTATCGACATTTGTCTCTATATAGCTTTATGCAAAAGGAAATTGCAAGAATTAACTGAAAACTGAATTCTTGAATAAACTTTATACATTTTTAAAAGTCTGATTCTCCTTTTGTGTTCAAATGAAACACAGCTTAAATGAATGTTTTCATTTTTAAAACAAAATTGTTTTCCTAAGACTTTGAGAATGCAAAATGTACATTATGTAGAAATATGAATGACAATCTTGGCCCCAACTAAAAATCTACTTTCCAGAATTTAGAAAATGCTTTACAATTAGGTTTTACTGGACAACTAGAATTCCTTTCTCTTCATGTGTAGTAGATGAAAGTAAGCAAAAAAAATTATGCCAGTGCTACTGCATTAATTATCCAAAAAGCAAACCAAAGAAAAGATAAACAGTTTTGATGAAAAACTCCTTGACAAACTTCTCTCTGTGTGTCTTCTTCAAATGAAAACATCTACTTTGGCTGTCAAGTTTGATTATTTTTGAACTATTACTTCTGCCTGGGTTCCACAATACCAATCTAGCCGCCCTCAAAGTGTTCAGATCCAGCAACAGGAATCTCAAAGTTGGCACTACCCTCCTTTGCTTTAATTCGAGAAATTACAATAGATTTCATTAAAGCCTCATTTAAAGGAACTCAAATATCAATTGAATGCAGTCCTTATTCTAACAGTTCTTAAATCCTAGTTTTCAAATCACCATAATAACTTTATTTTTATGATTATTTGAGTACAAACTGCATTTCTTTATACAACAAACTATTTTTCTTTTGGTAGTTGGCTACCCAAAAATCTATTTCCTTAAAAAAAAAAAAAAAAGTCTTTTTCTTGTCACTAATTGCTGAGGCAATTGACCAGTACTTTTTATAATAGGTGCCAATGCCACTGTTTGAGAGGAAAACTTTTAAAGCTACTGCAAGAAGATAAATAGCACCAAACTTGCCAAGTCTTGTTAGAACCACAGTTCCTTAGATTTAGGCTACCAAATGTACAGTTAAATCAATTTCCTGTGTCAGTGATCTTTGCTAAACCTCCCAGCTATAATCCTGGGAGACAAGATGGAAGCTGCTTTTCCTAGAGACATTATTAGCACCTGTGGAAGATAACTAGGTCATATACCTGGCTGAAAAGACATTTTCTCTCATGTGAACTTGTCTAATGTGCAGAATTACTTCTAAAATGTGTTTTTGTGGAACCTACATGCTAGCATTTACTTCTACCAACCCTTAATAACATCACATGATAACTGTTCTGAGCTTCCATGCCCAATTTAGGAACAAATACATTATTCTGCATTTCCCAAGGCTCCCAGCTGAGCCAAAGGAATCATGAATTAAGCATTTTAAGCAGGGATTAAATGGCACTTATGAGATCAGTTTCTATCACAATATGGCTAAATGGTCTCACCAGGCCTCTTTATTTAGACTAGATGTTACAGTGAGTTAAGCAAATAAAAAAGAAAGTAAGAGACCTCCAATTGGGACACCACTCTTGCCTGTCTCCCTGCATCCATATGCAAATTTTACTGCAACTGATTGAAGGTATCAACCCAAAATAACAATAAATTAATTCTTCTGTGTTATTCAGGTTTTCTTGCTCACTTTTAAAATTACTTCAGACCGTTAGCTTCCCAAGAACTTGGACCATTTTCTCTCTTACAATCTCAGCACTCAACAATATACGCAAAATAAAAATGAAACAAAATCGTTCAGTACTTCTGCACAGCCATTTTAATGGTTCATAATAATATTGGGAAGGCAACATAAGTTGCTTGCAAAATACAGTTATCTGCTTAAAAGATTTCTTTCCTCAAGATCTCACCTAAAAATGAGAAAGTGTTCACATTGCTCCTCTGTTCATGCACTACACTACTTTATATTTTAGCTCCATTTAAACTGAAAAACACAGAGAGAACTGTTTCCTTTTGTTAGTATTTTGCTTGCCCTGAATACTGTTCATCTGACTTAATGCACAAAGTAAGCAAGAGCTACAAGGGAATTTGTTTAAAAAAACATTGGGAATTCACTGAACTAATTTATTTCATGGCACACCAGGATTTGTTTTGCTTGCATGCTATTTACTGCAAAAAAAAATAAATAAAAATCAGCAAAATATACATTTTTTTGAGAAAATTGCAAACATTTGTCATTGCAAGAAAAAAGCATTCTTCCTTTTTAACAGTATTTTAATATTTGGATAGTTATTTAGAATTAATTTAAAAGTGTATTTACCCATCTAAAACAAAGCTTGAAATAATAGATAAATTTAGTCTAGTTTATATAACCAAAACACATCAGACTGAAATTTACGTTTGCATTTTTCTTTATTAAAATTATGGCACTGAATACTTAATAGCAGAAATAATAATAGGGCTTCACAGTCAGAAGCAGTATCATTTTCCAAACATCACATTTCTTCCCACTACAATTTGCAAGATTTTTCATAAGAGAGTAAGTCCTTCATAATTTACACAAAACGGAAGCAGCCTTCATCATGATTTTTTATTTTTGGATTACAACACTATTGAAGTTGTATCAGCCCTGCAAGCTCATTGCTGTTTATTTTCCTTTGTATTCTGCAAGTTAAATTACAGTTTCACTGTGCTGTCAAGTAAACAGTTGTAATAGCATGTCACTGGAAAATGTTTAACATTTATGTTAAATATGACTGATCCAGAAAAAGAAAAATCCTTCCATTTAACATTATTTATCTTTCCATATTTTTTATTTTTTTTATTTTTTTTTTACAAATACCTAACGTTGAACATATTGCATGACATTACCAAAAGTATTACAAACTATAAAAGAAAGAGTGTGAACTGAACATCAGACTTCTCTAGGGCTGTAGTGAACAACAAAGTAAAGAGAGCATTACATTGCAGCACCTTTAAACATGTAACAAAAAACAGTGCTCAGTGTACACCAAAAATGGGTTACTGAATTGTACTATTATCAACGTCTGTTTGTGGAAATACATATATATATATTTGTACACACACAAAGGCACACACTCAGGAAAACAAAAAAAACCAAACTCAACAGACGTCTGAAAACTGAGTTTTGGTGTTCAAAAAAAAATCAAAACATCATATCATACTGTTCATCAATTTTATATCATCCACATGCATTTTTCATTAAACAAAAGCTGAGAGGCTCTAGGAAAAAAAGTAAATTAAATAATTATTTTCTAATAAAGTAAATGCAATCAATGCATGACATGAAGTTGCACGTTAAATCAAGTATCCTTATTCAGCATTAAAATAACTGTACCAGTTCACAGGTACAAAACTATCCTTTAAAGGTTCACAATATGATGCGCAGTAAATTTACCATCAGATCCAGCTGATAAGAATATAATGATGAGTGACATGAATGTCCACAGAACACAAAAGAATACAGAAATGCTTTGGAGCAACACCTCCAAAGTTATTTCATTTTCCATCCCACCTCCCATTTCATAATATGTGTCCAGTCTTAAGATCAGTACATTGAAAACTGACATTACCGTTTTGGAAACATTATATTAAATGAAATATAATTACAAGCTTCATCTAACAGAAAACTAAGCTTTGGTTATATAAAGTGCAGTTCAATAATATGCCAATTAATCGTAATACTGTACATACAGCTAATTTTTGCAGCTCAGTTTCCCTGCAAATTTTAAAAAATATTCATGGTTTACAGTTTGCTTATACAGCAGGCTCAGTTTTAAAAAAATCCCGTTTAAATAAATTTCAGTTCTAACTATTTCAGTACCATCCACCTTGGTGCACTACACTTCTGAACTGCTTAGCAACGTGTAACCTCTTGGATGTTCTGTAATCACATTTGTCTCCCGTCACATGAAATACCTGAACTCTTGATGAAACAGTTCCCTACCCTCTTCAGATCTCTTACGCTTTTTGTTGTATAAAGTTTTCAAGTTTTATTATGATACAAGCAGTACATTCCATCACTCTCATGGCAACTTCTGAAGTAAACCTATCATTGGGAATCTGTGGAAAAGGAAGTAAGTCAGGATACCTAGTTTTTAAGCTATCTACTCCATAAGCTTCCAATGTCTGAACATCATTTGAAAGCCCTTCAAGTTGCTGACTATATTCTTCTATTTTTTGTGCAAGGGCTGCTGGTTTTACATCTTTGTCTGATTTGCCCTTCACAGCATAATCAGCTGCAATCAAGGCTAGTTTAGTAGAAAGGTAGCATTTAAAGCATACCCATTCATTGGCATTTTTATGAAGGTCATTTCTTGCAGCTGAGAAGTTAGCTCGGGCCTGCCTAAGCCATCGACGTGCCTCTACAGGATTGCCAACAGACCTGAACGTAGGTGGGACGAAAAAGCGTTGTGAGTAAGATGGCCCTGTGGAAGATGGACATTTTTCTTTATACTGTTGCCTTTCGGATTTGTGGCTTGTTGCTTCTTGATTCCACGAAGTATAAAATCTCTGAAATGAAAATTTATCTGACTGAAATCGAGAAGCAGAGGATGAAAATGGTCTTCTTGAGGCTCTGTCTGTATTTTGATCCATAAAGGCCTGTTTTTCTAGCCTGTTAATCTCATTCTGTAAATGTTTGAAAACTTCATTTGCTATATCAAGATTCTCTGCATTTTTATCTGGGTGCCATTTAAGATACAGCCTCCTAATAATCTTTTTTCTTTCAGATTCTGGAAGCTTCCAAGCCTGTTCAATCACAGATGTCACTTCTCTTAATATTTCTGGCAACGAGTTTGACTTTATCTTTTTTGGAGAGTGATGTTTTGAGGACATTGTTTTGTGGCTCTCTCTACCAGTGAAGATAGGTGGAATTGTCCTTGGTCCGTGTGCTGGAAATTCTGTAGGACTGGTTGGGGTAGAAGGTGTGCTATCCCTGCTTTGAGAACTTTCCTCTGGTCTTGAAAATTTATACAAGTCAAGAGAGCTCACTATTTTATATTCACTATATCCAATATCAATCTGGTAAATCTTCCCTAGAAAACTGGGACTTTCATCATCTTCTCTTTCTACTTCCTGTACAATGATTGCATAGGTATAAGTTGGTTGATATGACCCATATATATCACCACCTTCAGCATCAACAAGGTACCCAACATATTCACCAGGATAAAATACATTCATTGGATCCATAAGAAGGGTATAATGAATTTCAGCTGGTATAGGAGTGCCAGGTGTTGGTAGTTCAAGTTTTGATGGCTCAGAGGAGTCATACTTCACTCCTAAACTGTCAAGCTTCTCACTGATACGGTAGATATCATTGCAACCCAGCATGGCAATTAAATACGAGGTATCAGAAATCAGGTTGTCAGTTGCAGATTTTAAGGTCATTGCTAACGCCAACAGGAAATTTATGTCTTTGCTGTCAGAATGCTGTATATAAAGCAATATTACTGCATTTCCATATCTCTTCAGGAAAGCAAATGTTTCACTTTTGCTGTGGGGAATAGGAGCAAAACCTTTAACTCTTAATGTTGTTTGCAACTTCTCAAAACAGGAAACTTTTAAACCTTCTCGCAAAGCTTTGCAAAGTCTTACTGCTTTTTCTTCATTAGCTAAAAAAGCATTGTCATTTTCATGCTTCATAATCCTGATGAGTCCTGTGATGAATTGTTCTGAAGACAACAGTAACTGTAACCGTCCTTGCAAAGAACATAATGCTCCAAACTGGCAAATTTTGGGAGACTCTTCATCCAACTGTTCTTCAAGAATACTGCTAAGTAATCGAGGCCTCAACTTCTGAGGGAATAACATTATCAATTTAGTATGAAAACCATGGTCTTTGCCTAAGTAACACTGGCTAAGATCAACGAGCATTTGCACACCAATGTTACCTTGGATTCTGCTTTTGTAGTGGGGTGCATCATCAAAAACTAAGATACTAGACTTTACCAACCTACCACCTTGACTGGGAAGGTAAAGGGCAAAATCCCTCATGTTTTCAAGGTCATTCCTAACTTTGACAGAATCATTCTGAAGACTTTTGAACAGGCCAGAAACTACTCTTTTAACTGTGCGCATTTCATTAGGATCCAATTGCTTTCCTTCAGAGTTCTTGAATATGCGACCTAGAACTTCAACATACTGCTTTGTTGAAATAATATCTTCAGTACCCAAATGTTTAAATAACTGATGGAAAGTACCAAGTTCTAAAGGAAGTTTGTAAAGGTAAGGTTTAAAATCAGATTCATATTCAAGGTTTATTACCACCTCTTCAGGCTTAAGGAGCTTCCAACCTTCTTCCACCATTACAAAAGAAACTCCTCGAAGCTGAAAGCGGAACTCCCTTTTCTCTGTACTAAGAAATTCATAAATGCTTCTTAGGACCTTGGCCCTAGTTTTCACCATGTCCTCATCCAAAGTTGTTATATTGCATATGTTCCTGCAGTTATTGATAACTTTGTCCATGGGAGGGTCCAAATTAACATTCAGCATAGCTAAAACTTGCTCAAGTTGTTCTTGCGCACCAAGACTACTTCCCTCTTGCTCTTTGATACTCAAAGGTGTTGCTTTCTCAGGAAGAATGGGACATGAAGTCCACAGCAACTGCAATACATCAGTCTGTCTGAACTTAGGATTCACCTGTGCCCCATTGAATCGTATAAGAGGAAGTGTCCCATTAACTTCTTGATACTGAGGATGAAATCTAACAAATTCTGCTGGAGCTCGTTCAGGGCACAGAAAAGGAATTAATGACAATTCTTTCAGAAAATTTCCTGACAACAGGTCAGTTCTTTCTTGAAATATGTGATGAAGGAGGACATCAACAGTATTCTGTAGTGTTTCTTTAGACCAGTTTTCTGTATTTGCTCGCATGCTGATCTCCTTGGCAAACTGTAGTAATTGTTGCTGTGAAATGATAAATTTCAATCCAATATGTCGTAGAAAAGTTACCCATGATGGAAGGAATGCAGCTTGATTTTTTGGTTTTGTAAGTTGCTCTAGTTTCTTAAAAAAATCTTGAGGTATAAAGAATTTTTCAGGAAGCATAACTTCAAAGACTTTAACAGTCCTGTCATAAAAATATTTTGCCGGTTTTAATCTATTGCTTGCATCGTGAATGATCAAAATACTTTCAAGCTTTTCAAACAGCTGTTCTTTCATTTCTGAACTTTCTTCAATGCTAGTTAGCCTATTCTTTAAGTAGATCAAGTGTTCTAATTTTGCATCATAAGACAGACTGTCAATTTTTGGCAGAAGATGTTTCAAGTACACTTCAAAATCATCCACAGAGACACAGCCAAGCACAGTATACAAATCTTGCAAATGAACCTTCTCTTCAAGAAAAGCTGATGAAGTTGACTGGGTCCACCTGTCTACTTCCACTGATGGGATGCTTTTTGTAAGGACGTAACACGTCCCATATTTTGAAATGCTGACGTATCGACCACTAATCGATTTATAACATGGAAGAGACTTTAAAATTTTAATGTCATCCTGAGATGTCAAATGACATAAATTGCAATTGAAGTACATCAAGAGAGCCTCAAAGTCACTTTCTGCTAACTTTTCAGTCCTGAAAGTTGATGTCTGCACCATATATTGTATGGCTTTCAGAATGCTTGAGGGATTATCTATATTTGCTGTATGTCCCGACAACAAAGGCACTAAAGCACTGTCTTTGGAGCAAATTTTGTTCAATGCCAGCTGAATACAGCCTGTTTTCATTAAAGCATGAAAGACTTTATCACTCTGAGCATTTGGAAAAACAGCTATATGCATAATGCTGAGGGGCAGCAAAACATCACACTCTGGCACAACAAGATGATTAGCTGAGACAGTAAACTTTACACCTGGCAGCAAAGTCCAGTCCTTCAGAGTTTCAACAACATCATCAAATTTTGTTTGCGTATCTTCTTGTTCTTCCTTAATATTTATAGACTCACTAATAAAGTGCCAGGCATTTTTAAGCCAAGATTCACTTGCAAAGTTTTCCTTCCATTTCATACAATTTCTGGTTTTATATTCTCTAGGCAACACAGATGATAGCAGTTCAGCAAAACTTGTAATATCAAAGACTTTTGCTACTTCACTGTTAAGTAAAATACTGTTGTATCTCAAATACAATGTGTTCATAAAGAGATCCTTGCGAGATGGAATCAGTTCATGGTATGTTGTTAAGAACTTCGGTCGCTTTGAATCAAAAATTTGCAAAACATTGTCAAGAGTAATAAGGAGTGGCAAGCCCTCAATTTGGATTTCACTTTCTTCTGCATCTTTAAAGCAGTAGTCAACCAGAAGTTTGAGACTATGGAAGAGTTTCAAATTTGTCTGCTGAAGACGACAGGGTAACTTTCCAATGTGGCAATTAGAGTCTGGAAAAGAAAACGTCATCAAAAATGACCGGACATCAGCAGGTGTCACATACGTGACAGGAATATCTGCATCTACCAAACAGTGGTAAAGATTTGCAGTTTCATCACAGTTATACACCAAATTAAATCCAATTTCTAAGAGTAAATGCTTGAGTCTGTAAACATTTTCAGCCACTGTCTTCCGTGTTGTGATGTTGTATTCTGTATTTTTTAGATGCTGCAATTCATCTTGTAGTAAATTATCAAAGAATGGCCTGCCTTTGTTCACAGTAGACATGTTAACCCATGTGATGATAATGGCAGAATGCAAATCAGAACCATCAATATTCGGAGCTCGCATTACAGGTAAAAGACGCTTCAAATCCTCATAAATGCAACTGTAAACTGCTTTCACTAAACAGTACCAATCTGGCTGAATATCAAGCCTATTAACTGGAAAAAAGGATAAAAATTTTTTTAAAGTGTCTTTCACAACATGGATAGGTGTGTTTTGCAGCACTGATACTGTAGGATCAGTGCCTGGAAAATACCGTTTCTTCAGCTGAATCAGCAGTTCAACATAGGCTGGTGCTATCAGCGCTGTCATTAGGCTACTATTCCAGTCACTTCTTACTCCAACACCATTATCATCACGCCATAGATTTCTTCTTGCAGAATCCAGAGCAAAGTGTCCATTCACATGAAAAGGTAACCCAGTTTCTAAAGATAATGGTAAGAAACAGAATGCTCTGTGGGGTTTTTTGTAATTATGAGTAATGCAAGCTGCTACCCCACCACGTGGAAAAAGAGTAATGTCCTCATTCTTGTGGGCTGAAACCACGCTTTTGGATACCTTTTCCATGGCAGAAAAGCCTGACCTGTTACAAATTAGCCAAGTTGTAAGATTTCCTTCAGAGTCTTCAGTATCCATCGTGTAAGTAATCTGTTGCACAGGAATTTCACTTAGCTGCTTTTTTTTAGTTACACTGTCAATTACAGATGCATGGAATTGCTTTCGTTTCAGTCTGTCTCCATCGGTGATTTTAGCTTGTACAGAATACAACACATTTAGAGCTCCTGTTGTTTTTTCTATCTCACAAATAGAAATTTTTTCCATATGGTTCAAAAACATTAAGAGTTCTGCTCCATCTGTACGCAGCTTATCCAGAAGGTTTTGGACCATTCTATCTGAGCATGGAACTGAGGAAATTTCTGATACTTTTGCCATTTCTCCATTTCGAAGAGGAAACCTAAACATTGTGCAGTTATCCAGTTTAAAGTGATTTCCTAAGTAGAGGTCCAGCACATCCGAGAACTGTGTTCTGAAATCTGCATCTAAATCTCTAAACATGCGGCCAGGACTTGTTGATGTTGAACCTGGTGCATATCTAGCATGAGGATCAAAAATGCATAGTATATCATTGCCAGATATGAAAGAAGGGCAATCAGTAATGTGATAAACAGAATTGAAACCTATACCATACTGTCCAGTTTTGCAGGGATTTCCTACTTTTGTACCTTTTCCAAGGTTCTGAATTCCTCGAATATCATCTTCTGTAAAAGGCTGATTGTTGTAAACACACAGTGCTGGTCCCTGAAGTGGTGCCCATTTCTCATCAAATATTCTATCGGCTGGATGCTGTCTGGGATCAAACACAAAACAAATCTCTGTAGCTTTTGCATCATCTGCATTTTGAAGCAGCTCTTTCAGCATTTCTTTTTCTGAAGGGTAGGCATTAAGAATGCTTTTAATTCTACTTGTCAGTTTCTCTTTCTGGCCAAATTCTGTTCCAAGGGTAGTAAAACAGATATTGGATGCATATCTTTCTAAAGCTTTATGGCGTTTTGGTATCGCTCCAAGCTTTACTGCAACTTCTCTTGGAATATCACCATGACAATATTTAACAGTTGTGTCTTTAACTTTAATCCATGGACAGTCATTGTAACACAAAGACTTTGCAGGCAGAAGTGCAAGATGAGTATCAGGTAACAAAATCTCACCATACTTTTTCTCACAAAATTCCTGCTTTTTCTCTCTAATAAGGCCCCATATTCCTTCACTAATTATTCTCCTGCAAAGCTGAAAGTTCTCTTCTGTTAGTTGCTTGGTCCCTCTTTCCTGATTTACTAATTCCAGAACTACAGCAAAATCTTCAACTGTAAAAGCCTGTCTTACACCCATGCTTTCAAACAGCTCACGGAAACTATTTTTATACTTATTAGGCAACTGATAGAGATAGGGTGCTGCTTCAAAATTCAAATGAAAAGACACTTTTGTTGGATCAACATACACATTCTCAACCAAAATAAAACTAGAGTTTGTCAGTGCTTCAATTATCATAGCTTTTGTTGATTCATTCTGTAACATTGCTTCATGTAGATATTTGTAACATGCATTAGTGATATTTTCTTGATATAATGTGATTCCATCAAATGACTTCGCAACTTCTTCTAATTGATTTATGACCAAATTAACAGCTGGTTTCTTCAATAAACCCAAGAATTCTTTGACAGCTAATGACAAGGAACCACAACCTTTAAAGGAGTGGGAATTTTCGTTAAGAATTGGTTGGATTAGGCAAACTATATCTTGATGATCAGCAGTGAAAAGATCGGCTGCTGAAAACATTACTTCAGGCTGAAAATCACTGCCTTTCCAGTGCAGAGAGAAGCCTGCTGGTTTGCTAAGGAAAGGGAGGAAACGGATGGTTTGACATTTTGCAGCAAACTCTTTAGCTCTAGGATCCCTAGATTTTAGTTTTTCATCAATGAGACTCAATATAATACTGCTTCTGAGACAAGCTGCAGCATGATCTATCTTGTTAATTTCAGCTACTGACTCTGCACGTTCTATCAGATCTTCCCATAAAATATCATCTTTAGCCATTCCCAGCTGAACAAGTTTAACCAAAATAACTGGGTTAAGATAATCCTGAGTGGTGCCGTGAGGAAATCTTCCATCTTCAGCATCATATAACTTTGCAACTCTTCCTTCAGGATGGATCAGTCTTGATGCTGTAACTAATGGATGTCCATCCAATGAACAGGGAATACATGGAGTAACACGAAGAATTCCTGAGAACTCCTCAACTTTTTCATTGAGAACATAATGCATCAAAGGATCACGCAGCTCTGCATCAATCTCCTGAACATTAGGAAAAAATACCTCAGAAAAGAACTGTTTCTCAGAGAAAGTGTTCTCCAATAATATGTATTTGCATCCTGCTTCTTCAAATCCTGTCTTTACCCAGGATGGGAGATCTACAGCACACAGATTTTTGGAACCAGTTTTCTTAAGGTACTTCAGAAAGATCTTAAAGGCTGATGGTCCAACATCCAGTCGTTTCAGTATAGAATCATCTAAAAACCTTACATTCTTCATGGAAACCCAAGAGAAACCATCAGAAAACACTTTGATCCCTTCTTTGCTTTTCATATGAGCTATGTCTTCATAAAACCCCTGACAAATAACAGAAAAATCATCATGAACTGAATCAGGGTCTGGCCACACTGCACAGTAACTGTAGTCAACTAGCTCACCATTGATTGCCATGTCACGTAGAACACAAAGTGCTTCTATGTAGGCTTTTACAATAACATGTCTCATGAATACTGTGTTCCACCTTCCTTTTGTGTCTGTTTTCCAGATTTCTTTCCGATTTGAAGTAACTGCAAAGCAGCCGTTTATATGAAGAGGTAAGCCTGTTTTTATTCGTAGAGGTAAATAGCAAAATACTTCACCTATGTTGTTGCAATTAGGTTTCACAATCCATTTTTGATCCTGGGTTTCAGACAGCAACACTCCTACTCCACCACAGGGAACAAGACCTAGTCTTCGTCCACTTTCATGTAATGAAAATTTTAAAGCATCCCCAGTGTCCATACAAGAACATATAAGCCACGTTGTTGAATCTACTGTTTTCTGTGGCAATTCATCAGCTGATCGTTTTACCTGTCCTGATTTAGCCACTTCAAAGAAAGAAGCTGGATCATCTTCCATACCCCTGAAAAGTGGAGACTGTAAATCAGCAATCCGCCTAAATACATGATGAAATTCTTCTACTACTATCTGTAAGATACACGAGGACTTTGGTGTTTCAGTGGGAAGCTTTTTATTACTGCTGCTGCAGACCTTCATGAGTTTAGCTGCTTCCTTTAAAACACTTACATTTGGTGCAGTCAGGGCTTTGGAAGAACACAGATGTTTTTTTATAGTGACAACATCTTGCGCCACCCCAGGATCATCTGCCTCAATCTTCAGGTATTTCAAAACCATTGAATTTACACTCTGAGCAAATATTATCAGTCTATGACCACAAATGCTAAATTCATCCACGAGAGAGTAAATGTCTGCTGTATTGTAGCATGTACTGCTGACTTCACTCACTTTAGCTTCCTGCTGAGTTCTAAAGGACAGCCTGAAAAGCGTTCCTTTGTAGCTGTAAGGAGATTCTACAGTCAGTGGTAGCTGGCAACCAAAAACTCCTATAAATGGCTTAAACTGATTGGGAAATTTTCGCAGCCTCTTCTGTTGTTTACTCCAGTTGATTTTGATTCCAGGGTTAGATTTATCTCTAATATGCTTACTGATATGGTTAACATTTGGATCAAACATAATCATAAACTCCCGGCTCAAAATAATAGGAACATCAGTGATATGATAAACAGAATTGAATCCCAGTCCAAATTTTCCTACTTTGTCAACTTCACTCCTTTTTAAAGACTCTCCTAATCGAGTTATATTTAGAAAATCAGAGTCGGAAAATTCAGAGTTATTGAATGACCACAAAGCTGGACCATGACATGCTGCCATTCCTGGATCCAGAAGATTCTCTCTTATATCCATATTTCTTCTCATGTCAATCAGGAAATTGCATTCCGTTGCATTAGCATCATCAGCATTTTGAAGAAGCTCTTTAAAGATATCTGAAATGGAAGGGTATTCTTCCAAAATGTTTTTAATTCTTACAGTCAGAGGCTCTCTTTGCCCGGATTGCTCAAATCCCATATTTTCTGGATTAATCAATCTTGTGCTAAGGCATGGGACATTTAACCACTCAGCAGTTTTCATTGGTATGTCTTCATGCACCAAAATTATTGGTTCAACGGAATCTTCAATCAAGTCATTTAAGTCATCGACTTTGATATCACAATAACAGCACTCATGAATTGGTCTCATTGCAAGTTTATAAGGAAGTTTGCCACTGTATAGTGGCATTGGTGTATGTAGACTTGCAGGAATCTGATTGCTGTACAGCCATCTTATGATGCTCAACATAATGTGAAGATTTTGTTTACTCTCTTGTTCCGAGAGAGACTGCTCACTTTTTAGATATATTTTCTGGATGACCATAGAAACGTGGTCTGGTGTTAACTGCTCGATTGAACCACAACATTTAAACAACTGGTGAAACTTTGCCATAGTTTTTGGCACATAATGTAGATAAGGCTGGAGATCAAGATCCGGTACTGACTTTATTACTGCTTGTGTGAGGGAACAAAATGTTTTACCTGTCCAAACCCATGGAAATTTCAGGGCTTTAAAAGCTTCTTTGCCTTCTTCTAGATAATCATGCATAAATCCATAAATCTCAAGCAAGATATGCTGAAATTGATAGTAGTCCTCATCACTGAATGTTTTAGAACTGTGCCAATCAACCACCACCTTGAAATGCTTTAAGACTGCTTTTATGCTGGGCTTGGTGGGGATGCCAAGTGCTTTTTGTATATCCAACAGCACATTTTCCACAATAGGAACTGAGGAACCAACTAAAATTGCATGAGATATATCACACATTTCTGGTGGTGAACACAGATTACAATGATCTCCTTTCCAAACTAACGATCCTGGATAATTTGGAGGTCTTTCCTTACATGCAGGAATCCATTTTATATTTTTCAGCACAGCTTTTGTTTCAGATGAGTGAAGCAGTGCATGGTTTTTGTTCAAAATCATCAAGAGAGTTCTAGCTTTTCTTAGCAGTAAATCATGATTGGTATTAGAGTCAGCATGCAAACTTTCAATTTTATTTGCCACCCTCATAATATCACTTTCCTCAAGATTGGCCTCATTTTTTAAGCCTATTTGTCTCAGAGAATGAAGAATATCTGAAGACGTAAAAATAACAGGGGGGAAGCAAATTTCCTCCTCAGCATAAAACAAATTTTGCAGAAGTTCTACCTCAGGATCAAAGAGTTCATTTGCTGACATTATCTTTTCCTGTGAAATCTTAATAAACTTTAGAGATGTCAGCCAACCTATCACATCTGTATTCTCATTTTTCAGAAAAGTCAGATTTTCAAGAACCCATTGCATTATCTGCATTGTTTCATCATATGAATAAAAATCACTTCTAATGTCTTGTATAACAAAGTTCAAGCAATCTGTGCTCTTCAGCTGTTCTATTTTCAGCAGGTTAGCTAAGCGGATAGTAGCTTCATCACTGCAGTCAATTATTGGAATAGAAAATCTTAGACCAGGAGGAATTTTGGCAGTGTGATGTAATACCTTACTGCCTTTTAGCCCAGTGAAAACAGGGACACTTTCATCAGATGATTTTTCGATTTTTTTAAATATTAGTAATTCCTGAATAATTCTTCTCTCTTTTTCACTTGCATCAGTTAAACTAGCTAAGAATGCCCTAAGAGCATCTTTATGTGTTGACGGGAATGATGCAACCTGACTGCATAGTTTCTGTAAGGACATTTTTTCCATTATTTGTAAAACAGCACTTGGTAATGGTGGATGCACGTATTTTTTGATAAGTGGATGTTGGATAGAAATATCCAGCTTCTTAAGCACAACTCCACCAACTTTCTGAATAATGTCAGCTAGGTATTCCGGGAGCTGAGTCTCAGATTCGTCTTCCAGAATGATAGGTGATGGATTCCTAAGTCTAACCAGTTCCACTGATGTTTGGTTTTCCTCTAGCAGTGTCTTGGGGATAAGCGGCATGTCATCAAACACACTCAAGTCATCAGAAAAATGTATATATAAGTTCTTCCAGACCATCTTAAGCCAGGAAACTGATGGGTGACTTTTATCTTCCAAACCTGGATACCACTGCACCACCATGTCTCTGCCAGGCCACACGCTGTTCATAACTTCTTTAATGAGCCGAGCAAATCTTTCTGGGTTCAGAAGCTGCAGCTGAGTGCATGGCCTTCCTGAAATCATAGCAAAAGGGCAGAGGCATGAAAACCACAGAGCACAGTTACATAACAAGGTGCTTTTGTTTGGGGGAGGGGGGGGAGGAGAAAAAGCAAAACCAAGAAAATCTAAGTGCCCTGCCTTTTAATTTTGTGGGAAAAACTGTTTGTTAAATAAACTGCAGATACCAGCTCCCATTGCTTTTAAGAGTTAATTAAAAGCAAATACATTCCATATTAGTATAAAAATCAAATCAATTTGAAAATGATCCACATGTTATCACATTTGTTAGTTTTACACAAGAGTTCTCAGGCATACACAGCAACTATGGATTTACAATCAAACTAGAAGCTTCAAACATATTTTTTTGTTTGGTTGATTCTTAACAGTACTTATTTGGCTAGCGGTAAATAAGAATCTAATCCATTGCTTGTTTGTCTAAAATTGTAAAGATTCAAGTACTCCCCAATGACATCAAAAACAATGACAGAAATGGAAGCAAGGCATCTATTTGAATTTCAGATTTTTCTTCCATGGAGATAGCACTGCCGTTTTCTTAAAAGCAACAGTCCAATTAAAGATACTGTCTACTGTCGCTGCTTTGCTGGAAATCGGTAATAAGACATCCTTCAGAAAAAAAAATAAAATTTCCTTCCACTTCGTGCCTACAGAGCTATGCATTCTGTTAGTTCTATTGAACAGAAAACATGGGTAAACACAGTAGCCTCGTGAAAGTGAGACATACTTGAAGCAGTGGGCCAGCAAGAAAAAACTTACTTATAAGCTAAGCCTAAGTACCATTATTTGAGCACTGATCTTTAGAAACACTCTTAAAATCTATCCATATAATCTTAAAACACTGGAAGTCTCCCTACATGGGAATTTATTAAAAATATTTATAAATACACCAATGAAAATATTGATCATTTGTGTGTAACATAACTACAAGGTTTTCTTCATCAATATACATTTTCCCTCAACTGCATTTAGAACTCTTTTTGTAATTATCTTTGGTAGCTATCTTTTGGCAGCTCTATTTGGCAAGTTTTGTTTACAAGAAAGCTGAGGTAATGAGAATAGCTAATCACCAAATTCACACAAATATCAAGCTTCAATCCAAACCAGTATATCTTCAGTTAATAACCATACCTGAAAATCCCCAGAGAAGCTGTTGGGCTAGAATATAATCAAATCCATTTTTAGAAAGCAGTTAAGTGAGTTATACATTAACACACTAAATATAGAAACAGTCACTAACTAGAAAAATACAGTACACACTTCAGGTGAGGAAAAATAAGATCTGGTTGTCTTTGTACAACACAATAAAAAAACCTGCATCCCATTTATTCAAAGAAATAATACAAGAAAGTTTCTGATTCTGCAACTGCATCAGGAATCTCTCCGATATAATTTCTACAGCTATGCAAGTAAAATTCTTGACAGGTAAGCTTTCAAATTCTGCCAAAACGCCCTCTAATACTTATTATTGATAATAACATACAAGTTATATGGTACTGCAGCTGTACTTTACAATTATGGAAAATCTTAGAATGAAGAATAATTTAGGAAGAGGTAGAATGAAGAGAAAAGCAGGCACTACAATCTCGCCAAGAATTATCTAAAAGTCCTTAGGCATTTCTAGAAGATTTACAAGAATTGTACTTGTCATATTAATTTACACAAATATGTTCTTTTAATCAATGAGAGACATACGACCAACTAAGAACAAGTCACTAGGAAAATGTCATTCAAAGAAACAGCCAGAGGAAGAAAGGAGACAGAAGCAAGACTTTAAATGTGACCAAAAATCTTCTCAGGAATTAATTTGACTAGACAGACTTTGTTGCAACTCAGAGACCAAGCTTGGAAGTGAAGAAATGTCCTAGAAGAACTCAGAAAGGGATTGCCTTATAAGTATTAAGGCTTTTTTCAATTTAGTCACCTTTGCTTTTTCCATTTCAGATGTATTCAAGCATGTAAACTGTCAAACCTGTATTTTGTTTTGGTTGTTTTGATCTGTTTTTTAATTTAAGCACAGTTTTGGACTGCTTTGTGACATACTCTTAGAAGAAATAGTCTAAGACAATACATCTCAAAAGTTTAAGGCATCATCACAAGGAACTGGCATTTTTCAAAGCTAGCATTCCTGTCTTCCATGCAATTTTTCTCTACCTAATCTCACTGTGGCTGTCTTGATCCCTACATATTTCTGATCTTTTAAAGTTCCAGCAATTACTGCTAGAGTAAAAAGTTATGCTTTATGGTTCTATTCCAGGTTAAGAATATTCACTGGATATGCAATTTACAGTAGTCGCTACATTTTATAGTCTGTATTAAAACAAAACAAAACAAAAACAGTACTGGGGGAAATTCACAGTAAAAAAAAAAATTTAAACAAGCATATTCTACTGCAACAATAGACACAACAGCCATCATACAATATGCCCGTAAGGCTTTGACAATTCTGGTTTTTAGAACAAAGTTTTGCTTTATAGTAGTTTCAGGCTTGCTGTTCTGCATATTCAATGAAAGCCCCAACACTGATTTCATATCTTCCATACAATTTATATTATTTTAAATATTTACACTGTTTACTCTGTGCAGTAAGTCACTCCTAATTATTTCAATCTTTTCATAGATGCTTTGCCATACTTAAAAAATGTATCATCTTAGCCTCAGAATTATCTTATTTTTCTATTATTTTTGATAATGAAGCAATGCTCAAACCATGAAAAAAGGAGTAGGTTTCCAACTGAACAGGAAAAATAATAAAGAGAGAACATATAAAGGATTGAAGGGGAGAAATGTCACAGACTGAAGAAATAAAAGACTGCAACTGAATGACTGAAGACCATGATAAAGGGTATCAAAAAAAGCACATCAAGACAGTGATTTATAGTATTCTATGTCTGGTTCTAATATCTTCAGTCTAAAAAGAATTTTAATAAATTAAGCAATTTTTAAAGAAGAGAGGGACAAGATCTTTTTTCTGAAAAGCAATTTTATAGACATTGAAGAGTAAAATAGCTCACCAAATACTCACACTACTTACAAATAAGCTGACGAGTGACTTGTTTGCAAATTGTGTTTACATGAAATGACTTCTGAGACTCAGAATTCAAATTTACCAAGAAACAAATGCACAATGAAACACAGAGTTGGAAAGCTAAATATAGACAAACTCCAAATAGGAAAAGAGGCAAAAAAATTTAATTATGAAGGCAGTAAAATACAAAACCATCCTATCTATAGATGAAGCAAACTTCTACTCTAAGTCTTTTAATTAAAATTGGAAGAATTTCAGTAGGTCCACACTGACACAACCATAAGCCATTAATTAAAACTCAGGGAACACTTGCAAATATATGGTCTACAGTATGCTTGAGGCTAGATGCTTAGGTTAGTTTCATCTGGTTCTAAAAAAAATGCACCGAAGTGATTGTGAGATAAGAGATGATCCACAACAACAAACCCATGATATAGCTATTGTGTATGCAGATACTACAAACATAAAATAGAATCCAGACAGTCTTAAGTGGAGGAATACTATTTGCACAGAATTACTGAACCTTGAATACATGCTATACTAAGTGAGTATCTATTCTTTTATTGTAAATTTTCATCCTTCTTCCCTTGCTTTTGCCTTTTTGATTTATAATTTTCATTTTTGTCATTTCAAATTCAAATACCACCATGTATTGTATCTTAAATACTTTTTTAGATGACCAGCTTATTTATGTGAACTCCATTCCAAAAAAAAGACAATGCTTTAAACTTGGGTTTAGAACTAATCTGTTCAACTATTATTACTCCATTTCACTATATGAGAATACAAAAGATGCATTACCTCGGCTTTTGGCAGCTTCTTTCAAAGCAGATAGAACCTCAGACTTCAGATCATCAGAAAGTAACCTTCCTTCTAGTCCAGGAAAGAGTGATCTAAGCACACCATAAAACAAACAAACTAAAAATCCCAAAACACACTTCAACAAAGTATCTAATTTAATTATGTTGCTGCAGAGAAATTATCAGGATGGTAATCATCATGGTAAGACAGTCACGATACAGTGGTACTGTTAAGTTCCAAAAAAACTTATGGCTAGTCTTATGGCTAGTCTGAAGCAGGGCTGTAAGGAAAATTTGTTAGTCTCATTGGGGGAATGTTTTCTGTATTAATATACTGGCTTGACTTCCAGAAGGAGAAACAAAGTGAAAGAACAGCAAAAGATACATCTTCTCACAACAGATGCTAGAGAATTTTTTTTAATTATTATTTTTTGAAAGAAAACACTAGAATCACAGGCTCTGACTACTGTTAATCCCCTAATAAATAAACTGAATTGTCTAGAATAAGAAAAATCCTGAGTTTAGAATATACTAGAAAAAGAATAGAAACAGACTTGAAAAAAAGCAAACTCTCCTCAAGCAACATGGGATGATGAGTATTACCCACACCCAACTTGAAGATGTGTTGTCTATACATATATTCAAATCACAATTTACATAGGTACCAAATATAGGCAACAAACCTTTTATACATGCATAATCCTGTACAGACATTAAAAGCAGTAGTCATACTTTCCCCCAGTGACCCCGAGGGCACTTATTCCAGTTAGCCTGCTCTTTCCTACCCCCTCCACAGTGCCAGTGCAAGTTTTTTGGCAGATGAAATGTAAATCAAATTGGAACATTGATGGAGCTGGGAAATAAGCAGGGGGGGGGGAAATAATTGGAGAAGGACTTGAAAGAACAAAGGAAGACTAGTTTTAGAAGACAAGCCCATTCCTTTCCATGGCAATAATCTGCTTACATCCTGAAACCACTAAAATCCTTTATTCAAGAGTGCTATGTCAAAAAAAAAAAAAGAAAAAAAAAAGTGGCACCTGAAGTAATCTGAAGCTTCAAATTTAATAAAAGTTTTTATCATTACATAATTTAATGTACTACTTAGTAAGCGTGTTTCTAACCTCCTCATATTTATAATTCTCAGAAGAAAGAATTTGAAATACATCCTGAGGCATTTCCTTAAAGCCTGGATCATGTGATTTTTTTTATAAAGTTATAATGGTAAGTAGATGTCAAACTTTTCAAATGAGACATATGCACACAAACATGGAAATATAGACAAAAAACTGAGTTCTATCTATGCATTATTTCATTACATTACAGGCTGCTGCATATCACTTTGCTGATAAACAAACAACAGTCTGAAGCTTTAACATTTAAACTAAAAAAAAAAACCAAAACAGTATTTAAATATTAAGTATACCTGGGATATTCTTCTGAGGTTATGTAAACAACATCCTGTTCTGCCACAGATGAGGAAAAAGGAATAAAATTTCCATTCTGTAACGGCAAAAGCTCCAATCCAATCAGTTCACTGTAGACTCCATCGGAAAGCACAAATTCTAAAAGACGAAGCTTTTCTTCAGGAGGTCCACTGTGTCCAGATTTCCTTAGTACTTGCCGTACTACAGCAGGAGTCACTTTTTTCACAGCTTTAGAAGTAGAAATCGTAAGATGTACTGCACTAGCAATATTTGCTGGTACCTTGGCAATCTGCTTCCCTGAATTCTGGAGGTAGTTGAGAACAGACTGTGTGTACTCCAAATTCTCATCCATTTCAGAAAAGTGCACCTGTTCCACCTTTATCCACTGCTTACTCACTGAGTAAATAACTGTATGCTGGAGCAGCTCTTTAAAGAGAGGTACTACAATTGGCTTCCAGGGTACCCTGATTTTGTTCTCATCAGGCCATAACCTATAAATTCTTTCAGCTGACAACGGAAAATCCAAATTCTTCTCAGTCTCCATTCGTTTGATAGCTTCCAAAATAAGGGTGGTATATGCCTTCGGCACTATATTTACCACAAGAATATCATTCCACAAAGCTGCTGGATCTCTCCATTGATCCAGCTCTCGCCATTTGATACTCCTCCTATTGTCTGTGAGACCAAAGAAACCACTAACATGAACTGGGAGTCCAGTTTTGCTTTCTTCACCTGGAGGCAAAGGCAGAAAACAAAATGCTCTTCCTGAAAAATCTGCTACAGCTCCTTTTCCCTCCCCATTAGTTGATAAAGACATGGCTATTCCAATAGTTGGAACAAATTTCAAGTCATCAGCTAAACAATCCAGTTCAGTACACATTCCTCGACCACCTACACAATTACATACTAACCAAGATGTCTTCTGTGCATCCTTAACATTCTCATCTTCTACAGCTATATTTACATGGTATGTCACACATGTTATGCTATTGCTTGGAACTCCCTTACAATACTGACTTATTGCAGTTCCCAAGATTTTGATAGAATTGGGTCTTTCATGTTTCAAGGCCTTGAACTCACTAGCGCTTACTCTAAATATCAGCCTCTCAGTTCCATCAGCTTCCCTAACATGCAATGAAACATCCTGAACACTCTTCAAGAAGAGCAATACCGTGTCTGCATCTGCTCTGAAGGATTCAAACAGCTCCAAGACCTTCTGTTTGTCATAAACATTGCTGCTCAGTTGGGAAGGCTGCAGACGAAGCGGGAAACGAAAAAAGGTACCAGGAAAGTTTCCATTCTTAAAAGTTTCCTTTGTGCTGCCAAATACACCAATGAATGGTGCAAATTGGTCTGTAAGTTCATTGATTTCCTTGCTATCTTCTTTTAGATTCCAACACTGGCCTGACTCATGAGGTCCAAAAAGGGTTTGATGGGGATCAAGCATTCCAATCTGGTCACCACTGAAAATACTAGGGACATCTGTATACATAAAAACCAATTATTAATAATTCTAAAACAACATGTTTTTCAAATATAGTCATAAGGAACAATGTTTAAAAAGGTAGGAAAAACAAATGTTATAAAACTGCAATGAACTTAGTATAATGTCCAGGGAAGTGGTGGAGTCACCATACCAGGGGGTACTTAAAAAGATGCATTGATGTGGTGCTTAGGGACATGGTTTAGTGGTAGACTTGGCAGTGTCAGGTTTATGGTTGGACTCAATGATCTTAAAGATCTTTTCCAACCTATATGATTCTATGATTCCGTAATTCTGGTAACATATAACTCAGTGTTTATTGACAGGAAGAAACAAGCACACACCTATTCTGCAATTAAATATATAGTCATTCAACTACTTGAATTTTAGCAGAGTGAGCAACAAAAAGTATAATTTCTTTCAACTCTGTATTTTTATCTTTCTAATATTTTCAGGAAAAAAATAATCTGCTAGAGAAGTATTCTATCACATTCATACTTTGCAGATGTTGAAGGCTTGCAAACAGTAATCTTGTACATTTAAAAACACAAGTTCCCAGAATTATAAAACCACTGAATATATTAACTAAGCTTTTATCCATGCTCTACTAGGTAAAATATTATGGAAAAGCATCCTGTGACTTACAAACTCACTTCACAAGTTAAAAATGTTATTTCAGCAAAAAATTGCTTCTTATCCTGTACTATTATAGTTACTATCTAGACTGTAAGCGCTATTTACCCTATATGCTTCTTCTGTAGAGCAGTAAAACATTTTGCCAAAATAATAAGTTTCAAGACTGAATATTGCCAGCTTGTGAAACAGTACATACTATCTCTCTCAAATGTAAATGTGCATATACCTCTATTATGGTATATCCTTTCTCGTCTGAAATAAAATAACTGCTTACTATGCAAGGAATCTGCATAAAAGTTTCGGTCTAGTCTAAAATTTCACACTTCTACTTGCTTACCTACCCTGTTTTATGGGCCTCTATAATATGAACAGCAGTGCATAACGGAAATAACAGTGTAAATGAATGTTCATTTCAATATAAGAGACTAAGCACATGATGATGATGTTACTAGAAGAAATTAATCTCCTCCAAAATACTTCAGAATCCAAAGGACACCTCATCATTTTAGAAAAGCATGAACACTTAAGGAAACTTAGCCAGGGATCTAATTTAAAAAGCATACTACAGAGAAAATATTAACTGTTTGATGACTAACTAAAATAATTAAACAATTTAAAACTTTTTGTGTTTTTTCATTTTATAGTATCTACTTACAGTACCTGTTATATGATACACTGAATTAAAGCCAATTCCAAATCTTCCAACTTTGAGGGGATCATCTTTCTTCCTGCTTCTTGCTATTTCCTGTATACCATGCCAGTCCTCAGGAGTGAAAATGGCATCGTTGTATGCATAAAATGCTGGCCCTATAATAAATATGTGAGTGTTAAAAAGATGACAGAATAAGAATACTTACTGTTAAAAATTTCTAGGAAATCAACTTACAGAACTGAGAAAGTATTTCTTTAACTTATGCATGTGCAAATTAATAGGAAAACTATGACAAGCTGACATTAAATTATGCTTTGTGATGAAAGGAAGGTACAGAGTAGCAGCAAAAATAGAAGCAAGAAGACGGATTTGTCTCAAGAGATTCATATTCTTATGTGTTATCTAGTTCTGGTATACACATTTTAAAAGAATGATTTTCAAAAATTGAATAGAAAGCAGAAAACAACAAAACTTCTGAAAGAAGCAGCATCGTGTGGTGCAAGGCTTAAACTCAGTCTGTTCAGTCTATGAAAAAGATGTTTGAAAGGTGTACTAACCACAGTCTATTACTACCTCCACTAGAAGGGAACGTGAAACACATAGGGAGATAGAACAATAACCTGTGACTAGAAAGTAGGACAGATAAATTCACTTTAGAAGACATAATGAGGCTGATTAACAACTGAAAAACACTAGTAAAAATGAAGTAGTGGATCATTCATCACTGAAGTCTTCAAATCACAACTAAATGCATTTTGGGATGATTATGCAAACCGATTTGTTTGATAAATACATACCTGGCCTCTATCACACAAAGTCGTATTAGATGATGTAAAAACTTTAATGTTCCAAGAAACTACATTTGCAGTATATAGGCAGCAAGGAGTAAAGTTTGGTATAAGGGTGAAAGTATAAGAGACTGGGAAGAAAACAAAACTGCCTGGAGAGTGTTGAAATGTAAAAGACTAGGGTCATTTTTACATTAAGAACTGGAGATAGCTCTCAAAAGGTCGAGGTTAATATGTAAAAAATCTAAAAATTATTGTCCAATACCCCAAGTATTCTTATATCCTAGGTCTTACTTACTTAAATCCTGTTTACCTGCTCTACTAAAAATCTTTTCTTGTATTTTGGGATACCAAGTGAAACCAGGGAAATAAACTACAGGATACAGTCACCCTGTAAGAAGTGACTTAGTTGTCATGTTCTGCTTTATTCTTACTCAAACAACATTAACTGGAAGCAGTTGGAAAGCTGCTACTGGCAACCTGCAAGAAGACACTGTAAGGCCTTCAATACCAAACACTGTCTTTGGAATAGAATTATCAACATTAGAACATAGACAAAATATGCACCTATTAAGGTGGAAGTAGTAATGGAGTCATCCGTACATGGTCATCTTCATACAGCAAGGAGGAAAACACTGAACCACACACATATTGAAGAATAATGGCAAAAATTAATAAAAGTTATATTTACCCTGATATTGTGCCATGTCCTTTGACCATAGAGTTTCTGTTCCATACTGAGTTTCATCATATAAAAACCTAACCTCTGTGGCACCAGCATCTTCTGCATTCTGTATCAGTTCCTGAGACAGCAAAAAAACAAAGCCAAGTGAAATGTATATATTCTGGCAATGGCTTTCCAAATTAAACAGTAGAAAATAATAAGCAATTGTCTCAAGTGTAATTTGTTTTCATACTTTTCAAATGAAATAATTTTATCCAGCTTAACTCAGTGAAAACAGACATCATTATAAAAGGGATATTCAGACAAATACTATAAAAGTGATTTGAATTTGGATCTCAAATACCACACACAAACAGTATTTATAAAGGTTAGAAATAAGTTATTACTGCTGTAACTATATTATCCCACATCACAGTATTACAAGTGTCAAAACAATGCAAGGTAGCAGAAGAAAAAACGTTAAAAAAAAGATAAATCAAATTTTACTGTTAAGCCCACACAACAGCTGTAAGACAATAGTGGAGCAACAAGTCATAAAAGAGCAATACACAGCACTCTTCTCAACTTAAATGGAATTCAGTTGATGTAAACATTTCACAGTATGAACAAACCATTCAAGAGCCACAGTGCTCACTTCTAACACCCCTTCACCCAAGGGCTGCAAAACAGTTCTGATAGTAACTCCATAAATCATGATCCAACAGAGCTTACCTGTTGAATGAAGACCATAGACTAGAAAGAGGATTATGTTAAGATTCATTGTTAAATAACATTAGTGGCAAGAACTATGGAAAACTAATAATTACAATGTCAATAAACTGGTTCTGTAAACACTACCATTGCTAAATATTCCTATCCAGTCTCATTTAGATCAATAGCATCATACACTGCAGTCATGTAAGCATGATCATAAATACCTGCGGGATTAGATCTTCATACAATGCTCCATTTACACTGAATCATCAAAGTGTATCAGGGCTCCAAAGATACACACTCATCCATACATATATACTCACATACACATTTGGCAAAAGGAAGTCTCTCAGCTGAACTGAAAAGTTATGTAGGGTATGTTTACATCACATCCAATGTATGTGTCATTCAGTTAGGCATAAAAATAAAATATTTGCTAACAAGATCAATCTTTACTCACAAAAATTTGGTTGCATTCCAATACACTGGAGACAGGAAAAGAAGCTCATTGTATCTAATATCTGTTTTCAAAACTATAACCCCTTGATTTTTCACTTTGTGACAATATGTCCAGGCTACAAGGCACAGCACGCAAGTAATCAAAATATATTGTTTATATTGTCACTTCCACATAATTTTGAAGCAAGATGAGATAGCAAGAAACATTCCCACAGTTCAGCATAAATAGTAATTTTTTAAGAATCTCCACAAGTTATTTAATTACGAAAAATATGCAATTCCTCTAAAAGAATAATTACAGCAAGCATTTAAGAATATACAGGAAGATAACCAAAGCCTCTAGAAATGTTAAATAATAAGCATGGAAACCAGCACATAGTAAGAGACTTGCATTCATGTTGTGGCACATTCAGCTGTTACAGCACTGTACTTGAAGAATGCAAACAGTGAAATCAATTTTAACAGATCAGCAAAATTCCTGGCAGTAATCCCTCCCTAACAGTCTGTAAATCTACATTGTAAACCATGACAAGAGGAACATTTCTACTTTTAGATTTACTTATTTGATTTCCAAAGACATTACGTTATTTCTTCATGTTGGAATGAGAAATTGGGTTTAAATTGTTAAGAAGGTCTGAACCCTTCGTGATTCAAATACATCTTACAGATTCAACTAGCACTGGGAAACAGTAAAAATGTAATCACCCATCCTATGAATGGACATTGCTCAGAATATATCCAGGATGCAGTTTGCCAAAACAATTGAAGATACACTTATCCTAAGCATTCACACTAAAAATCATCAAGTTCTAGTTCCACAGTTGCAAAGAAAACCTTCCAAGAGACAGCAGAAACTGTTATCATCTGTCACCATTTGTATTTGTGCGTTTTATATATACAGATAAATATATACATATATCTGTACCAAATCCCATTAGTTAGAACCTAGTATTCCCATATACTAAGAAAATAAATCTCCTAACAACCATGTGATGAAGCATTCTGCATGAAAAGTTTAATACCAAACTATGAACAAATCATTCCAGATGCTCTTAAAAACAAAAAAAAAACCAAAAACAAACAAACAAACAAAAAACTTGGCACTTCCAGACATTAGCATAGGAAGCTACAATAAATCAGACAAACCATCTTCTACAGGTCTTCCCCCTTGCAGTACTTGACAAATTTGGAATGATCTGTATTTTTTCAGACCATAGAATCACAGAACAGTTTGGGTTGGAAGAGACCTTTAAAGATCACCTAGTGCAGAAGCCTGCTGCCATGGGCAGGGACATCTGCCCTGACAGTTGGGCTGGCCAACCATGTCCTGGGGTGCATCAAGCAGAGGCGTGGCCAGCCGGTTGAGGCAGGTGATTGTCCCACTCTACTCTGCACTGGTGTGGCCTCACCTCGAGTGCTGTGTGCAATTTTGGGCTCCACAGTTCAAAAAGGACATCAAACTACTGGAGCACATCCAGAGGAGGGCCACAAGAATGGTGAAGGGCCTAGAAGGGATGACTTACGAGGAGCGGCTGAGGTCACTTAGATTGTTCAGCCTGGAGAAGAGGAGGCTGAGGGGTGGCCTCATTGCAGTCTATGGCTTCCTTACAAGGGGAAGAGAAGGGGCAGGTACTGATCTCTTCATTCCTGTGACCAATGACAGGACTCAGAGTAACAGCAGGAGGCTGAATCAGGGGAGGTTTAGCTTAGATACCAGGAAAAGGTTTTTTACCCAAAGAGTGATTGAACACTGGAACAGGCTCCCTAGGGAAGTGGTCACAGCATCAAGCCTGCCTGAGTTCAAGAAGTGTTTGGATGATGCTCTCAGGCACATGGTGTGACTCTTGGGGTGTCCTGCACAGGGACAGGAGTTGGATGATCCTGGAGGGTCCCTTCCAACTCGGCATGTTCTATGCTTCTACGATCTTTCACTAGATCAGCCGCCCAAAGCTCCCTCCAACCTGACCTTGAAGATTTCCAATGATGGGCCACCCACAACTTCTCCATGCAACCTGTTCCAATGTCTCACCACCCTCACCCCAAAACACTGCTTCCTTATGTCCAATCAAAACCTACCCTCTTTCAGTTTAAAACCATTGCCCCTCCTCCTGTCACTACAGGCCTTGGTATAAAGTCTCTCTCCATCTTTCTTTCAATCCCTCTTCATATGTTGAAAGGCCACAATAAGGTCTCCCTGGAGCCTTCTCTTCTCCAGACTGAACAACCCCAACTCTCTCAGCCTTCTTCACAGGAGAGGTGTTCCAGCCATGCCTAAAATAAGGTGAGGTGAACTCTACTGAAAAAAAATTTAGCGCTAACATAATTGTTGTAATTTCCATTGTTGTTTGTCCACGTAACATTCAACATTTAAACGTGGGGCACTGCAAGATAACGTGCCCTACTGTTGCATACTTTAAAGTCTCTTGAACCACTGATAAAACACCATAAGGAACACTAACCTCAGTTCAGAAAATCCTGTGACATTCTTTTGTTTTGAGAATCAACATCTAGACTAAAAATGCTTTTCAGCCCATATAAAACTGATGGGTCTGTTACACTTACTTACTTTAGAGCAAGTCTCCCTGAAAGCCACTCAAAGATTCCCATCTTAAAAGTGTTCTTAATCTAATGATGAAACTTTGTAACACTGTCACAGGTCACTAAGGAAAATATATTTAGCTACCAAGAAATTCCACAGCAAAATCTCTTGTATTAAAGTCCCCATCTTATCCCAATCTTACATTAAGATAATCCCTTCCAAAAAAATTTATATTGTGGTTTTACCAGAGCTTATAGCAGAGAAGAACAATAAAATCACAAGCAAAATAAACATTTTAAATAGCTCACTTAAAGACCATCATAAAGTCTCTAATTTGACATCAGCATTTTATCTCTATTTTTTTATAAATTATAATGGCATCTGTGAGAAGCAAACTCGGAAACATTAAACACAAGAAGAAAAACCAACCACAAAGGCACAACCCACTTTGTCTTGTCCACAGAAATGGACACACGTATCTCCTTTGCCAGAACAAGTGTCTAAGGAGGTACAGCAACTGCAAGGTTTGCTGGAAAGTGTTAAACTAACAGTATTACGTCATGCATACTGAATGACTGCTAAAAACACCGTTTGTTGTATACCTTAAGAATCTGTCCTCCTTCTGGATATCTTCTTAAAATATCCTTAAGAAAATCAACAAGTGGTGGAGTTGTTTGTCCAAAACGACCTAAAAATAAACAAACAAAAAATAATCTGTGTATTATGCTACTATGCACTTAATTTCAGACAGAAAAAATACTCACTAAGCCATTACTGGAATTAAGAAAATTTCTATAAATTTACCCAAGGCCTGATACTGTAAAATCTTGTCTTTCCAAAATCAACTGTAAAAAATACATTATAAATATTTTTATTTAAAAAATTAAAACAGCAGTCTTGACGTTAATGCCAACATGCTCTTTCATCTCTAAACAAAATAGACTGTGGGGACTAAATCTTTGCATCATTTATACTCCAAGTACTGGATGTTCAAATACAGCAACTCCTAAAGGACTACTGCTGTTTAAGTAGCAGGACAGTATTCTAGGGCAGCAGTGACTCTAGGCTTTTTATAGCCAGTGATGACCTCTGGCAGTGTGCTAGGTTAACGGTTGAACTTGATGATCTTAAAGGTCTTTTCCAACCAAAACGATTCTATGATTCTATGATCCTTACTGACAGCTATACACAGGCACAGTATACTTGAACTCTAGTATACAATTCCTGTCCTGGCATACCGTGGTGCTGAGCTCGGTGCTAGCTTTGGTGGTTACCTGGGCTTAGCACAGGAAGAAAGGAGTCTCAGAAAGGTACTCTCAAGTGTTATGAAGTCCTGCTCTAAGAGAGAGTCTACCACAGAATGAAAGGATCAGTACTCTTCAATTCAAACTCCATTTTGAGACTAAAGAGCAGCTCCCTAAATCCAAACCTCTACAACATGTGCTTCAAACAAGTATTAATGATGTAGTTTCCTCAAGGAGAACAGACTCTACTGATGCCCCATCCATAATTTCCGTTTGAAGTTTATTAATAAGTAATTATTCTTTCTCTCTCCCCTTCTGTATATATATCTGTTTATGAAGTACACAGATTCAAACACATATGCATTATATTATGGAATAAAACCCCACCAAAAAAAAAAAAAAAAGACACAATCCTCAGCAATGTGGAAAAAAGGGGATAGATAAGAGAGATCTATTTGCTCAGAACACATCAAGCAAAAACGTCAAACACCATCCTGTCTATAAAATTTTTATATCACTTTATTTAATGTAACTCCACAGAATCAATGGAAAAAAAAACTGAAGAAATTGCAACTCGCAGCTGAAATTATGGAAAGTATTTAATAACTTTTGTTATTATTTTTACAGTATATAAAGCATATGAAAGTCAACATGCAATATGCAAACTTCCAAAATAGGGTGAACTCATCCATAGCACAAAAGTTTGGGCGTTTCTCTTCTTAGGAGAAATTCTCTAAAATCAAGAAACTGATCTTCTCTAAGTCTAACTTGGGCAGGCAGGCAGAAGCACTCTAACACATTTCACTATGGGAAACAACACACCAGACAAGTAACTTTTAAGTGACAGGACTGAAGATAGGCATTATTCTAACTCTTGACATCCAAGAGCAGAGCTACATCACAAAAATTCCTTTATCTTGAGTTCATGACTTACTGCATCCTATCAAAGGCTAAACTATTTTCCTTGAGTATTAGAGCTTATGTAACACAAAATTATATATATTATATTATATTATTGTAATAAAATTATATATTTAACACAAAAGTGATTCCACAAATCTGAAGGAGAAACTTCTTCCATAAGGTAAGACAAGCACTAGAAGAGGAGCCCAGAGAGTCTGTGCAGCCTCCATCCTTGAAGGCTTTCCCAACCTGACCAGATCAACCCTTGAGCAACCTGATCCGACCTGCGTTCAGCTGAACCTGCTTTGAGCAGTTTGGAGTAGAGATCTCCTGATGTCCCTTCCAAGAAGAATTAATCTGTGATCATACGAAAAGACTATGCATTATCTATTAGACATCAGTGACAAATGAACACAGAGGTGGACATGGGTGATCTCAGATTACTTCAGCAATCAATGTGTTTGGGTCTACTGACCATGCAGTTCCTGAACTTTGAAATTCACGGCCTCCCTTGATTCATCTGCTATAAGGAAAAATCTCAGAACTGAAAGACTCCAGGATGAACACAAAAGGCTAGTATTAAAGCCTTCAGGTCTTTTAGATTGACTTACATCCGAGTTGTGGGTCACAAAAAGTTAAGTGCTTTATCTGGACATGGACTGCTTAGAGTGGTATCGCTAAGAAAATCTCACAGCCAAATATCCCATTCCTAGGCACAAAAAGCAGCAACAGTTTTTCTTTCCCATGAGAGATTTTTTAGGGCTACTACTCTATTTTCTCAATACGCTTGCACAGCAAAAAAAAAAAACTCAGAGAAGAAAAAAATACAGCAAAAAATATCAGAGCAAACAGTCAAGAATGAGAGAAAGAAAAACGTTTGATGACATAGAACCATAGGGTCCATTTTCATAGGTGTTTTATAATCATTACAGGTTCTAGAGAATGTGAACATGAACTTCTGGCTAACATGCAAACATTTCATTTTTCTCTGTCACTAGAAAACCAGTACACTCATGGCTTACATAGGCTAAGAAAGACAACATTTTTTAACACCAAATAAAATATCTGCATGAAAAGAAGGGTTTCCTTCTTCATCCTACCATTGAGTTAGCATTTATTTTATTTCCTTATAATAAAATTATTGTTAAAAGACTATTAATGCTAGCAAACAAGTAACATATTAATTACAGATTTGAATTAGAGCATTTCTGAAGATATGCAGGTATCATAATCTAATTCAAGATACCATACAAACATATATGCCTACAATTTTTGTGATAAAAATGTAACTAATCACAATGAACCAAAAGAAAAACAAACAAACAAGCAAAAAGAATCAGAAGAAATCAAAAGCTTTTTACCAATGGTATAGTTTTCCTTTCAGTATCTGAATTGTTTACAAATACTCAGCTTATTTTATATGAGACAGGCAGCTATTAACACTATTGCAAGGCAAGTTTTATTGATTCCAAATCATTAATATTCTAACATATTCTAATTACAAAGATAAAATTAAACACCAAAGCATTTAAAAAGAGAAGTTTAATTTTCCTGGAGCAGAACAAAAAGAACAAGTGAAGGGATACCTAGGACTTACAAGAAAAATAACTGCTTCCCATTTAAAGAAGACAATAATTTCTATTAACTCTAGACTGCGTTAGAAAATGCTTTGACCTTCCAGTTTATAAAAACAGACAAGTATTTTTCATACCTCCTCCTTTCAACCCTTTTGACTGAAGCTTCAGAAAAACTTGATTTTGAGACTTCTGCAGATCCACAATCTTGATATCATCCGATAACTGAAATAAAAATAAGACAGATCTTGATCAGAATATTCTGCAGCATAGTTTACTGTAGCTTCATTTCCTACTTACTTATTCTATGAAGTCTGGTTTTATCAAAAAGTATAAAAGTACTCTGAAACATCCAGTAGCACTTTCAGACCCTGAGGTGTAGGATCACCTCCTTTACCTGATGATACTCCTCAGATGAAGCACCAGTTTGTCAAAAACAGCCACAAACAAATCAGGTGGAAAAAAAATGCCTATAGAAGCATATGAAGAGCAAGCCATGGTCTCCCATTTTCACATTTGAAAATTTCTATGTTCTGGGAACTTCTGGAAGGATACAACTAAAGCAGTTATTATTCTAAGGTGTATGCCCATAAAGAAAATAAACATATACAGGAAGTACGGTCTATGTGCTCCAAAAAATTGTATTTACAACAACAGTGCATTTCTTGTAAGTTTCTACAGAAATGCTATACTTGAGATGATTGTCTAGATGTAAAATAGCTTAAACTGCATATACCACTCAGTCAGGACTTCCTAAATAAAAAAGAAATCACAGAATGATATAACCCATCACCCAGTATTAAAAAGATAGAATAACTGAATTTTCTCAGGGAGGATTTTTGTACCAGCAGAAACTAGGAGAACTAATAGATTGTAATTAATAGTTTAACACTGTAAGGAACTATGAGAGAAAGATACTGGATTTTACTTAATATTTGTAAATTGCATGTAGCAGCATTAATGGAAACTGATTAATATTCTATCTCAGTAAATTTAAAAATAATTCAATCCCAGTGAACATGAGTTCAAAAGTTTTATAAAGGATTTTCAAAATGGCTACAGTACAAATATTCCCATATGTATTTTAGTTCAATATTAAAAACAAATAAATAACTAAATCAGAATAGCTATTACAGTCTGCTTACTGACTGTTCCCTGCCAAAAGACAGTTTTCTGTGCCAGAGTGCTGCTTGGATCTTCACTTCCAGATGAATTTTAGAAAGTGATACACAGATCTCCTTCCTCCCAAAACAGGAAGGCCTGGAGATAACAAAACCAAGGACACACAGAACCAGGCAAGAAAACAAAAGATAAACTACGTGGGCAGTTTGTTTCAAACCTGAGCACTCAAAGACTGCTTGTGTTCCCCATGTAGGTTCTTTAACACTTCTTGAGCAATACAACTACTAACACCTAGTTCTTTCCTGGCATCATAGAATGGTTTGGGTTGGAAGAAACATTTAAGAATGATCTAGTCCAACACCTCTGCCACTGCACAAGGTCAACAGCTCAAAGCTGCTTGAACCTTGAACACTTCCAGGGAGAGGGCATCCACAACTTCTCCGGGCAGCCTGTTCCAGTGTCTCACCACTCTCACCCCAAAATACCATTTCCTTATGTCCAAACTAAACCTACCCCCATTCAGTTTAAAACCATTGCCCCTTGTCCTGTCACTACAGGCCTTGGTATAGTCTCTCTCCACCTTTCTTGTAATCCCCCTTTGTATGTTGAATGGCTGCAGTAAGGTCTCCTTGGAGCCTTCTCTTCTCCTTTGTGCATCTGGCAAGTCCCCTTGCTCTATTTAACCATACTTTCCAAGATCCTCTCTCTTCCCTTCTTGCCTCTACTCTTCCCATCCCACAAATATCTCCAGGTTCCCATTTCCCAGAAGCATGTCCAAGCAGTACTGAAACAGTGACCCCAGGCTGATGGCTTCAACAGACCAAGGTCATTCATTCCTCCATTTGACTCTCTCCCCTGTGCCCTGACCTCATTTTTAACCTGTAAGAGCTTCCTGCCATGGCGATGTCAACTCTGCTGTTGGAGCTGGCAAGCAGGTAGAAAGTCATTTAAATACCACAAGGAAGCCAGAACAAGCACATCAGCACTCTGGGGCGAGTCTTCTGCTCCTCCCCAAGGAAATAAGGATAAAGCACAGGGATCATGTCAGAAACAGACACAAAACCTCCACTGATGGAAGCTGGCACCTCGAGAGAAGGTTGCCCAGGGGACCTCCTCGCTGCCCGTGGGTGACCCACGCCCAGGGCCGCGCCCCCCGCGCTGCCGCGCCCCAGCAGCCCCGCGGGGTGCAAAGGCAGCC